>JAVJGJ010000059.1:2739802-2755346 GCA_035590215.1 Microhierax caerulescens
TCTTTTTCTTTTTCTTTTTCTTTTTCTTTTTCTTTTTCTTTTTCTTTTTCTTTTTCTTTTTCTTTTTCTTTTTCTTCCCTGTAAAAAATACATCTCAGTCCTGTAGTATCTCATAAATAAGAAGGCAATGCTGTGCGGTTTCTGAGGAAGTCATTGCACAAGTTAGGAAGTTAAGCATAATATTTCAGCCTGCACTTTTTTGATTCTTCATAAAAGATTATTTCAAGCTTTTTCCTCTATCTGGCAGAGATACAGAGCTGCCACTAAGCACAAAGTTTGCTATAATAAAGATAAGTGAAGTCTAAGGTTGTATCAGGCCTTTCAGCATAATCTGAGAACCAAGGAAATATAGTAGGTAAGACCACTAAATATATGAGCTGAGTGGTGGTCCCAATGGGAAGACTAAGAACTACTTTTGTGGTCATGCAACAGTGTCAAAGCAGGTATAGATAGCATCAGTCAGGGGAAAAAAATATTGGCACTAAGAACGATGTCCTGACCACCTCATTCCAAAAATATATTTAGACCTTTAATAGTTTAGTATGGTCAAGGTCTGAAAACAGATTGCTTACCTGTTAGGCTAATATCAGTCAGACGAGCAGTCTGTTCTGGCAGGTAGAGAAGAGCCAAGATAATTATTTTTTGAGAATTGAAAACATCCCTATTTTATTATCACACAAATATAATAAGAGCAAAATGCACCTACAGGGAATATCTTTGTTGTTTTTCAATTAGCTCAATCAATCAGAATAAACATGATTAGTCAGTATAGGTTTACAGCCCTGATCATTGTATGTCAAATTCCACAGGGGAGTTATTTCTGCCTTTATGATGTGGGTAAGTAAACTATGCATGAAATAATGCATTTCTTCCTGTTAATGCTAGTTAACACTAGTTAAAAATCAAAAGCATTCTATGGGGTCATCTAAAGCTGAAGTTATATCTCCTTAAAGTGCAGATCACTACTCAGATTGTAAGAGACTTGTGGATCTTTCATGGGTTTAGTGGTTTTTTGGGGGATTTTTTGGCTTCTGCTTTGTTGTTTTTGGTGGGTTTTGTTTTGTTTTATTTTGTTTGTTTTTTAATATGACAATAAAAAACAAAGAAGAAGAATAGAAAACTTAATAACATAGTCTCAAAATTTGTAATTTCCTCAGATTCTTGGTCGGAGATACCTATTTGTCTATCCTTGCATGCTGAGGAACAGCAAAGTAAAAAATGGACCCTGGCTGTTAGTGGATCCTCAAGAAGTATCACATCAGACAAAGGAATGTAGATATAGAACATCTATAGGCAATTTTCTCACTCTTGGTTTCATTAAAGAACATTTTGCTTTTAGCCTTCAGAAAGTTAAATATTGATAGACTTCTATTTCACTTGGAATAAAACAAAACTGCAAATTGGTCCCCATGACAGTTTCCTTTCTGTATTAATCCATACATTTAACAATACATCACTTAAGACAAAGGAAAAATATCTCTGCAGGTCCATTTCTGCTCTCCTTTACACAGATGAAACACCTATTGACTTCAGTGGGAATTAAAGAGGGTGAAACTCAAAGGGAAATTTGATGATGTATGTGTATGTCCAAGCAAGAACGGCCATCTGTTATAAACTGTAGTATTAATGGCCTTACCAGCTCATGTCTGGAAACTGAAAGGATGATATAAATGTTGCTACTTTTAACTGTGTCCCTGTTGTTGTGTAGGGTTTGGGTTTGTTGGTTTTTTTTTGTTGTTGTCATTTGTTGTTTCTTTTTTTCCCCTCCTAGTAGGCTCAGCTAAGTCATGCAGTCTTTTCCCATTTCTCCTCTTGAAGAATGGAGTAACACTGCTACTTAATGGTTCAAATAATTTTCTTTTGGAGCTCAGATGGGACACTTAAAAATAGCTAACAGTGTTTCTCCTTGAACAGGAGAAATGAAGTTATTCCTTTTGTAATAGGAAACCAGTGGTTTAAGTCTGAGCAAAGATAGATTACTCACAGGGGCACCTAATTAGCTTCATATGATATCCTTAAAGTGCACTGGCTGGAATGGTATTCATGCCATTTAAGCACTGCACTGAAACATCTTTGTATTGGTTTGTTTGACTTCAAGCACTTTACTGGAAATAAGGGAAGTATTTAATGGCTTTTGCCTTGTCTGGAGGCATAGAAATGGTTTATAAGAATTGCTGCTACTAGAACTAACAGCTAATGGTGATTCTTCTTTCATTCAATTGACAGAGTCAATGATTTGGGGTGCAAGGTTCTTCAGTTCAGTTTCCAGGATTCCTTACCCAGGAATTTCTGGCAGATTCCTTACGCAGTGTGCTGCTTCTGATAACATATTTGTTAACATTCAAAACAGGACAAAGTGTCTTTCACCACTGTCAAGACTGTTTCTAAGCATTTGGAGACAGACAACTCATGCCAATCACAAATACTTGGGAAAATATCTTTTTTTTACTGTTCCAAGACAATGAAAATCCTTGAAAACTCAGATACATGAAAGGTAATAGAGATGTGAGATGCATATTGAGAAACTGTTAAATAAAATCACTGTTTCTGAAATGTGGAGAAAATAAAAACTGACAAAGGTTGAGAGATAAACATCAGACAAAAAGTCTACTAGAATTATTTTGTTATGTAACACTTGTAACACCAGTGCAGGTTAGTTTATTTAATAAAAGATATAGGACATTAGATTCAACAAACCCAACAAAAAACTGCAATGCAATCCATTACTTTCTCTATTATAATTTACATGCACAAAGAGTGTACAGTTCCCCTTGCCCATTAGCCAATACCTGGCAAGATGGAAGATGATTATCGCAGCTGCTTTTTGGAACAACTGTATTAAGCAAAAATGAAAGTGCTGCTGCTGCTGTAATGAAGACCTATCATACCCAAGTCATCTATGGCACAGGAAGGTGGGAGTATTCATTTCATGGGTATGAAATAGTATGTGCATCAGCCATACCTGAAAGATTGAACAAGAAGGAGTTATGTTTGTGCAGCCAAAGAGTATATATATTTTTTCATATTGCCCTATACATATTTATATGTACAGGTTTATTAAAACATAGAACTAATTTTATAGTACCTGTGGTCAATTGTCCTCATATAAAATAAAAGGCACATGAGGTTCAGCAATTAAAATTAAACCGGACTTTTAACTCATAATATATACACATTGAGTACATATGCTACTACTAGAGCAATGGGAAATGTAGGCAATTGCATGAACATATAATCACAAGTGAACAGCATGTTTACAGAACTGTGCAACACTTCATATTTTTTTCATATACATGACTTTAGAATACAAAACAATAGGAAATATCAGGAAATTGTGTAGATTGCTACAAAAATTACTGGACTGTTTTACTGATGTGACGCTGATTATACAGTTAAAATGAGACTTGATTTAAGCAAATTCCCACAGAAGATTTGAAATAGTTGGCATATAATGCTAGCCCTGCATATTATCTTCTCCTAGCTTACTTTCACAGTACTTCAACATATGCTGTGTTTTGGGGACTAAGTTATAGTCACCACATAGTAGATAAGCTCAATGGAAAAGCAAACTTGAACAAAGGAAAACCAAGCTTTCTTGTGAATTTTTGCCTCGTACCATACCTAAGATCAGTTTGAGCCAACATATGAAAGTTTTTGTGATTAGGCCCCAAAGCACAAAAATACCAATTAATTATGATGATTAGATATGTCTTCATTAGCAGCGTATAAATAAATCATACACAGCACTGCGCAGCCGGTATTTCTGCTGCACCAAAGAGAAAAAAAATCCTTCAGTGCACTTTACTAACTATCTAATTAATTTTAAATTTTGTTATAATTTGGCATTTGTACCATATTACAGAACCTTGAATATTTTCTTGTGTTTATATACACTTATGTGTGTGTATATACATAGATGTTTACTAGGATGTGCAAAATATCTCCTTCTGCTGTATAAAGAAAAGGTCTCTACATACAAGACCATGTTTAAATTTGCTCTGATATTACTACAAGTATTCACTGGGAGTAAATATTTTTGGTAGCATAATACATTTATAACTGAATGACTTCATCCTGATTTACTCTCTTCTTCTCCCTCAGATCTGTATAAATGATGTTGCATCTATTTATGGGTGGTGAAAGAGAAGCATATGGCACATTACGAAGCTGATGGTTGAGTGTGGTCTAACAAGTAGTACAGCCAAACAGGAGTGAATCTGTGAAGAGAAACAGCTGACGATGAAGGGGGAGTTGCTTTGGCGTAGCTTTAGTCTGATTCAGGAGGTGGAGACTCAGTTAGCAGTTGGATAATATTACATGTGGTCCTGGGGTACATCTTTTGATTCAAGTCCCTCTGAAAGAAAACTAGCTCATGAGCTCCGAGACCTTTCCACAGTATGAACCAGGAAGAAGGAATAGGGGACACTAGATGCTAGACTTTAAGGAAAAGGGGGTACAAGTAAGTTCTCCTAAATAACGCGTTCCTGCTTGAAGATTAATGTAAATGCATTCTGTCAGCATTCTTGTGTTTAACTAATAGTTATTCATCCCCACAGCAACCCATTTATCTCCAACTTTTCTAACATGCCAGTCACCATGATGTTTAGCTGTCATTAGGTATTACAGCAG
Source organism: Microhierax caerulescens (assembly GCA_035590215.1). Classification (NCBI taxonomy): domain Eukaryota; kingdom Metazoa; phylum Chordata; class Aves; order Falconiformes; family Falconidae; genus Microhierax; species Microhierax caerulescens. The sequence continues at coordinate 2,744,432 of JAVJGJ010000059.1, forward strand.
CTCTACAGGAAACCATACTTAGCTTGTATACCTTTTCAAAACATCCCTGAATTTAGTGAATATCCTCAATAAATTTAACTCTGCAAAATAAATCCTTTTGTCAATTGATTCAGATGCTAAAGTTGACTCTGTATTACAATAAACAATGCCAGACAATCTGATGGTAAATCTCCAATCTCTCCCTTCATGTTAGTAATTGTTTTCTGGTAAAACAAAATTTAGTGCTCAATCACTGATGCTTTTCTTCTTCCCCACCATGCAATTTTATTCCACAGAAGTGTCATTATTTTAGCCTTGATCACATCTGTCAGCAGAAATTCTCCTTCCAGTCTTCTGTCTTACACTTCTTCAAAGCCTTATCTACTTCCTTTTTTGTCCTCCACAATGAACTTGACTTTTCCATATAGCAGCACAATGTAATCACCCTTTTCTAGTTTCTGAGTAACAATGTATCTGTACTCCTGTTCCCTCCAATTCCTGTAACTTGCACCTCCTTTTGCTCAAAGTGGCAGGCTTTGAGAGCTATTTATGTGCTTTGACTTTGTTTTAAGTTTTAAGAGACATTCATACTTTAAGATTAAGCTTTTTGGACGTCCAATTACAAATAAGATGAAAGTACATTCTCCTTTTTTAACATCTGAGGCATATCTTTTAATATCTAAGGAAAGCCAGTCAGCCAAGAAGGCCTTCATTTCCAGTTAGGCAACAGTTCCCCACTATCCCCAGTCAAAAACCTGGAAAAGATCTTCATTCAGTGAAAAGAACCAAACAAGAATTGAAGAGCATTTATGTCAAAACCAACAATCCTGAAACTTTACTTTCAACTGCTGACTGTCTGAGAATTGCCTAAATTGTGTAGATGCAGTAATAACCTGTTTTATCATGTGATTATTTGTTTACTTTAAAAAATCTTTGGATGCTTCACCTCACTCTTAAGCACAAAATCCACTCCAGACTTGACAAGAGCCAGCAACCCTGTAACAACTCCTACTTTAAATGAAAGCTCAGTGCTGCATACAGAAAAAGTTAATCTATTGAGTATCCTGTCAGCTAAATCAAGAACCAGACACAATCTATTCTTCACCAACACACACCCCCAAAAAAAAAATAATAAAAAATTAGTGGATAGGTACATAATCATAGGTACGTAATCATCCTTATTTTTTCTCCATTTGAAAATGCAACATAAACCTCCTTTTTTTTTTTTTGGTGTTTTCAAAACTCTAGATGAACTCATTGCAATTGCTCTTGTTCAGGCCTATTGATTTAGTCCACCCCACCTACAGGAGCATATTTACCTCGATTATCAGCACCCCACAGCTGGAGGTATCTATTGTACATTTACTGTCTACCTACTTGGGAGTATGTTCTTCTACCTAAAAACACACTAATGGAATAATAAAAAATACACTAAAGATAAGTATTTCTTCTCTTTAAAACTTATGAAAGTCAAAGTAGACTACTCCCTGTAAGTGACCAAAAAAAATGTATATAATGTTTATAATAATTTTAATCCACTCAAGCCCCTTGAGGTTTTTACACATTTACACAGGACTTTTAGACCTATTAAGAACTCTTTTTCTGAAAGGTGGTTCTGTAACATTACAGTGGAACAGTGTGTTCTGTAATTCTTTGCTTTTTACCTGGTCTGGGATTTACTATTATGTGGCTTTATTACAGCAGATCTATGTGCAGCACCATTTCACATCACCTAGACAATTTCAAGCAATGCATCTAAACATTAAAGATATTTTCAGACTTCCATTTGAGCCAGATAAATAGACCTTGTCGTTGGTTTCAAGAGAAATAGCATAATTTAAGAGCATTCAGAGCTACATCACTTAAAACACTTCAAAAAATACTGGAAAACATGTAATTTTAATTTAACATGATTTTAAAATAATGAGATGATTTTATTTTAAAGGAAATTTCTGACTTTCATGAGACTAATCAGAGAATTTCCAGCCCTTTACCTCAAAACTTTTTCTCTAATAAAGGTATAAGTCAATTGCGATAATAGAAAGGAATATAACTGAGACATCCAGCCAGTTAAGTGAGAACATTTCCTACTACAACAGACCAAGTTCCTGGCTGGTGAAAAATGGCCAAGTTCCATTAACGCCAATTGAGCTGTATCAAGATATACCAGCAGAAAATTTGGCACACTGAATACAGTATTAGTTTTCCTCTGGATCCAGAGATCTGGGTTTATCTTTGTTTCTAGCCTAAATGTTAGATGAAAAAGGGGGAAAAAAATGACTGCAGCTAGGTTTCCTGCTGAATGGATATACTATATCTCTATCCTCCGGCCTCTCCAATCAATTTTCATTAGGGCTTTCCTGACTGAATTTTTCTCTCCTATTTCTGCAGTTACTATTCACTCCTTGAGAATACAATGCTGTATATTACCAGCATCATGCCACGAGTGATTGTGTAGGAGTCAAAATACACCACCAACAGTTTATAACACTTCATGGCTATTTCTAACATACACAAACTTATTTCTCTAAACTACTGCTGATACTACTGAAACAGCTGTCATGACCCTGTTATTCAAGAGCACTCGCCTCAGCAGCTTGAGCTGGGGGAATATAACTATTCTTACACAGTATTAGGGATTCTGTGTCTCCTGATGTAGGTTAAGCACCGGAGGAAGGCATAGCTGCCACTCCTGCTTAAATCTCAAGCCCTAATAGAAAGTATTACATATTTTTTCAGCTATACATATAGATGTTTACATAGAAAAGTACATTTGTGTGGGCAAAGACAAGGGGATTGACCTCAAGGGCATGCCATAAACCCTTCAGGTTTAGTTTAAAATACTCATGGCTTCTACAATATTTAGAAAATAGATTTTCTTAAAAATAGTTTAGAAGAGCATAAACGTAAAGGATGAATATATGAAGGGTAGCCATTTTCATGCAGTTCAGTTAGAGCTGTTGGCATGATTTTGTTATTGTGTTACACCAGACATTGGAAGGAGAGTGACATTTCGAGTCCAGACCTTTATGCTATGGCAAACATTTATAGTAAAAAAACCCTTCTAGTTCTTCTAGAAGAGACAAAGAAAAAGGAAATAAAAAATAAAGCAATTTAAGCTCTTGAAAAGGAAAATGTTAAAAAGTTTTGCTGTAGTTTTTTGGCATTGTGTCCTTTTTGTTTCTAAGGACATTTTCTGTTAACGGTTTTTAAATAGTTTTTAACACTGAAGATTTCACTGTTCTTTTAGGAGAAAGAAACTGAGATGGACAGTTGCTGATGTTGTAGTTGCTATGGAAGTCTGAGCTTGCATTCCTAGGATGAAACAAGATGAAACCAAACAAAGAAAAGAATGTTGGATATGCTGGAAATTAAAAGTTCAGTTATTCGTGATGATCTGAGTTGAAATCTCAGTGTCAGAGAAAAACAGGCACAGTGCAGGGCCTAATTAGCTTTCCACGACCTGGGAAATAAGTGTTGGCCTTGGTCTGTTAAAGGCATTGGGTTTAGTTACTGTCTCTGGCCAAAATATTGTGAAATGTGGTTTCATCTGCTAAGGTATTTTCTTCTGAACAGAAGGCAGAAAGAATACAAACAAGAAAAAGAAGATATCAGTAGGCTTTTTTGTTTAAACTAAACAAAACCTGTCCTTCATACAATGGTTTTTTTTGCAGAATTTTTAAACGTTCCTGCACTTCAGACAAATACATACTGTAAACCCTTATATAGCAGTGGCTGCAAGTATCAAAATAATATGCGCTTCTTTTCTTAACTAGCCTGCCTGTCTCTAGTCAAAGCTTAGGATAGGTACTTAGTGAATATATCATAAAAAATCACTGGGTAGCCACCAGGAATGACTAGGATATGAAACAGTCATCTTTAGACAGTTTTGTTTATTAAGTCTACTAATCTTTCTTATATTCCTACAGTATCATGAATCACCTCTGGTTGTGACTACATAGCTCCCCATGGACCTGTGCAAAGAGTTGTACATGCAAAACAATAACAGCTGAATTAACTTCAGTGTTGGTGCCACAAAAAATAAGAAATACGTATTTTTCATGGTGCTTCATCAGCACTCTGCTGAGCAAAACTGAGATTAGTGCATAGTAGTTAAGAGGAAAAGACAAACTCACTTTGAAATTTAGTTTCTGTAAAGTGGAATCAGTCTTAAGACCTTTATTCCCTTTCAATTTATCTGATTGCTTTTTATTACTTTTTATTGATATTGATGCACATTTATGTGGTACCTTTTAGAATTGCCAATCTACTAAACAGTAATACCAAGATAAACTTATAATGTTTGGTTCACTGAAATACAGAGTTAAAGGGAATGTAATATTTTGAGGGACTCGAAGGAGTCATGTAGTGTTTCTCCTTGTGTGGAAGCAGGATCAAATGTCTTTAATACATCTTTGACAGATGTTCCTTTAACTCAGCAAATAAAAAGAAATCTCTGCTGATGCATGCTCCATAATCACCATAACCAACATAACTACTGAGATTTTAAGACCAAAAATCTACTAACAAATACTCTGCAAACTTCAGACAAGATTGCTGGAAATCACCTGTATGCCTTTAAATGTTGCATCAGCCAATTTGTTTTCAGTATATACCTGAGTAATCTGACAAGTTACTGTGCAATAAGGTGTTTCTTCTCACTTGACAAATCTGATTCCTCTGCATTATCAGATAACTTCCTGGTGTCAGAAATTAAAGTCAGTTCTCATTTTGCCTACACATAAATTGTCAGTTTTCTTCAACAGGCAAAAATTCTGCTGCCTCTGCGCTTCGTCTGAAAACAAAAGGATTGAAGAAACACATGAGTATTTTAACTGGCACATAACACACTTATTCCTTTGATTACCAAGAAGGTTAGCACAAACAAAACTTCATTTGCCATTAAAAAATACCTGAAAACAATAAACATGGTGACATTTTGATTAGGATTGTGCTTAAAACCAGCCCTTAATCCTTTCTGCAGTATAGGATTTTGACAGCTGTTTACAGAAAAGATAATTTCTGGTATACTTTCTTTACAGAGGAAAGGTAAATCCTAACAGATTTTTAATTTCATCTGGTAGATAAGCTATTAGACCTCACTTCTTAAAACACTAAGCTATTGCTCTCATTTCCTTAACAAAATTAGGCTTCTTAAGGAACCTTTTAATCATATACTTAAGTCTCCTTGTAGTCGTTTAACATGCAGCACTTGACTGAATTAGGCTGATTTCTTTGACCTGCCATGGGAGTGCTTATACAAGTAAGTACTCAATAATTTGGTTTCCAGATCTGGCTTTTAGGAAGCATTCAAGACACTCCTTTCACTTAGAAGCAAAATTAAACAAAAAAATTTGTTGTGTTTATGGAAGAGAAAAAGGGAAAACAAATTCTTTCTCCTTTTTCTCAACTTTTGAAGTTACTTGAGAAAAAAGAAAAAAAAAAGAAAACTTGAACAGTACTTCCTCAGAACTGTGTGACTCATCTTTGCATCATGAATAAAGCAATTTCTAACTAGAAGTAGATGTCCTGAAACCAAAGATGACCTCATTGACAAAAAAAAAAAAATCTAGAAAGGAAGGAACATCTCAGTATAAATGGTGTGCATATTCTGGGTCACGATTTTGCATCTAGACAAGTAGCTGTGTCTATACAAGATATTGAAAGGTGTTCATGGACATCACTAACCTCTTTGGGTAACAGGACTGGTCTAGATCAAGGTAGCACATTCCTCACATCTCCAAAGCAGGATGGTTGCTTGCAAACTGCATCGTAAGAGCAGTCCTTAGAATACTTTACATCTGGAGCCATGACTGGGAATTGTCTGAGAGATTGTTAAATGGCATATGCAAAGGATTAGTAACAGGTTTTTAATATAAACAATCTTGTCCTGATGCCTCTGAAAATTCCTGGGCACTATTTGATTTCTTAGTATAAATGTGGGGTTTAATTTCCCCTAAGTCCAATATTACATGCCAATCTTATCACAGTATTCCCGAAACAGTAACAGTATAAATCACTCAGTTTTCAATCACCAACATGTGCTGGTAAATGTGTAGGTTTGCATTACACATTCAAAACTATATTTTGCTGCGTTCAAATTGTGCAGCCTGCAGACCCTTGAAATGTGGGAGCATTTAAAAAACAAACCAAACAAAAAAAAATCCAAAAACAAACAAAAAAAACACCAAACCCCCTACAAATTACAAGCTTGATTTGGGATTTATGAGATTCAGAGTTTATACTCAGGTTGCACCATACTTGTGTAATCTGGTGTTAGTATCTCAGTCCATATTTTTCCAGCTACCAAATAGGAGTAGTGGTGCTTATCTGCCTGCCTGGCAAGATATTGTGAAAGTTAATTATTTTATGTCTATAATGTGTTTTCAGTTAAAACAATGATTTCTTGATGCCACATTTTTTTTATTATTATTTCTTTTCAATAAAAAGGGGTGTGTGTTAAAACTAAGTCAATGAAGATTTCAGGAGTAACTATGATAATTGGAGACTCAGGCCCTAGTATATTCAGCTCCACTGAAGTCAATGTAATTATATCAAAACTAAAATTTAACACACTGTATTCAACAATCACAGAGTGGTCAGGGTTGGAAGGGACCTCTGGAAATTATCTAGTCCAACCCCCTGCTAAAGCAGACACACCTGGAGCAGGTTGCACAGCATGAAGACTCTTCCTATTAAAAGGCTTCCTTGTTGCTTTTTCCTTGGGGCTATCTTTCAGGCTGTGATTTTTTTTAATGTATTCAAATAAAGATCAATAACTTCTGAAAATTGAAACAAAGATGTCTGTCTCATATGGAAGTGTAAAGGAACTTGTTTTTCTGTTAGATTTGTAATTTGTGGTGGATAGATATATTTCTGATGTTAATTGGATTGCATTTCACACATCCTCTCCACTTAGCCAAATGTATCTTGCCCCACAAAAAATAAGACAAGATCTCATACAATCTGAGAGATGCTGTAGTTATAGCAGTTGTTGATTCTTGCCTCTTTGGTCAATCTTCATAGAGATAGTTTAACTGGATAGCATATTAAAGGACTAGGGCAAGGGAATATTGTCATGACCCAAAAGGAGCCGTTCAGGATGACCTCCCTCCCCTCGGGACTAACAACCAAGTTTGTGATCCCCTTGGACTGAATTAAGGTGAAGTGACATCAACCAACCAGGTTTATGATTTATTAATACACAATACATGGCATGTGGGTAGATAAAATAAGTCAATGCCAATTACTTAACTGGATAGCTTAACTGGATAAACAAGTCCTGTGCCACAAGTTTCTAAGAAGAAAGAGAGGAGGAGAGGGAGAGAGAGAGAGGGAGAGAGAGAGATAAAGGAAAGAGATATCATCACTTGAGGATACAGTGTCATCCTGTTGGTTCTCTTCACTCTGGGTGTCTTGGTGCGGGGGGTCCCACAGAGCTTCTGGTGGTACCGTTTTTATATAGTCTAAGTCCCAAAATCTCTGCCCTGTTCCAAGGAACTTCATGCATATGCATGGTGTGTGCGATGCTGTGCGAGGGCAGGTGCGGTCTGGTTCTGTGCAGGCTTAATGTATCCCGGGTGGTGACAGGGGGACTGTTTTGGGGTCACATTAGATAAGACCCTCCCCAAGGTTGGAGACCTAGTACCCTTGCACATGCACAGTTAGCTGTTGACAGGCACCAAACCCACAAGACACAAGGGTGGCAAAACCTACCATCTCAGTCCTGCCTGTGCAGACCTGGAAAGCAGTGCCTTGTTCTTTCTCATGGCTATAACACCTGCTATGCACCCGAGCCAGCAAAGCTTGCACCTTTATGTACCAAGTATTTAAGGCAAATGTCCACTCATCCATCCACCACAAATGTGGAGCTCACTGTCTGCAGATTTTACTTTTCAATGAACCATTGTACTATTTGTTCTGAGCAGATGAGTAGCACAAAACCTGACAAACAAAACCAAAGAGAAAATGCAAAAATGCTCTCACAGTTCTGAAGGAGAAAAAACCCCAAAACATCAAACACCCAAAAAGAAAAAAAAAGTAAACTCCCAGGCCTCTCAAAACCCCAAACAAATCACATTTTCCTATGCATGCTGTGAAATTATATCTTCCAAATATCTTTCAAAATCTTGAGGAGTTCAGGTTTGCCTTTTATGTTAAGAGATATTCAACCAGTTTATTAGCTAAAAAGATCAAAAATCAAAATGTGATGTAAGTAGTTCTATGTCAGATGCCAAACCCAGAACTAGCCGGACTGTGGAGCAAGACCTAGAAAGGAACCAGGACCTTTTCAGTTGAGCGATCTATCCTCTAGGCTACAGACTCAAATTCCTGCTTGCTTTCTTGGTACCCATGTATAGTGGCACATTTTTGACAGGAGGTTTGACTCACAGCCTGACAAGTATGACCTTCTGGAGGCATTTGAGTATGTATTTTGATATGTTCAGGCTCAGGAAAGTCACCAAGCTTGTTAGGTTGAGGTTCTGCTAAATCTTCCCAGAGTACTGACCTACAAGTGTTTCTTGCAAGCATTTCACATCAGAGACATACCCGCCCAGTTCAGCAAACCAGTCAGCACAGATGGACTCTGAAGGGGGCTGGAGGTACCTGTTTGCTTTGCCACTGGCTTCAAATACACCCTGTCACTGATTTACATTAGCATTAAATATTAGCATTAGTATAATTTTGGTGAACTGTAATTTAAATGAAATTTACCATTTCCTCTTTAATGTTTTAGCAAAGTTTCAGATTAGTCCAGATGGGCAGTTGCTTTGCTACTCTATTTCGGCTAAAAGTTTTGCTTATTTTTCCCCCAATTTATCCTGTTTTCCTCAAAGCTTCTATATTAATCAACAAATCATTTAACTCTAGCAGACACCAGTAGAAGACACTTTAAAACAGCAGGACTCAATTCTTTAAGAGAAATTGATTATTAACATGAGATGGAATGATAACAGCCAATATGGCAGTGTAGAGGTGTCATATTGTCACAACGCACTCCTTTACCAACCCAACGTACAAACACAAAGTGTATGAAAGTAGCATACATTTGAATTGTGATATTTAAACTGTGGAGCTAAGCTGTAGCTTGTTGGTTTGCTTGAGTCCACAAAGGGTCTGTCATTACAATATCATACAAAGCTGTCTAACATGCAGCTCTATTTAGCAAGTAAAACAGCACCAAAGAATTACATTGCTTTATAAACCAGCATCATGCTGTATTGTGTACACTGTGTTCTGTACTACATACCCCTTCCACTGAATTCCACCACTTACCTGGGAAAGACTGGAGGCATGTGCTATCCAGTAGGTCCAGGTGTCTGAGCAGAGAAATCAGTCCTGGCACGCTCAGGGTAAGAGCTCATTTAGCTTCCAGATATAATCATGGAATCATGGAACAGTTTGAGTTGTTCTTGAGTTGTAAAGAGACCTTTAAAGGTCACCTGCTCTAACTCCCCCTGCAATGAACAGGGACATCTTCAACTAGATCAGGTTGCTCAGAGCCCTGTCCAACCTGACCTTGAATGTTTCCAGGGATGGGGCTTCTACCACTTCTTTGGGCAACCTGTTCCAGTATTTCATTGCCCTCATCATAAAAAAAATTCTTCCTTTGGTCTAGTCTAAATCTACCCTCTTTTAGTTTAAAACTGTTACCTCTTGTCCTATTGCAACAGGCCTTATGAAAAGGTCTGCTTGTGATAGGTATCAGAGAGCTGGTAACCAGATAGGCATTAAGCCTCATTCAAGGCTTCCCAGTCCTAATTAGTGCTGTAATCCAGGTTAAAAAAGCAGCCTTCTGTGGCATTTTACACTGCCTTGGATATCTTGAGCAGTGTCTGGAACATACTGATGAGCCTGTGTCCCTGATCGTGCAAATGCACATATCGTTTCCCTACACAAGCCTCTACCATACATGCATCTGAAAGGGCATGGGGCTGGAGGACTACACTTTATATACATGAAAGGGTTCCCACAGCATTTCACTCCCAAATTCTACCTCTGACTGCCACTAGCAAAATGACCGTTATAAGTCACTTCTCTCAAAATTGATTTCCCTTTATGTAAAAGGGATAATAAATCCTACCAGAGAAAGTCAATAGAAAGGTTACAAATTGTAGTTGTACATAAATTAATATAAAACTGAAACTTGCACTATGAATTTAAGTTGAATCTCAAGCACACTTACATTTAATACTGCTTCATATGTTATTCAATCATTAAGTATTACATGAATCATATGAAAGAAAGCAAGCTATGTTTATCTTACCATGAATTTTACATTAACAAATCCCGTGAATTAATCTTGTGTGGCTATTGCTTGCCTTTAGTTTTATAAAAACATAATTTTGAAGTTATAAATGTGAGATACGGCAGAGATACTGGCAGCTTTAGGTACAATACATGAACATGACCTATCGCCCCTTTTTCTCCCTGAAGTTTACCAGTCAGCACCAAACAGACCCAGCCTTTGCTGATAAAAACTGATATTGATTACACCTTCTGGCAGTTCAGCGGTTTTCTTGGTTTTACATTCATTGAAGCCTTAGGAAATGAAATGCAAGGAGTGAGGATGAAATAAGTGTCTCATATAAACTGTATGCTCTGACCACTGAGTTATGAAGCGCACAAAACTTTAGCAATACTTCACCTGATAATACACAGGCAAATATTCATCTCCCACACACACATGCATACCTACACACGTATGTGGTATTGTTCAAAACAGACACTAGCAATGCAGAAGGTTTCAAACATTTCTGCCTTCAAAATCACTAGGATTTTTTTCTTTTTAATTTGTATAATTATTTTTGACATAAGTTTTTTTCTGACTTAACAGATCATACATCTTGTAATGATGCAAAGGCAAAAGGATTTTTATTGTAAATTTTATTTTATTTTAAAGTCTGGTCAGGGAAGCAGAAGACACTGTTATCTG
>JAVJGJ010000059.1:2774122-2825971 GCA_035590215.1 Microhierax caerulescens
GGCAACAGGACAAGACAAAATGACTTCAAGTTACACCAGGGGAGGTTTAGATTGGATATCATGAAAAATGTCTTCACTGAAAGGGTGTTGAAACATTGGACTAGGCTGCCCAGGGAGGTGGTGGAATCACCATCCCTAGAGGTGTTTAAAAGACATGCTGTGCTTAGGGACATGGTTTAGTGGTGGACTTGGCAGTCCTGGGTTAGTGATGATGATCTTAAAGATCTTTTCCAACCTAAATGGTTCTGTGATTCTATGATTCTGTATAACTTTCTGAAATAAGATAAATGTCTTCACTTTACCTAGCCAGGTCCAGAATTTTCAGAATTTTAGGGATTTCACAAAAGAAAACCAAAAAAAACCCCACCCACAATCAAAGCAGGCAGCAATATGAGCTAAAGGCCAGAACCAGAACTGAGGTGTTAGAAATTCTTACTGGCTAAACTTTTAGAAGACAATTATGAACATCTTAATGTGTGCCTGCATTGCAATAAATTTCTTGGTAGTGACACCAATTAATGTGGCACATTGTCTTTTGGAAAGAAATATTCTTGTACACACTAGCTGTGGTCCTAGATAGCAACAGAAATGGAATGTCACTGTCATTGGGAGCACAAATGACAAGGAAAAATACACTGTAAACCACTTCAGATATATATCTGTAATCAGCAGACAATCTCTTTTTTGCAACACTTCTAAAGCTTTGTGGGTACTTTTCTTACAGGCTTTGCTTTAACACATAGTTGGATGTCAAAAAATTCCTTAGAAATTTGACTAATGCAAACAAACTAATAGCTTTTGTAGAATTTGAATCAAATTAAGCAAACGTAACACTGAGAAACACTTGCATGTTAGTAAGTTTAAATCTCAAAAAGTTTCTCTGTTCCTGTATTGGTTTTATAAACATATTTGACTGGAAATATAGGGGAAAGCAAACAAACAAACAAACCCAAACTCTGCATTTGAGAAAGCTATTAGGACCTTTCTAAATAGAAAGAAGAAACTAAAAAGGGTTTATACTATTACTCAACTGAGAAAAGGAGACATGATACATTCTGTCAGCAAATTCATCATTTCTACTGGAAAAGCAAATTAGGTGGACAGGACATTTCCAAATTTTGTCTCAAACTCTGTTCCTGAGAATGAGTCTGAAAAGATCATCTGCTTCTATAGACTAAGTTTACAAAATGGGATGTCCTTGCTACAAAAGTATTATTCTTTGCCCTGTGTTTCTTCAGCCCGCAATAGCAACAGAGCTGCAGATCAAGCAGACTGGCTTATGCCTGTTACTTCTTGCTCTAGAAAATACTCACAATTTCTTACGTCCATAAACTTTCAAAAGCCTGCATATTGGTTATAACAAGGAAGGGAAAAAGAGAGAAAGACTTCTTGTAGAAAACACAGTGACAAAATGTAATAAAACCCAAAGGGAAGTTTTTAATTCCTGTTACTTTTAATGCTAGCTTGGCATCAAAAGTACTAGCTAAGACGGGGATACAACAGGCCCTTACAAGGTTCTTTGGCAGAGACTCTAAGAACAGTCCCACTCACCCCTCCTTGCCCACCTTGTTTCCCATTGCAGTATCCCCACAGGTGGAGCAAGGGAGGCAGAAGCCACCACCATACCTCCCTGCACATGCTCCCCATGACTTCCCCACAGAGTAATGAAGATTTCATAATGCATAATGTGGCTTTAGAGTAGACAAACCTGAAAAATTCTGTGTGTAGACTTCAATGCAGGTATGGATATAAAAATCTGTTCAGACTCCCGTAGTGTCCAGGTCTTCTGCATCTACATTTCTAAGAAAGTGCTCTGAGAACAAACCATCCCTCAATCTCTGGCATTTTGAAGAGGTTTTATTCACATGCATAGGAGATGAATGGTCTAATCCCTCCATCTAAGATCAGAAGAAAAGAAAAAAAATATTTTGGAAGTACAAAAGCTGAGATAGCAATCATTCTGCCCAACTCTTAAAGAAACAGTTGGTATATTTCCTCAATTAACAGAAAATTCCTTTTTTTTCCCACTATCCTGAAGGCAGCAGCAGACTGTCAGGAGTGTTACTTTGTCCCTCAGCCCTAGAAAACTCAGCTTCTGTGACTGCTAAGGTAGCATCAGTACTGCTTCAGGAGCAGGAGGAACACTGCCCCGTTTGAGAAACTGCAGCTGGATCCCCATTTCTTCCAGCCTCTCAGGCACAGAATGAAAGCAAGCCTTGTCCTGCAGAGACCTTCCCGCCCAGGGCCCAACTCCTGTCCTGACCCTTCTGTTCCCCAGCTGTGAACAGGCTCTGAGTAGGCTGTCTCCCCTTCCCCTTTCTCCCTGGATTTGGAAAACTTGTTTTGGCTGTGTTACTGAGAAGCTTGAGCCAGGTCTTGGTTTACACCATATGCAACCCAAGGCCATTTTTACATGGAAATCATAAACTTAAATGGCGTTTGGTGGAGCCTGAATATTTTGGATTCTGAAAATAGTTTCTGTTGGACTGTCCATGGCACAGATTTTCAGAATGTTTTCTCAGTTAGTCTGAGCCAGTTCCATCTAATAGAAGTGCTACACAGTGTAGCTGCAAGACCAAACTGGACTTTTCAGTTAATAATACACACACAAAAAACCCCAAACCAACCCTAAGAGAGAAAACAGGTAAGAAGCCTGTATTGTATTTACACCCGCTCTAAGTGCAACTCTGGACAAGGTACTATTATTGCTAAAAAGAATAGCTTGCTTTGTTTTATGTTGCTTTTATGCTTGAGTCCTGACCTTGACATTAAACATAGCTTGTTGGAATCCTGAGAATTCTTTTTTTTTTTTTATTAATCCAGTCACACTGGATTTTTCAATTTACAACTTCTACTACTAGCTTTTATTCTTTACAAAGGTTATTTTTATTGTTGTTTCTATATAGCAAGTGCAGTTATTTCATATGATTGGTATTAGGATTTTAGAATGTCTTAAATTATAGTCTTCTGGAACCATAACCGCTGATGGAAAATTAGTATAAAATGCCACAGTCTTTAACTACGCTTTCCCTTATAGGTCTCCATCACTCAACATTAAAATTTTTAGCAGATTCTGAATGCTTCCAACAGCTTGGGGAAAATTCAGCTTTTTTGAATGTGGAAATCAAAAATCTGGTGAGAGAGGAAAGACAGCAGCTTAGTGAAATGTGCCACAGGTCATTCTAAGCAACAGCAACAAATGACATGCAACATTAGAAATTAGAACAATTCCATAACATCAATGTCCTTTTTATGAGTAAATTGCTCCTCTGTGGATTTGTGTACTGACCAGGAAAAAGATATGACAAAAATGATCTTTTTATGTCCTTTTAAAATTATAAAAATAAGATAATCTCTAGGTAGTCTTTTTTTTCATAAATCACTTTTAAGCTTAGTGGCTACCCTGTGTTGTGTTCTGACATCTTGACAATAAAAAAGTGCTTATAATGCTCCTGCGGGGTTTGTTCTAAAGCCTTTCCCTACTGTTCAGCAGTAAATCAGTGACTGACAGGATTCCTAACCTGCCACCTCCTGCCAGGGTGACATTAAATTTACACTATCTACTGTAATCTCCTTCCAGCCACCTAATAAGGACAAGAGAAAAGTCACTTTAGGTATCCCAGTTCCAAAGTCTTGAATAGTTTCTTCACAAAACTATACTAGTGGAGTCTTAGAAGGCACCTCATCTCAAACTGTCATGACAGTCTGCTAAAATTACTTGGTCTTAATCAAAGTTGGGAAAGGGCTTAAAATTATAAACGTAAAAATTACTGTACAACATAACATTCGCTTTTGTGTATCTGTAGAGGAATATATCTGTACCTCTATACTGCTGTGTGTCTGCATCTGTTCATCTAGCACTACAGAAAATTGTGAAGGTTGCATTGTCTCAGGACCAATGTGGCTCACCACACATGCCTGGTGGGAGGATTACCCCTGCCTTTGTGGGAGTGATTTTATTCTGGGCATCTTTGGTTTCCCACTCCAGCCAGCTGGCCTCTGATACTATTGAGGCAGAAATTAAAGTCTGTGGTAAGATCCTGACCTTTCTTGCTATGCTACAAAGCTTTTTGTTAGCCTCTGGAAATCACTGGTAAACACACTATTCATTGCAGTGCCCTGTCCACAGCTGGGAGGAAAAGGGAAAGGATGGAAAGATTCAGTACCTACAAGTAATAATCCTGTCATGCTGCAGGAAGGGTGCAGGAGGGCTTCCAGCAGGATTTCCTGGGCAGATGATTATCTGTTTCGCACTATCAGAGGATCACAGAATGACTGAGATGGGAAGAGACCAACCTTTGGAGACTGCTGAGTCCAAACTGCCCTCTCAGAGCAGGATCAGCCAGAGCAGGTTACCCAAGACTGGGTGCATTTTCTTTACTTCCCTCCAGTCAGGTATTTATACACAGTGCTGAGATCCCCCTGAGCCTCCTCTTCCCCAGGCCAAACAGTCCCAGATCTCTCAGCCTCTGTATGTCTCTTCACCAACAAACATCGTTGTGGTCCTTTGCTGGGCTCACTCCAATATGCCCATGTCTCATACTGTGGTGCCTAGAGCTGGATCCAGCACTCCAGCTGTGTCTCACCAGAGCCAGGCTAGTGAGGAAGCATCACCTCTCTTGACCTACTCCTTCTAATGCATCCCAGGACACTCTTGGCCTGTTTGGTTCAATAACACACTGTTACATCTCATGTTCTGCTTGCTGACCACCTGAACCCCAGGACTTTTTCGGCAAAGTTGTTTTGCAGCCAGTTGGCCCCCAGCATGAAGTGCTGCATGGGCTTAGTCCTTCCCAGTGGTGGGACTTTGCACTTCCCCTTGTTGAACTTCATGAGGTTCTTGTCAGCACTTCTCATAAAACAGGACTTAGTTTACAGGTCTGTGGAAAATTATGGGTCTAGGGTAAGTAGCCCCCACAGTTTTTGTGGAAAAACTGAATGAGTATTATGAAGAGAGCAGCAGCCTCTCCTCTGTGCCTTTCAGTGTTATGTTACGGAACCTTCTTTGAACTAGACTGGAGCAATGAGAGCAGCTCCACCGATGATCAGCTTTTGTCAGGCCAGCACAGACAACTTTTTAACATGTTTTAAGAACAGAGTCACAAACAGCAGCATTTTTTATTACTTTTACTTAATGACACTGAATATAGATTCTTAAACCTCAACAGACTCCAGCTGGCTCTACCATAGCTCCACTTTGATAAATTTTTCCTCAGCCAAGTATCAGAGGTTAAAAGTCTAGATCCTCATTAATAACTCATATAACAATTTTATGATCTTATAAAAGGGAAAAGAAGAATGAGGTGAATATCTACTGTTTTAGCAGCTATACAAATCCAGAAACTATGTTCAGAAAATTCATTACTTCAGTTGCACCGCTAAACATTACAAAAGAGAAAAAAATGTCTGTATGAGCTGTATCCAGTTTAGAATCATCTCTTCCAAGTGTCGCTCAACACAGACATAAGGGCTTGGCCTTAAATCGAATGGTCTTAATTTATTTCAACAGAATCCAACAGCAGTAATGTTTTAGTGAGAACTGGGCTTTGACTCTTGTTTTTTCATGCCATGCTCAGCAGATTAATTTACAAGGACTATTTGACAAGCAGGAAGAACCTTACACTTCTCAGTCATGTCCAGGCTAGAGATTTCCTGGGATGCAGATGAAAGAACCTTAGATCTGTTGTATTTTCAAGCAATTCTGTCCAAAGCCTCTCTAATCCATTTGTTTTCCACTAGAAAAAGAAAAGAGGAGAAAACCTGATTTCATATCCAAACCCATTTAAAAAACGATGCTGAATAGCTATACTGGTTAATTACACTGGTTATGGATCCAACTTGAATCCTAAGCCTTTCAGGGTTACTTGATTTATTTTTTTCCATCTGGAAACATTCCAAATTCTGATAGACATCTTCAATAAATTATAACATTGATCTATATTTTGCATTAGAACATTAAAACTGTGAATGTACAATGTGTTTATGTGTGCACACATGCATGGAGTTATTACATGCAAACTCACTTTGGAATTCAGCCAGCTTGTAAATAAGAATTTTCTTTACTTCAGTTTGGCTTGAGAAAAACACATATACATTTTATACATACATACAAAAGTGTGTGCGTACCTACACCCCCCCCACACACACTTTTATACCTACCTATATCTATTCATGCCTGTATACATATGTAATATATGTAGTGTATATATATTGCTTATTGTTGCAGAAATTTTCTACATTTATAGATACAAATAGAGACACAAGAGAGAGGAAAAGAAGGAGAGAGGCAGAGAATTTGGTGAGTGAGAGAATGGAGAGAAGCCTTCATAAGTCCCAAGTTTCCCAATCTTCTAAGCCTTTACAGGGTAACTTTGGTTTAGATGAGCAATATGTTGAACTATTTATTTTCCCACCAGGGCAACAGCAGGCTTTTGATGGATGTTTAAATCCTATTCTTCAGCAGCAGCAGCATCTGTGACACAAGATCTCTGGAGGAAGAGACTTTTGGAATTCACTCATACTTCTGTCTGTCTGTTCTTGCAATCTGATACTATATTGCATTTTCTTTTCAGCTGCACTTCCCTCATTATTTTCTTCCATTTTTACTTCATCCTCCAGCTTTCCTTTCTCCTTTGTCCTTCTGCAGTCTCCTTTCCCCCATAAACTTACAAACCAAACCACTTTTTTGGTTTGTTTTGTTGTTTGTTTTTTTCCTCCCACTAGGCTCTGTACTCAAGACCCTCAAAGGGAACTAAGCACAGCTATCAAGTATGTTCATTTGCCCATTTGAAAACAACAGGCAGAGAAAACATGAGTGGAGGTCTCGCTTGGGACTGGACTATGAACCTGGATCATGAGACTAATAAGAATGTATGAATGTGGCCAGGAAGAAAAAGCCTTATCATTGAGTGAAAAAGGGGGATTTACAAGATTACAAAGTATAGCATAACCTTACTAGTATTTCAGGTGATTGTTTTTATTTTTTTCATCCCACTGAGATGATTTTTTTTTTTTTATTAACATGCAACCAGATCAAAACAAGACAAATATTTCCTGATTTTTTTTTCCCATGTAATGTAATTATTTGTCAGCTTTGCAATTTTTGGGGAATTTTTATACTTTTCTTCTATTTTCTCAAAGAACTATACCTTAGGGGGTCATAAACTTAAATATATATTTTTTTCTTCTTTTCCTTTTTTTTTTGTTTTGAGTTCATGCCTCTACAATTGTGATAGTAATTTAATATATTTTTGTGTAGTTCTAGTGGGATTTGTTCTCTAGAGTTCAAATCTTAGGCAAGAGCTTGCTGTGATCCTAATGAAAATCTGTATCTGTTGCTCTGCAAAAACTGCCTAAAATGGCACTTCAAAATCTCATACTTCAACTTTCAGAAAATAAACAAATAAATTTAATTTAATATTAAATGTAATATTCCGTAATTGTAATTAAATCAGCTGCTGAGCACTTACATTTATGGCAATAAATAAATACTAAAAATTTGCACTGGCTCACTGGGCTAGTGTGTGACGTTCTTTCTGCTGCACTTAGTCACTGCAAATTCATGTCTCAGATCTGTAAGGTAGATCTGAACTTTAGGACATGAAGGGACAGGGGGTTTGTATTATAGGTTATAAACTTGACAATTAAGTCTTTTTGTTTATGTATATGTCTGGAGACTGTATAAATAAAGTGACAAGTAAAATGCTAGGTTAAGATAAATATCTTTCTGACTATTGATGATAAAGGCAATAACATTACATGCCTACCTTTTTATTCAGTAATATCTGTCAGGAATGGAATTATTGATGATACAGATTAAAAACCAAAACAAGATAGATCCTTATAAACAGTAAATTCACTAGAAATATCAACATCAGTGTAATACCTTCCTTGGTTACTGTGATATTACATAGTATCACTCCTGATTTTTTTACGAAAAATTCAGTTTTACCTAAACGTAATTAATTCAATGCAGGGCCCATGCAAATATGAAACAAATCAAAGCAATATTGCTATCTAACTTTATGTAAAAGCTTACAGAAACAAAGCAAATCTATGACAGTTCAAAGTATATGAACTGGCAACACTGACTGGGGAAAATAATTTTTTTTAATGTGGTTTTTTGTCTCCTTGTGACCTACAGTATAATACATAATCCAGTCTTGTAACTCCTGAATTATCTGGTAGGAATACTCCTGAATTATCTGGTAGAAATGCTCCTGAATTACTGTAAATAGCTTGGCTTTCCCAATAGAAACAAGTGCAAAATTCAGTCTAAAATGCAGGCTTATCCTTCCTACATTACAATATTTGGGCAACATATATGGCTATATTTACTGAACAAGAATATCTTTTTCTCCCACTGAAGCACTGTAAAAATGATATTCATAGTGAATTGCCAAAGTACCAAAGGAGGGGTTTATTTTGTTCATTTGAGATTTAGAGACAATTATAGCACCAAATGTTTTAGTTACAAATATATCTAATATTGTTATTATTGTTTCTTTAGATTTTCTGAGCATTTAGAAGATCTAGTTAAAGTCTAAGATGTCTTTGTGCTAAGTACTTTGCAAGCCCAGACTGAAATCAGTCCTAGCTCAAAAATAGTTGTTTTTTGTTGTTTGTTTTTTTTCATGGCAGAGTGAGACAAACTGAGGAAGAAAAGAAGATAATTGTGGTTGAATATCCAGGGCAGGGGCCTCATTGTGCCGGAAGCCAAGTGCTCAACAAGCTCCTTGTAAGCATCACAGGAAAGAAAATATTTGTTGGGGTTTTGTAAAAAGCTAATTTCTACAGCATTGCAGATGGTTATGGGAATATTCCTTTAAATATGCAGGACAGCCTGGAAGAAACTATACATACATTTGTTCAGAAATGTCTTAAGTGAACAATATGGAGTTACAGCTGTGGGTAACCATATGTAGCTGTCAGTCTGAACAGTAAATGAGAGATGAAAGGCTGTGAGCAAGATAAGCAGCATAAACTTGATTTCAAATGAAAGGTATAGCTAGTGAAGGAATATATAAGTATGAATGATACAGTCAAAGTCAGAGGCTGAGAAAATGAACCTGGATGACTATTTTGAAGTGGACTCTATGTGCAGATAGTTTGCCTTTGGTAGGATCAAAAGGAAAGAAATTACAATGCTAAAGAGAGAAAAGGGAAAGGAGACAAGATTGATTTCAACTAATTTTAGACATCTGCGGCATGAATATTTACATACGAGCTAGTTCTTCAAAAGACACAGGAACTTTTGGAGGAAAAATGTTTAAACATTTGTTTGATTGGGTGTCTATTTTAGTAAAAATTCCACTCTATAAGTAACTATTTTTCTACACTGACTAAGAAGAAATCCAAAAAAAGAACACAGATGCATATGTCTATACTACATATAGGTGCTTGAAATCAGACAAATACCATCCAAGACAATTGTATAATCTGGAGCTGGGATGAGTGGAAAAAGTGTGTCTTAAAGATGTTGTACAAAAGAAAGACATGTTATTTAAATGTACCCTATACCTGAGGACCTAGAGAAGATATCTATCAGGTGTGTTGAATGACAGACATAGGCACTTCCCCCTGCATGGAGATTTAGGAAGGAAGAGCAAAAGCTCTTTCAATTTTCC
Organism: Microhierax caerulescens; assembly: GCA_035590215.1. Taxonomy (NCBI): domain Eukaryota; kingdom Metazoa; phylum Chordata; class Aves; order Falconiformes; family Falconidae; genus Microhierax; species Microhierax caerulescens. The sequence goes on from JAVJGJ010000059.1 coordinate 2,783,749, forward strand.
TTAAAATATTTGTTTAGCTGTGTTGTGCTAGTTGAGGTGATTAAATAATCACGAGGAAATATTGGAGAAACAGTTCAAAAACTTGCTTTAGACAGAAAGAGATTGATTTACTCTGAAGTGGCAGATCGGTGAACTGTGGTTGAATTAGTATGGATAAGATTACCCATGCTTAGAAAAGGAAGAAGAAAGGACCATAGCAGAGATACATGGAACGTCTGCAGAGAGGAGAAGAAAGGATGAGGAGGAGTCTCTATGAAACATGGCAACAGAGTCACCATAGCAAAAGAGGACATAGTTTCTATGAAAAAAGTTTCATAGTTTCTATGTCATAGGACATAGTTTCATAGTTTTTTCCATAGAAAAAACACATCAGTGTTGGAGAAGGATGACTGCTGATGGTTGCCATTGGGAATGAAAAAAGTAATAGGGCTTTTATGGACTGCAGCACACAGCAGACACACCTGAACAGGTTTTTGATGTAAGTGAGAAATGAAATTAGCTTTGCACTAAAAAGCCAAAGGAAAAGGAAAAGAAGACTAAAGCAAATGCAAGGGGTTGTGTGTGTAAGCATTTTTGTTTCTTTGTTTTCCTAAGATGGGAAAAATATAGAGCATGTTTGTAATGATGTGAGACAAAAAAGAAGAGGTCAAAGAGGTCATAAGTGTCACAATGTGAGGTAAGAAGATGAGATGAGAATCTTTAGACCACTTTGTGGAGTTAGGTGAGAACAGAATTAAAAGCTTCCTCATCCTCAACATTGGAGAAATATGAGAGGGAGAGAAGGAAAAAAATAAAAAGATCAAAGAAAGAGAACAGACACACATTTTATCTCCTTTCTCTCAAAAGAAATTGGCAAGGTCCTCTGAGGAGAGAAAAATGGGGGCAGAAGGAGGCTGTGACAAATGAGTTGAGGAAAATAGAAGCTGTGATTTTAGATATAGGAATCAATTAATTTGGAGAAGATGATTTATTTTAGGAAGAAAAATGTTAGTACTTACTGAAAAATGTAACAAATTTGTAAGGAAGTAAGCCTCCTCCAAGAATTTCCTCCAGCAACTTTCATTCTGAGCATATCACTGGAGGAACTGGATGCTGGTGCTTTTGCAGGGTGAGTGGTTTGGTAAGGCTTTTGGGCAGGAGGTTGGGTCATCCAGAATTTTGAGTCCATCTGTCTGCACAGTTTTCACAAGTAAATACAGCAAAGCCATCAATGGGCTGTGAATATCCAAAGGAAGGTTATATGGCTGGATTTTTTGTTTGTTTGTTTCCCTTTCTTTATCTTAGAAATCAGTTGGTCATTTCTCATGCAGCATTTTCTCTACTTGCTAAGTTTCTAATAACTTTCTTTCTTTCTTTCACTTGACACTCTAGAACTTCCCTGAGTTCTCACAGTTCTTCACAGGCCTCTTCTCCAGGAGGGAATCACCTTTCTTCCCACTGCATTGTTTCCTCTGATCCAGAGTGTAGTAGCCAGGGCAGGGAAAACAGTAACTTTTTTGCCCATCCACTAGCTTTTCACAAAACCCAATATGCCATCAGATCCTGTGATCCAACAAATCAGTTATGCCATGCATTACAATGAAGGGTGGGAAAGAAAGGCAAAGAGCTGGTATGGATAGAAGTGACAGAAGGAACATCTTTGCTGAGGCAAGAGAGCCTGGGAGGAGAAAAATTCATCAACCCTCACTACAAACAAGAAGAAATCATTTACCAACTGAAAGTAACTAAAACATCCATGTGCAGAGCACTGCAATAGATCCTGGCAGTGAAAACCAGATGATGGTCATATATATAAGAGGGTATGAGAAACAAAAGAATTACAGATGTCCCAAATGAACACCAAGCTGATGTCCTTTTCTGCCTATGAAGTGCAAGAGCAAACTTGTAAGCAGGGTAAACGTCAAAGAAATGTGGAATTAAAAATATCAATAACAAGAAATCTGAATTGTTATTAATGAGAGTGAAGGGAACAGTGTTAGGAATTATGTGTCAAGGCAAGGAGACAGGTGAGGAAATCCCATGGGGTCCACTGTAAAAATGAATAACAAAAGATAAAAAATAGACAGATGTAAAGGAGGAGAAAGAGAGCAAAGGGAGAGGATGGAGAAATTGAAAACATCAGTTTTGGGTCTCTCTGTCCATAAGAAATATGGAGGCTGCCAAGCAGTTCACACATCACCTCTAAGGGGGAAGCTGAGGAACCCATGCTTCATTGGTCTGCTGAAGAGAGACTAGGGGCAATCTAATAACAACCTACAACAGCTTGAAAGTTATGAAGATGACAGAACCAAAGTCTTTTTGGCAGTGGCAGAAGACGTAACAAGGCCACAAACTGTGGCCAGGGACATTCAGATTAGAGAGGAGAAAATCCTCCAGAAATATAGTGCAGCACTGGGACATGTTATCCAGCAAGGCATAAAGCTGAACTTTTTGTCCTTGGATTTTTCCAGGTCTTGGCAAAAAAAAAAAAAAAAAGCCACCCAACCAGTGGTGGTATAGTTCCACTTCAGGTGAGAAGTCTGGGCTGGAAAACCTCCAGAGCCTCCTTCCAGCTCAAACTTCTATGATTCATTTCCACAAATGGAGGGAATTAAGCCCCCTGTACTTTAGTCTGCTGAGTGAACACAAGAGACGGATGGCAGAAGTATCGTTAGGACTTAGTGAATGCTAGTTGTAGAAAATGAAGTGTGAAGATGGCTGCAGTCTCTCTTAGGATTGTTACAGAAACAACAAAAGGTGAAAAGTAGAGAAGTGTAAAACAGGTCATACTGCTATGTAAGGGGTAAGAGGTGGTGGAGTGTGTAGAAAGCGTGGGATGCAGGAAGAGTGGTGGTAGGTGTCACTGGGTACGGGTGGCAGAAGAGGAGGAATTGTCCAATTGATTTTATTTCTTGTCCCTTTGATTCTTGAACCTGGCCAGCATTGACTGTTTCTTTCTAAACTGAGATTCAGTGTCCATCTGTTTCCTTTACATTTGTGCAGCTCAAACTGCATGGGGAACTTTACCTTCTATTTCCTCACTGAGGCTTCTTATGTTAACATAATAACCATAACTGGCATTCAGCATAATAATAATAGCCAGTAATTTCCTTTTCTAAATAATTAATAACACTTTGTTTCTTAGCTTTTAATATTTAAGACAAGTACCTATAGCATATAATGTTCCTTTTTTTGAAGGAAGAAAGTCCTCAATAGGGAAATAGACAATAATATAAGAAAGTCAATGAAGATGAAAGGATGAAAAGTAAGAAACCATATTGATTATATCACTTCCGCATAGTGAGGAATAATGTACTTATTTTTACAAAGGCAGCATTTTTAGGGACTAGTTTTTTACCATCTGCTTATATAAGGGAATACATATAAAGTGAAGTCCATATGACTACTGATTTGGGGAAAGGCCACGGAATCCACAGATGCATGGACAAACAACCCAAAGGTGAGACAGATTGCTTTGGTGTTTAGGATTTCAGTTTCCCTGGAAGAGTAATGCACTACCACACGGGCATCAGATTCTGTGTTTCTATTTTACACCTGTCCCACCATGTGCTGATTCTGCAAAACCTCACTCACAAATGTTTGCCTTGACTTTATAGGCAGCTTGTTAATGTCAGTGGAACTATTTGAGTTAAAATAATTTATATAAATAGGAGTTTGCAAGATCAATTCCAAATCACAAGGGGCAGCATCCCAAAACAGTCTCCATCTTCTCTGCAAAATACAATAAAATTTAGGTCAGGTTTAGAACCAACAGGACTGTATCTACACTAGCAAACTAAATAGAGCCTAGGGCTTTCTTTGACACTGAAGCCAACTGGCACATTCTTACTATTAAGCTCTCTTGCCATCAAAAACAAGCTAACAACATTCAAACTGCCTACTGGGAATGATTCCCACTCTGTGATAATTTCCAATTCATGCCTGAGAATTATTTTCAAGCACACTAGTTGGAACAGAGTGATGTTGTGCCAGAGAGTGTACTAGCATTTTAACAATATGGATGATCATTTTTTCAGTGTCTGTGCCTGTGCTCTGACATGAATCTACTAGCATAAATAAAAGGCTCATAGGCATTTAATAAAAGGGTACAAGTGAATTTTAGGTTATCTAACTTCAGGATCATTTTACAAATGTTTTCCTATTCCCCCATCCCCTTCTTCCTAAACATCTCTGTAACTGGTAGCATCTAAATTTGTCATATGTCCATGTCTGACATTAAAGTTGTTAAATCTCTGAAATTCCACATTTTTGGCACATAAAATACTCCTCATCTCTTCTGCCTCCATCCCACTGGCATCCAGAACCGAGGGATTTCTCTATGAAAGTTATCTTCACAGACATTAGCAAGATAAAGGCTTCTAAAAATCCGTATTTTTCTAAAAGATCACCAAAGGAGGTGGTTGTGCTACAAACCCTTTTGCTTTAAAGGCTTGGAGAATGAACTGGATTCAGTTCTTGCTTCAGCTGGAGGGAATTCAAATCTACTGCATCCACCTTCCAGAAGCTTTCCCTAGCTGCAGGGATACAATTTCCTAGAAGAGACTTCCGATGTCTTCCGTTGAACTTGTGACACTTTGCAGCAAGAAATACTGTCTAGCACGGTGTATTGTCACTTCCTCAGGCCTCCAAACAAACTAAACAAACCTTTCCCAGAACTGCACCTTTATGACTATTCCATCTGAATACCCAAGGGCATATGGCAGCCAAAGTTCCTCATATACGCATATCACCCAGGAGTCTAAACCTGGGTTTTATTTTACATGTTTTATTTACATTTTAAACCAATGTATTTTTACCTAAAACAAAAAATAATGCATAGTTAAAATACTAATTTCCACATAAACTTTCCCACTCTTTCCTCAAACTTCTGGGCTGCTCAGTTTAATGTCAAGAGTCAGGTAGCCATAATTTACTATTTCTGCTTCTCCATATGTTGACTTCTCTTCACACCATTATGTGCCATTAAAGCTGTTATGCAGCTTCACAGGGCAGATGTGGTTTCCCTTGGCTTATTTTATATCTGTTCTTTTCACAGCACAGTATGGCAGTATCATCTTCACTTCTGATAAAAACTTGCCGTTGTTTCGCTTAGCTACATTCTCCTATGCCCATCTTTCCCAAAGAAAATTTCTTTTCTGCCAACAAATTTGTTCAAAATGGTCATCTTTCCTAGTGCAAATATTGTTCATGCAGTCAGGTGGTGGCTGTGATTAACTGCTCCGTATCATCCTTGATCTGTGGTACAGGTGCCACAATACTGACAGTTGCAGCAGCTTCTATATACAATGATGATTTTGTGATATGAATACTCTGCCAAGAGCTTATGAACTTTATGTAGATTCCCCAAAATGACAAATACAGATGTCCCTCATTTCAATTCCTTTCTCATACTAGAACATATTTCTTCATTTAGAAAAATACCTTCCATGAGGATCATAAAACATGAATGAGAACACTTAAATAAAAGAGTCACGGGAGTTCCCTCTGTGGGTAACTCTTGCTTTGTTTCTGTTCTAAAGATTGCCTTTTTATTTCTACAGACTAAAAGACATGGCTGATAATGAAATAGAAAATTAAGTGGAAAACAAATGTGATCTAACTACAGACTCAAGTTTTTAAATAGTAAATGAAATCACATACCAAGTAAGTTTTGTGTAATTATTTCAATATGGGCAATTTGTGCTGTAAATCCACTAGTCTGGTGCCATGCTAGCTACAAGCCACTGTCCTCTGTGCTGTTTCCCAGAAATTCTTTAAAGATATTTAAGGATCATGGAAATTGGTGAAATCATGTAGGGCAAACTTTTAACTAAAAAAAGTGATCTGCGTACAATTGACTGTATGCTCCATTATCAATATATTCAGGAACACAGAAAGAATCAAAGCTGGGGATATTCAGCCCTGATCCCTGTGTTGCAGGTATTTTCACATGGTGTTATAATGCCTGGAACACAGCTGGTTAATAACTATCCCAACTTTTCTTTACATTCCTTGTCAGCTTTTCTCACTGAACTGCCCAGAATGAATAGGGTTTCCTGAGTGCCAAAGTAATTGGGTATCAAATGAACAACCTGAATTGTCACTAATAACTGAAAGGATGGCTTTTGGCCCTTCTGGCGGTTTATAATAAAAGAATAAGACACTTAAAACTCAGCGTAACTCTTCAGCAATTTCTCAGTTAGACAGATTGGTTAGAGACGTGTATCAATTCCTTCCTCCGTTATTCATGAATGCCTATTTAGAGCACAGCATTTCTGCCTACACATTTTCTTCTACTTCACTGTTGATAGGTTTGGAAGGTTTTGGAGGAAAAAAACTTAAAAAAAAAAAAAAATAGAAAAGAAAGCTTAGCAAGGCTTCCAAACAGGAAATTACCTTTCACACCTGTGTGACTGTGTTTACATGTGGATGAGAGAGAGAAGTTTAAAAGAAGTTAGTAACTGTCAATAAAAGGCACTTAAGGTTGATGGGCAGATAGGAAAGCAAGAGGATGTGTACTCATCAATGTCCAACAGCCTAGAGGAAAAAGAGGTCCTTTGCCAGTAGTAGATTTAACACTTGACTTGGTGTATGGCTAAACACAGTGCGATGATCACAGAACTGGGTGCAGTCAGCATTTAATACCCTGCAGCTGTGGAATCACTATATTGATCCACTTGGCTCTTGTGATAACATTGCTGTGACTGTTGTACCTCCAGTGGAGCTCAGCAATAATGAGGCAAGGGTGTTAGAGTTAATTTTCTGTCATCCAACAGAACTAAGATGTTATTCCTTCTTCTCTTTATTTCTCTTGTCCTCTCCTCTCCTCTCCTCTCCTCTCCTCTCCTTCTTCTTTCCTTCCATCCATCCTTTATTTTCCTTTCTTTCTTCAGCACTCTCTGCATTCTCCACCATCAATACAACTTTTCCAAGAGTGCAGTTGCACACATCAATCATACACCATACCTTATCCTTATCACATGTCAGAAGTATGAATCAAAGAAACAGTACATCCAAGTGTGGGTGCATATGTGTTTGTTTGTTACACATCAAGTGCATGATCGAGCAAATTCTATAGTGCAAAATAACATTAAAAGAAAATTGTTGGTCAGTTAGTAAATCTGCATTACCAACTAATATTAAACACACTTTTATAATATTATTGAGATTAGTTTCATATTCATTGAAAGTGTCATTTTTGTAAGATCAGTCTTTAGTTGCAATGTGGGGGGGTTTACGTCACATAGGCCTAAAAAAAGTTTTCTCAAAACAAAGATCCATAATGTTCTGCTCCAAAAATATTAAAGTGTATATTGTCTGTACTGAAATGTTTCTAAATCCTGAAAATGAAGTCCTTCTATAAGGAAATTTTAACTGCTTAGGCAAGAATAAAAAAAATAGAATAAGGAATGGTGAATTGGGTCCAACCAGTTCTCAGGGTTATTTTCCAGATGGCTATATAATATAGGTTCAATTCACTGTTGTCCTGTACTAAATCAGACATTTGCAACAGTGCAGAGAAAATGTAAAGTGGCTGTAAAAAGCTGACATTTTCATGTGATAGGCTTTTATGTCCACTTTCCACTGTCTTCACGTGTCTAAGACTCTCAGTGTTCCACCTTTATCCGGCTTTCTGCTTTCTGTTATTTATTGCCCAGTTTTGTGCCTTTTAACCTAAACTGTCCTTCCAGAAAACATAATTTCCATTTCAAAGACTTCATAAGCACTTTTCAGGCAGCAGAGATATTTTTGTCCAATTTAAGGCAATTGATGCAAGGTTTTGAGATGCCATATTTAGAAAATTTTCTGTTGCTTTTATTTCAACATATTTTCTGTAAAAGTTGTCTAAGAAGCTTTGAATGAGCCTTACCTAAATTATCTTGAGTAGACTTAATATGAAGGACTAGATACGAAATACTGGGAGCTGTTCATTAGCAAACTTGTAATAGTGAGTTTCTCTCCATGCATTCAGCAAAGTTTTCAGGACCTTTTACAGAGTCCTTGCCTAAACATTCATGATGCAGGACTACGATGTTTTTCAAGATATTAAGGTGATTTTTAGATATTTATTTCAGTTTACTTGTGGGGATTAGGATCTCATATGCATACGTGCATTCCTTGCTTGTTGGTCACCACCAAAAACCTTGGCTTTTATATAATCCAGGCTTCCCATTTTTTATTATTTTGTCAGGTTCCTCTATATTTAAGGGAGGGATCAGTCTTTTTCCTTAGACAAAACTGGCATCATATCTGTGCTTTTCAGATGTATGCTCAATCAACATGGCTTTTAAGTACAGGCTATCCCTTGGTGCGAGGCCAAAGCTAGGACAAATGGGACAATTGTCTACATTAGACATCTTGTTTCCCTTTGGCAATGTCATATGACCAAAGACACGCAAACAAACTGGACGCAGGATCATTCCTAGATCTCTGATCTCACACAGGCTGGTGGAGTACAAAGTTCCTACCATTTAAGTTGCTCAGGTGCTGAACAGGGTCTTGCCACCATAAGCTGTGAGTGATTGACAGGTTAGAGTGTGGACAAAGTAAGAAAGGGGCAAGAAGTTTGTCATTTATATTAAGTTACCAGGAATATGGATTCTGGGAAAAGGTGTATTCCATGCATGTTTCTGAAATATTTCATCTAACTTCAGCGCTATGCAAAAAATAAAGTAGGTAAAAAGTAACGTGAAAAATAATTTCTTAGAGTCAAAACAGATATTTTCTTTATTTCCTTGCTTTTCATCAGTAGTTACTACAAAAGTTACCTAAAATGCTTTATAGAATAAAAATGATAGTAAAACCGTTGAAGGGAGAGAGTATGTGTGTGTGTGCGCACACGCGGGCATGTCAACGTGCACGTGTGAGACATGCTTGAAATATCAGCATTTTTATTTTGAAAAATTAATTTGGGAGAACGTTTAATGCTTACTGATTTTTAGTAGGCATGTTTTTGATACGCATATTAAATAACGATTTTGAAGTCTTTGACATAATAGTCAGTCAAAAAAAAGTCAGATACTAAGCCTAACAAACAATTCTGCCTTCCTCCTTCCAAATGCCATCCTTTCTTTCAACTTCATTTTCAGTTTGTTGACCTGTAATGGTTGATGGAATACATCAGTGCCTAGAAAATACAGTGGCATTGGAAATGGACATTTATATTTTTCACCATTTTCATAGATGATTCTCCAAATTAATCAGTAAATAATTCTAAAAATATGCAGATTTGCATCACACAGTCATGTGTAAGTTTGTGTTCTGAATCACACTGAACTTGCTGGATTTTAACTGCTTAAACCAGTGTGAACCTTTTCCCCCTTTGAATCTATATTTCCACGAACTTGCTCATACAAACAAAATGCTCAATTAAATATCATGCATTTCAAAAGTGCACTACTCTATCATAATTTATGTATTTTATCAGGTATCATTGAGAAAGTTCTTGTATGGGTAGATTGCTTTAAGCACTGGGAGAGATAGTTAATGAAATCTGGGGATATACTACATAGAATCTGAACGACACCAAAATTGTGACACACACCTGAGATGTGCTTCTTACATTGTCCTTTGGATTACTCATTCAGTTTCTGATCCTCTATTTTTTTTTCCTTTATTATTCTTTTCCCCTAAGAGCTGTAGAGTATCTGTTTGGTGACTTGACGGACACATAGTAAGAGGCAAGGAAGGTAGGCATGTTTTAACAGTGCCTAGGTAGTGCTAGGAGAACAAACTACTAGGGGAAGTCTCAGAATTTGCATTCTGTGGTGTCTTTGAATGGATGCCTTTCTGAAAGCCAAACATAAGCTACTGGTATCACTTGGAGCAAATAGATAATATTAATGGCCTTTTAATATGCAGGTGAATATAAAATGTGCAACTGTGAACCCTAAGGGACAATGAATATATCTAAGCAGTCCATGAAAAAATAACTAAGTAAAAGAATTTTATTGCCCAGAGGCTTACATTTATTATGCGAAAAGTATCAAGAATCTGGAAACTGAAGCAGAGAGCTAGGGATACGCCTTATATCATAACAGCAAATAAAACGGAGATGTAGTTACACACTGGGTGTAGAAGGGAGACTGTGCTCTAAAGTCCAGTCAAACCAGCTGAAAGAATAACACCAACTTTAATGGGCTTTATGCTGGACTCATAATGAGCAGGTACAAGGATAGAAAGAGATCTAAAAAAAGAACAAATTTATATTTACCTTTCACTAGAATTATCTTTTCCAGAGAAAGTGACTGTACCCTATAGCATTTATAAAAGACTTTTTCAATCCCTTAAGTCATGACTTCTGTGTTTAATTCTACTTTACCTAGTTATTAATTTTCTAATTTTTCATAATATATCCCAAACAAAAAATGATTTGATGTGATTTGAAGTAATACCTTGGAAAGTGCTACTCTCTGACTTATTGCCAACTTTCAATACCTATAAAAATGGAATTGCTTGAAAGAGTTGTAAATTAAACCATTGCATATATCATAAATTGTATCAGTGCCAGGGTCTGTAAGTGAATACTGTTTGGGCATTAAAGTCCATCACAATTTTAAAAGACTGAAATCCATGAACCAGGTCACAGTGTGTCTGTTACTATGACCTTCTAAATATACCTTGCAGACATTTTTTTAATTCTTTTGCCCCTATTTGGGTAAGAAAGAAAAAAAAAAAAAGCTGGAAGTCTTGCTGGTCAACCCTTGAAAACGCTGAGCTATATTTGATAGCTAAAATGCTAACTATTAAACTGTAATGAACTAGAGACCAGTAAGGATAAAATCTGGGATAAAACAGTGTCTGGACTTTCTGTCTTCTAAATGTCTCAGGGATATAGTTTTCAAAATTCTCTTTACTAAGGTAGTAAATATTTAAACGATACCAACATCCAAATTGAGAGGGACACATCCAGAACATACAGTGTTGCTGTCATTGCTGAAGAGTGGGATAGTTCTGCAGGTACCAATTGCCAGTCTTTCAAGCTCTCCAAGGAAGTTCGAGGATTTGTGCAAAGCATCTAGGAGCACAGCTCTGTATATTTCAGTTGTCTTGTTACTCTGAAAGTTACAGGACAATCTCTACCCTGAGGCAGGGATGTAGGAACTCAAAATGGTTTGGTCTTCGCACAATTGATTCACTATTTGTTTTCTTGACTCCCATATTCTTAATCACCACTTTGACCCCAAAAACCTATTACTGGATTTCACCAAGGGTTTAATTATACGTGTATCCTTGCCCTCCTCTGTCTTCAAGCTCTTTTCTGTTTTCTTTCAGATTTAACGCACTTGTGCACATAAAAACACATAAATACACCTGCAGGTTAGTTTATGCCTAACAACTGTGCATTTATACTGGCATCCCGAGAAACTCAAATTAATAAAATGCCCTGGCAGCTATCTAAACCTGTAGTCCCTACTCATTATTTAAGCTATCAATAAAGAAAAAGGCATGTATTTTTTCCTTACCTAGCTTGAATGGAAAGCAGCCAATTTGTTCTTTGTTTTCAGACACTGAAAGCTATTAGAACAATGCAAGAAGTATACAGATTTAGGCCTAATTTACTTAAGTATGTGCCTAAGTTTAGATATATTTCTTTTCAAGAAGATTTAAAATTATATTTAGTTACCATTGTGGTTTTATTTTAAAAAGAATAATAATTATTACTGATAGTGCTTGGGGACAGTAAAGAGTTAGAGCATTACCTATTTTCTGATAAGATCAAATTCTGCCTTGACTTTGACCAAAAATATCAAATCTATTTGTAAGAGAGCAGCTATTTAAATATTTCATTACAAATTGACTTTACTGTAATTGTGCCTGCTGAAGCTCCCCCTTCTGGAGTCAAGTGTCCATGCGGGAATTTCAGCTTCAGCCAAAATCCACTTGGAGCACAGACTGAGAACACGACCCAGGCTGACCCCACAGGCTCTCAAAGCAGCAAGGAAGAAGAATGGCCATTTGGTTTTAAACATCTTAACTTAAAACTCAGTTTCATTTGTTCTGTTGCCTAACTGGCTCACAAGTTTGACATGCTTATTGGTTTTGGCAATATTAAAATAAGATTTTTTGTAACAGAAGGTATAAATTCAGGGCTATATACTGCCTGTAGTGCAGGGACCACAACACCCACTCACGTCAGTAGAAAGTCAGCACAGAAGTCCCAGACAGGTTTTAATTGTCCAAATATTTTCTTGTCATATTTGTTACTTCCCCCGCCTCCAAAAAAAACCCAAATTGCCCCTCCTTTGCCCACTGCTGTTTCTATTCTTTGCTTCTTTTTTCCTCTGCCATAATTTATAATTTCCTCTACTCTTTTCAGCAATTTCAATCCTTCGTTTCCAAGCCAAAGTTGTCTAAATCCCATCTTTTGCCTTCATTCCATGAACAGTGACGAAAGACTAAATGTCAACAGCAACATGCCATCATTCGGAGCTGATATTCCAATCAGCTAAATAAAAACAGTGGAGTTCACTTCTCTGATTGATTGTTTCAGGATACATGCACACTCATGCAAATATTACTGCATCCACTGCTGTTTAAAATGCTTTCCAAATAGATCCTCATATTCTTGAGACCATTCAGGCCACATGAACATGTCATCTAGTCTGTGAAACACACATTTTTAAGATCTTTCAGTCTTTTCCTAAAGAGAAGAAGGTGGAATTAAGCATTTTCAGCCTTGACTGTACAATTCACTGTTTTTCCATGACTTTGGGTAATTCCTGCTCCCATCCCCCCATATTCTTGCAGTGGTCAAGACAGGACACTCAGCAGGCTGAGGTGCTTAATGAGAAAAGGTCGACAAGAAGCTGGCAGCTGGGACAGTTAACTTGAGTAGCTGGGAGGTAGGATCTTGTCCTAGGGTACAGGAAGGTCAGATCAGAGACTGCTGAGACAAGTGAGACCTCCGCAAGTATGTGAGACCACTGGTGCAGGGCACTGGAAAAAATCAAAGAGCTGACAGGGTTTCCTCCATAGCAAGAGAGAAGCAGTAGACTTTGATTTTATGCTTTCCATGTTGCAGTCTCATTAGCAAACTAGGGGCAAATGTACTGTATGGAATTTAATTAAAATTTGTACCAAAAGTTTCAGGTTACCCTGCTCAAAAAGCAGCTATCAATTCACTTTGAAACAGAATAATATATTGAGTGAGGTTATGCAGGTTTTGTCCTCAGCCTAATGCCAATCCATGGTTTCCTTAATACTTGATTATATTTTCAGGTGACAAAAACATGAGAGATTGGAGGGCAAGATAAGAATTCAAAATGTTTATGATAGAGGAAAAAATAAGAAGCAATTAGTGAGGACCTGTACTGACAGGTGCAATAGCAAATAAAGCAGCCTTTAAATAGCAAATAAAATCAGCTGCACAAATACAGAAAAAAAACTTGAGGAGATAACATTAGACAACACTTAATCATGGGGGGGAAAAAAAAAAAAAAGGAGGCTATAGGGGATTCTAACCTGAACCTGTGCCAAAAGTATCAGTCTGTTGCAAAAAATGCAGACATCGTGTGCGAATATGATGAGCAAGTAAAAGTACAAACCAGTCCTGTTCGGAGTTGGCAAGAGTCCAGCTGGAACACTGAGCAGAGTGTTGGACATTCATCTCAAGCAAAATGTTGGCCAGAGGAGCCAAACAAAACCAATCATAAATCTCAAAATCAAGACTACTTTGAAAAGAAATATTGAATGACCTGGCTTACCTTAAGCTGTGGGTAAGGCTTAGGAAGTGAAGGAAGAGGGGAAGAGGGAAGCATACATGTGTATTTATGTACAGTTATATACGTTTATGTATGCGCATACCTGTGCAGATACAGGCTACTGCAAAGAGGAAGGAAAAATCAGTTTTCTGCCTCCACAGTCAAAAGGACCAAAAGTCACACAGCAGGGAAAAAATGAAGTGATACATTAGCAAAAATATTCTTATGTCATTAAAAACAAAATAGACTGTCTGGTGATATTATTAAGTCTTCTTTACTGGCTATCTTTAGCAAAAGGCAGGGCAAACATATGCCAGAATTGACATAGGCTTAGTCATTTAAGTCTTGGGGAGGAAATGGAGTTTCTTGAGGACCCCACTACTGTTGAGCATAGAAATCTCCTTACAACTAGAGTTAGGTGTGTGCTCCGTTTTTCTATTGCTACCAGATGTATGGCTGTTCCTAGGGAACTTTTGTCTGTAGCAATATTAATCACTTATTAGGATTAAAGATTGTCAGGTATGAAAAATGAATGGTTGGCTGCTTTATGAGAATTAACAAAACCAAACCAACAAGAGTGTCCTGTATGTCTTTCCATTAAAAATATTACAAAATTTATTTGGAATAGAAAAATTAATAAACTTCAGAAATAAAAGAACATCTTTGTAAGAAATAGAAGTAGGTTTATAGACGCTAAAGCCTAGGTTTGACCCTTAAAATATGCCTTGATAAAAATTATAAAGTTAAGTTAATAATTTATAGATCATGTGCACTACCAAAGAGGGAGTGAAAACAAGGTACAAGGATATTACATTTCTACAAGTATGATTATGTAGCTTTAAAGCTCAGATACCAAAGTTGGAAAGCTGCAGAATTCTGGTTGTCATCTGCTACTCCAGCAGTCCCAATAAGATCAGATAAAGGTTTTTTTTCTTTTTCCTTAAAACCTGAATTCTTCCCCCTTTCATAAAAAAAAAACCCAAAACATAGTTTTTCTGCTTTCTACTTCTTTCTTTTGGCTATAAATGTAATGTTTCTGAGATCTCTAGTCCTCTGTCAAATTCAGTTGACATTGCAATCGGTATTACAATAGTCAACTGACATATAGATTGTTCAGTAAAAAGGTGGTGGAAAGGGACATAAATGTATGCACAATGGAGCATGTTCCTGAAGTGTCCTTCCATTGGAAAAGCCAGTTAAAAACGTAACTGGGCTGCGAAGGTTCCAATTTAAGAAATTCTTTATGTCTCACCTGCATTAGACTTGTAGCATAAATAGTTAAAAGGGAGAAATTCAGACAGCCAGAAAATTAGATTGCAATTACTTATATTTATTTAAAGGATGAGTATAGAATACATCAGCTTTTGTGTATGTCAAGTTTAATGAACCTTTTCAGTGAGGGATATTTGTACATACCACACTGTTTTTCATGCAATTCTTTGCACTGATTAAGAAGATATTATTCTTCCCTCTGTAGTCTGGTGTCTTAGTCATCCAATGAGGCTTAGCATGGGTTTGCATTTTCTCCATGGATGGATTCACATGAATTAGTAGAGATTAGGCATTTTCTTTTATAAGTCTTCTCCAGAAAAGAGGAAAGGGAAGGCTGTTGTGAGCATGTAACTTTTGTTTCTGCAATTAAGGAACTTTTACGTCACCTAAATGTTACATCTGTGACTCCTTTGTATTCCCAGCGGCTGTGTAGATCTTAAGGAGATGATCTCACTCCAGAAGCAAAGTGTTTTGCCATTTTTGGGGAGAAAGGTTTTTCTCGCAAATACCACCAACAGATGAAGCTATAAAACTTTTAACATGTAAATCAAAGTGGAAGCATTTTCACAAAGTTTTTCACTATTGCGAAATGCTTGTCTTTAGTCATGGAAATATTGACAATGAAAACTTCAAAAAGTAAAAAAATGGATAATGGAAACCAGAAACTGATCTCTTGCCTTCACTGTTATTTACCAAATAACCCTCTCAGTCATTTTAAATCAAAATCCACAGTTGTCGTCTCTCACTCATTAAAATAAACAAAATAGTAGTTGAAGAGGATACAATTTTAAATACAATTTTGAAATAAAATTTTAAATACAATTTTGATGTGATAGTAAGTAGAGAAGACACATATTCCTTTGGGACTATGAAGTAAAAGTTTTCCTAGTGACATAAGTTATGAGCTACAATTAATCCATCCTTTACTTATTTCTTCTGTGATTAAAGTCAGAAGATCTCGACATGCCAGTATCACAAGTCTTAGGGAACTAGAAAGAGGGTTAACCAAGTGAACTGATCTGTGCAAAGCCAGAGGGCAGACTAGAATATCAAAGTCACAAATTTAGTTGCAACCATATTACTTAATAAAATGTCCAAGGTCCATCACCTGTCCCTAAGTGCGAGTGGCATGGAACAGAGCACATTTTCACAGCTTAGCTGCCTTATCAGCCAGTCTATATGACCTCCTGGGAAAGATCCACAGACCATGCTATTTCCTAGACGGTGCTCAAGCATTACCAGTGCTTGTTGGCACGTAGCAGAAACTGAGCCAAGGAGCATGTCATGCTTTTAAGCAGAACTGATGATCACAGGGTAGTGCTGAAGTGCCTGGATCTGTTAATTTATTGGTGTAGCCATAGTTCCTTTGTCCCTGTGCAAAGCATTAGGTATTAGGTTACCTTACCTCAAAACTAATCCTATAAAGTAATATAAATACCTAGTTCATATATCAGAGTTCTGGTCTGTAACTAGAATTTGTAGGTATAGAAGTATTACCTGAACTTAGAAGATTCCACAGCTTGAGAAAGTTTCTCTGAACCTGGCTTTTACATTGGACATAATGTAATAGATGGAAATTTTCTTTTCACTGGAAGTTTTTAACTGAGAGCTTCTTACGTGACATATCTATACTATTCTCACAAATCAAAAGAAGTAACAAGGGGGATTTTTTTTTTTTTGGTGGGAGGTATCTGTGGTGGAAGGAATGCTTTGTGTTACTCCTGGTAAAAGAAACTAACAAATAAAAAAACAACACAGTGCAGCTTTATGTCAGCTTTCGTTTCAAATATGTAGTAAATCTGAGGCATGATACTTATTATTAAGATTGATTTTTTTTTTTTTTTAGTTTAGTGGTAGTTCAATTGGAGAAGAAAATGTGAAAAAATCTCCAAAAGATCAGATTGTGAAGCACATCTATCATCTTTTAAGACAAGTCTTTAAGCAAATTTCTCTTTGAAAGAAGAACATGCCACTTACTGAACACATTGACTGTTCTCCTCACATTGCCCATGATATTTACACTAAGGTGACCTTACTATACTGTTTCTTTGATGACCAATACCCCTGTGATGATGGTCACAGCAGTGACCTTTGAACCTGAGGTTGGCTGATGAACCTGTAAAGCCAGCTTGATCTCCTCCACAGCATTTGCCTCATTAATCTTTTCCTTGTTATTCTATTGTCTCAGCACATGCCTTGATACGATGTTGAGTTTGCATTTTATATTAGCCTAATTTTATACATTGCAGTTGGCAAGGAAAACAAGTCGAGAGACACAGAGGTCACACAAATCATAGGGGGAGGGAGGAACAGGAATGCTGCATTGGGTTGCTGGTTTCAGTTGAATCAACTACGTTATCAATCATAGATTTCAGTGACACTAGTCCTCTGAATAAATACTTTCTATTATATGACTGAATTTGGTTCACCACAAGCAAAATTTGAACAATGAAACTGTAAAAAGAGCCACGATGGACAATTATAATTTTGCATGGACCAGTAGGAGACATTTACATGGGAGATGATAGCCTGAACAAGAATTTTTGGACTGGGTAAACATGAAGTAAAAGATCAGATTTAAAAATACTAACTCAAAATGTATGACAGTCCTGAATTTGCTATTAAGCATGTAACACTAGAGCTATTCTGGCAAGCAATCCCAGCCAACACATGATAGAACTTTTCTTCTAAAAAAGTCAGCCACTTCCTGAATAAAATACATTACTTAGACAAAATTATTTTTGGCTATTATAATTGCCTTATTTTATCAAGGTCTAGACTGTATAGTTTTGTGAGGTGTGCAATTTTTTCCACATTTTTTAAAAAAGATAGTTCAGCTTGCAAAACTTATGAGCATGGATCATGGTTAAGAGAGAGACAAGAGACTTTCAAAGAGTCCTGTTGTAGATACCAGTGCAGGGTGATAGTGTTGACGTCAATAAGAACAGGAAACTGTTAAAGCAGAAGAACACAGATTTAGAAATTAAATCCATATGAATAAATCCATGCAGTCTTGAACAACAGATGAGACACAAGAAGCCTAAAATATGAACTGCAAATCTTTGGGATGAAAATGGAAGGTCTTTTCTTAACATTACCATTACCTGAGATCACCCTGCCTCCCCAACACCCTAAAAACAAAACCAAAAACCAAACAAACAAACAAACAAAAAAAAAAAGATAAGGAAACAAGTTGGCAATATGTAGGTTGGTTGTAAAATGTAATGCACAATGAAGTCGTCCACAGAAACAAATAATAAATAAATGCTTAGACTTTCAGCCAAAAGGCAAATGAGTTAAAAATATCAAAAGGATATGCAGTTTGAGAAAAGATTGAGCAAGTATGTTGAAAACCAGCAGGAAGGACAAGAAGAAGGAAGGAGTATGGGTTGAAAGATACTGTTCAGAGGCATCTCAGACAGCAGTTTCAGTGCATGAAAATGACAGGAACTGGTTTGGAAGTAGTCCAGATCAACTTGGCAAAAAGAAATCTGAGACAACAGCTATAATCAGCATGTGAAGTGAGCCTAGAACTGAAAGGCAGGGCATTCCTAAGGTGCAGGGGTAAACCTAAAATGGGAAAGCTTAGGGGAAGACTATCTGAATCTTAAAAAGCCAAGGAACAGCAAAAAAGGTCCAAATGAGCAACAAGTGCTGAAAGACTGAACTCTTCAAGAGCAGAACTGAAGGGGTCACAGGAAAAATTAAATGCACCTTTCTGAATTAATGTAAACACAGAAGATTATGAACTGTCTTACATGAATTATTACTCTGTAATATGAATGATTCATGAGGTAAAAAAGTCATTTTTTTAGCATACATACAGAAAAGAAGAGCTGGCATAATGAAGCAACATGAGGGGCACTAAGCTGTTTTCAGGACAAAGCAGAGACTAACATAGCTGTCGGGTGACTGTAGATGACCTCCTCTGAGACTGGACTAACTGCTAATTTAAAGCACCTGACAGGTGGTTGCTTATTATTAAATGTATGTTCTTTTCTGCGCATCTAGGTAAACCTATTCTTTTCCTAATTGAATATCATCATTTTTTCTGTAAAAAATAGAGTAGGTCTACTAATAAAAATAGCATACTCTCTTTAAAGGAAGAGAACCACTTTTGCTGTGATTCACCTACATCTATTTGCATTTCTGTATGTTATTTCAATAGCTTTAATGAAATTAGTCAAAAGCTCTTTCTGCTGCATTGCTTGGAGGGATATGTAGGAACACAGAGGGAAGCGCTGAGGCCCTGAGAACAGCAGGAATAGGAACAGAGCTTACATAGCAGGTTACAAGGCCCCAGGAGTGCCTCCTCATGAACGCAGCATGGCGGGTATTAAGCAGGTTGAGAGGCTGTCAGCTTGAAGAAGGAGTGAGCCTAGGGACAGTCACTTAAGTTAAATGCCAGAGAAGCCATTAGCAGCAAAGCTCTTGAGTTTATGCTGCCAGGAGTAAAGGAAAGATGGGAACTAATCCTTGCACAGATACCCTACAATGAGAGCTTGATTTCCCGTAGATCTTTTATGCTTAGCAGGCACTGCTCCCTCAGCTTATCCATAAATATCCTTTCCCTCTTTATTTCCCCCTGCTCACTTGCATTCTTCTCTTGACCTTCACCCCA
Organism: Microhierax caerulescens; assembly: GCA_035590215.1. Classification (NCBI taxonomy): domain Eukaryota; kingdom Metazoa; phylum Chordata; class Aves; order Falconiformes; family Falconidae; genus Microhierax; species Microhierax caerulescens. The sequence goes on from JAVJGJ010000059.1 coordinate 2,803,324, forward strand.
TTGCAAAATGTCTCTTTCAGAGACATGTAAGATCACACTGCCTGAGGAGTAGAGAAAAAAAAAAAAAAAAAAAAAGAGAAAACCCATATTTGTTGCAATAGACTGTATTTCCCCCCAGAAAACTAAAATAAGTCTGCCACTTTGTGTTCCACTATTATCCTTGTGAACGGCATTAGGAGAGTATCTAAAGGAAGAAGGGGTTAACAGATAAGTGGCTGAGATCATTGCTCTGAAATACATTTTTAATCAGTTAACCAGTGCAAAAAGATAAAACTTAATCTGTATGCATCATTACAGAAAAAAAAAATAGAACCCTTTTACTGTACTACACAGTGTTATGGGTCGCCTTCCAACTTCAAACACACACCTCCATGTTTCTTGAAAAATTCCAACACAACCACAAAGCCATATGTTTAGAGATTCACAGAAATACTCAGCTGGAATTAGAATGTGATCCTTAATACCTCAAATACGTCAAACAAACTATGATCATCCTGGCTAAATGCCATATGAAAATAAATCTGAACTGAGGTAAGACAGCATGCGTAGAGTACTTCCATATATTGGAATATGACAGATCTCACACCGAGGGCATGCTTATAGCATGAGTTTACCCTGTGTCCCTGTCTTTTGATTACAAAATAATGAGTTTTCACAAGCAATTCTCTGATGCAGCGAGAGTGAAAACTCGGTGATCATTCATGTGAGTAATGGCTCACTTGCATGAGGGTGAGGTTTACAAACTAGCTTCTCTAATTTCAGATCTGCTAGCAAGAGCTATATGTGCAGAGTATCACCAGCTTAAAATACTTTTATCATCAGCTTAAATACATTTCCAATAAGTATAATTTCCTTCAAAAAATAGTCTGAAGGATGCATTGCAGTCTAGGTATGTGCAAAATATCGTCTTCTTGGGAGAAAATAAATAGGAATGCAATAATTGCTAAGCTTGTCAGATGAAAAGGGTATATAACTTAAAAAGCTGTCTCAAGTAATGTCCAGTAATCAGTGTTCTGGGAAAGAGCATAAGAATTAGCCAGCCTGAAAGTGGCCATTTCCTGGTATAGCATTTTAGCTTCCATCTAGACACAATTATAGCCTCTTTTGTTTGTTCAATTACAAAACTAGAAGTCTTAATTAAAAACAGTAAGAAAAAAATCTTTCCCTTGTGTTTTGGCTGTTTGTCTTTTTTTTTTTTTTAATGAAGCATATTTTCAGAACATAGAATTAACTAATTAGAGAAGTTTTGTGTTTGCTTTCCCCCAATAAAGGTGGGAATTTTCATATTTTGAAATTCTGTTTCATTTCCAAATCATTCTGACACAAACAGACACATTGACAATGAAATGGAAGAGTGTTATTCACTGTGCTCTGCTTTCTGTCATTCAACTGGGAAAACATATGCAGCCCAGCCAGGGTCTTCAGCTTGGAGAAAATCTCAAATTGGGATAGAGCAGGGAAATAGGGAGAAGTGATATTTCTAACAAAAATGCAAAGTCTTAACAAGCAGATAAAAACATGAGAAGATTGCCAATAATTTTTATTTTGTTTCTGTTAAGTGTTTTAACTACTGTAAATTTGGCAGTGAAAAAAAAAAAAAAAAAAAAGAGCATATATCTTAAATGTTCCAATTCTATTTCCAGCATTTTATATAGAAGATGTCAATCATTTCCATAAAAACAAGTATTGTTCCAAAGGACCCGGTCTTGTCAAATACGTTTTGATAGGACATCTTCACTACTCTTTTTAGTCTTTCGTTCCAATAAGGCATAGGCAATTATAAGTACACATCTACAAGAATGGAGCACACAGTCTGCTCAAAAAGACAGATGTTACAGAAATTTCAGATCAAATGGGGAGGAACCATGAGTTTAGGCAGATAATTGAATGGGTTAGAAGAGGATTCCTTGGCCTAGGAGAGGAGATGACCTCTAGGAACCTCTAGTTCCTTCGAAACTCAGCCACTCTGTGATTCTGAAAAAGGGACTGTGGGCAACAATTATGAGCTTCAGGTTTTTCATAAATTTAAGTTCTTTTGAACGTGTCAAATAATTTGTAGAGTTTTTTGGGGTTTGTTTTTTTTTTTGGGGGGGGGGGGTCAGACATCTGGCTACATATCCTTTGCTTTCCTGGCCTGGAGATCTTTTTCTTGTTCTGCCTCACCCTTGAATATGCTAAGATGTTACAAAAAAGTGAAATGGACCTCACAGCCAATACAGATATTCTGAAGATGAATGCAAAAGCACCAGAATCTTTAAATAACAATGGTACTTTAAGTGAACTCCAGCAGTCAAGTATCAAATCAGAAGAAAAGAAAAGGCATGCTGGATCAGAAAAAAGGTCACACAGTCCAGTTACAGAAAAACTCCATGCTTAACTACCCTTCTGCAGGATTTAACCTGCCATATTCCCACCAAGTGTATTTCAAGGTACATTATATGATTCTCACAAATAAAAAGCAAACTCTACCACACAAGGGTCACTGAAAGACAACCACAATGCTCAGAAACTTCTTAAATGTGGCAAGTCCTTTTAGCAGTCTTACAGAGATTCCATATTTTCAGGTATCAGGGAAAGAATTGTCAAGTTTGAATGTAAAGCTATATCAATATTTTCAACATTTACTAACTGATCTTTATTCAATTAGAGCTCATCTTTTAGTTAAGGCACTACACTTCTACTTATTTCAGGTTCTGGCAGACTTACAACAGAAGAAACTTGTTCCAAGAATATTTTACCAGTTCTTTCAGCAGTCAATGTTTTCAGAGGGTTCAGGTTTTGCACAATTTCTCAGTCAACTGCTAAGTATCAAAATACAGTAAAGGACAACAAGCACTACTTAAATTTAATGATTTTTCATTTTAGAAAGGTCATTTAAACAAAATATAATCCTGATTTCATATAACATAGGCTTAATTTTTGTATCATTAGATGTGAGATTGAATAATGAATGAGCAGAAAATATGTATTTTGAATAAAAAGCTAATCTGCTGAAAGCAAAAAGACACAATATTCACACTGTCATTAATGCAGGAATAATATTCACAACGAATATTGACAATATATTTTGTTTAAGAAACAATTAAATACTAAATACAGACAATTACCTTTTCTGTAAGTGACATTTTACAAGTGGATACAAAATTACTAATTAAATAACAGGATATATTTGGAAAGAGAGAAATATACTTTGCAAAGTAAAGGCATAAGCATACAAACAGGATAGTAGGGAGAAATCCCAGCTAATTTAAAGAAACAGATCTGGCTACATAATGAAGACTACTGAGTTGAGGTAAATCTGCCTTAAACCAAGAAACTTTTTTTCATTTCCAGTCCAAGGGAATTTAATCCTGAGGCAAGGTAATCTCTTCCCAGAATAGTCCTTCATTTGCACACTATTGCCCTGAGGCATTTATCTCCAGTCTTTTGTTTTGGGATTCCCCATTCTGTGTTACTCACTGGTGTATTCCTCTCCTCAGTCTCAATTTACTGAAATTACAATATAAGAAATATTACTTAAAGTAAGAGAATCAATAGCAGTTGATAGAGTGTAAGATTGGATGCCAACAAGCTGTACAGTGTAGTCTCAATTATTCCACAGATGTGATTTTTTGTAAATCTTAGAAGTCCAGTGCTTCAAATTTCCCTTTTTACATGGAGTTAATGCTTCAGATAATTCTGTGAAGAATAACTGAAGTGTTCGGACTGACAGAAATCTGATTTCCTTCTTTATTACCCTGAATTTTATTTAAACATTAGAGTTCTAATCATTCCAAAGATTTAAAGGAGAGGACAGAAAACTCACCAAGCTCCTCATGATTTTTCCTTTTGAAGTACCTTTTTTTTTTTTTTTTTATTCAATGTTCCAAACAGCTAAAAAACTGACTAAGCCCCAGCTTTATGCTGCTGTACACACAGCTGAAAAGTGGTTTTGAACTGTGAGATGAAGTGATGAAGGACAATTAAATAATTATGGAATTTATGATACCGCACTGATCACCTCACCACATGACAGCTGGCTGTAGAAATAGACATTGTACACTCTGTCATGACAAAAAACATACTGGTCTCAGTAAGCTAGCTCTCTGTGAGAAGGACACTAGTTTTCAGTGACAGTAAATGATGTGCAATGTCTAAAATTATAAAGCAATTTTTACATTTTCAGTTACATACAGCATTTGAAATCAACACTTTGTTAATCATCAAGTTCCCAAGTTTATCTGACTTCTAAAGCGAATAGGTCACCTGTTACCTAAGGGAAATGATTTATCAGCTGAATCTCTAGTCACTCTCCAATTTTTATATCTGGCTTACTGGTGTGGACTCCTGGCAGTTAATTCACTCACCTCAGCCAAATTAAGTAACTTTTTCCTACATTGCTTGGCTTCTTTGCAGACAAGGCCCCCAAGTGGTTCTGATTTCAAACATCCTTCTAATATATTCCTTTTTTTCTTGGTGTTGGTGTTTGGGGTGTGTGTGTGTGTGTGTGTGTCTTTTCCATCTCAGAATTTATCTTACTTAATTTGGGCAGTTACATTGACTCTGTCCTTTATGAATTACTTTTTTCCACTGTTACCTGCCCAAGTCCTTTAGAAAGCATTACATCCCAGTGTATCAAAGCACTGAAAATCATTAGTTGAGTCAGCTTCTGAAATAGTAGGTATCAGAAGCAGAATTTTACAAAATCCCATATCTTGCTTGACATTCACAGATCTTGGCAAAACATTTACGTACTTCAAGCCACACGTAGGCATCATTTTTCCCTACCATGTGGCCCACCGTGATACAAAGTCTACACCTCTGTTCTCTACGCAACATGTCTTTCTTCTGGAAAAGCCTAGAAGTTGCACCACCAGTAGCACAGTCAGAAGCCCTCCTCATTAGTAATAACCAAAAAAGCACCTTCTGGACAGTCTCCATCTTCCAGACCATGTCACTGCTGTTCTTTAGTCTTACCAGCATTACCCACCCACCTCCCAAACAGCTACCTACACCACCCACAGCTAATTGACCGTCTTCTACTTAGCCCCAAACCAGAACATGATGAATGTGCTCGTATGTAGGTGAGGAAACTGGCGATCTTTACCTGTGAGAATGATTCATTCAGGAGCTACTTTTGTAGCCCAGACCTCATGGTTTTGTCATACAACCAGAAGACTAATCTGCCAATTTTCACCTTCACAAAAAAAAAAATAAAATGTTTATGCATTTCATAGCTGCCTATGTGACAGATGCTGCGATTTCCCTGGCTCCATCTGTTTCTGCCGCTGAGTTGGACGCCCACCAGTGCTAAGAGGTGTCAGGTTTCTCATCAGAGAAGTTGTCCTTACCACAGTAGTATGTATGCAGAAATCACATGGGATGAAATCATCTGAAAACTTTGGTACTCCGATGCACAGAGCAATTGTTCCAGACATGTAAACCACCCCTCCTGAAGGCAAACTTCAAAATTCATTCCGTTCCTGCAGAACTGGCAGGTAACTAGTTATGCGTTTTTCCTCTCTGTAGCCTTACTATAGCAGCTGGAACCGCGTGTAATACTACGTCATGTCACGGTAATTGAGTTATTCGTTGCGGGTCAGATTATCTGAGGTATTTCAGCATTTTTTGCAAAATAATTTATTCAAGGATGCATTAGATGAGCAGATCTAATTTCAGGTACAAGTGTTCTATAAATTTGATCCTCCTTACTTACTCCTCACTTAAACTTGTCTAAACCTTTGCTTAAGCATTCTGCAGGCCTTCTGTATTCAAGACAGTGTATTATATTATTCATTAGCATTAATATGGGACTAGATCCAGAAAAGGACTGAGGTACCAAATATTACCTAATTGCCTCCTCTTCATCAGATGAAGTAACTTGATTTCAAACAGGCAAAGTATTACAACTAGCTGCGACCAGGACAGAGACCATCATTCAGCCTAATCATAGTAAAAAGACAAACATACAGAAATGAATGGCAGTGTTTCTGAAGGAGGTAGTATGAGGCAAAGATAATGAGTGTGGAAGTGATTTGCATTTTGAATTAACAGCCCATGTTGAGTATGCTTGCAGTTTCTTCAAGGAGGTTTAATCAGAAAAGCGAACTGTAAGCAACCTAACAAGGAATTTATTGCCATGCTCTCTAAAAGAATCAAAGCCTTTTGGTTGTGAAACAGATTTTCAAAAAGTAAAAGGGGGAAAATCTAGATTTTAATGGAAAGAGGAAGAGGGGCATCTAAAGTGTCGCATGTTGAGGAAAAACTAATAAAAGAGATATAAAAAGGATCTTTGAATTGTTTTCAATTTACAATGAAGATAACTCAATCACGTGGTCTTGGTCTAAAATTTCAGTTATGTTAATATGTCTCTCAGCTTTGGAACAACATGAATTCAAATATTTTGAATTTCTGTTTCAGATTGGTTCAATTCAGATACTCTTTAGCAATAAAAATGTATAAACCAAATAAATTTTTATTCCACTGCCCCATAGAAAAACTACAGCACAAACACTTCAATATTAAAAAAAAAAAAAGGTGATCAATGTATTCTAAAATTTAAAAATTGTAAAGACCATTAATTCATTACAATATTTATGTGATTTTTAATCAGATAAAAAATATTGTACATTTTAAATTTTACACTTTTTAAGTTTTGCTTCATCTTTAAGGAAGAATGAGAAGGTAACCAGGAATGAGCATTCGTGCATGTGCTCACCTTTTACTTCAGTCTAAAAAGCAGCTCTTCATATTGGGCTTTTTGGTTGAACATTGTTTAAGAAGAAGAAAGTAAAAACTTTATTATCAAGGGGAAAATAATGCATATTTCAAGAGTCTTTAGAGTTTAGTATCTTATTTGACAATAAGATGAAAGTTATTTCATCATGTACAAAATAATACCCTTCCTTATTATACATTAGATTTTAGGTATTATAAAGTTCTCATACATCCAAATCAAAGGAATATGTAAAGTATAAATTTGCTAGCCAGTGAAAACTGTAGTAAGTATTGGGCTCTGAATGACTTTAAAAGGTACTATGGGACTAAAATACCATGCAATATTTTTCAATTTACTTTGTGGAATAGGATTTCTGATAGATACTTTATTAAGAATTCATAAAGTCTTCTCTTTTCAGTTGCTTCCCTGCAATGTCCTGGAAGCTAGAGATTTTGCATTTCCTCCAAACGAGTTATCAGTTATGGAGAAAAATATAGACTTAAATGTCCAGTGAAAGGACTTAAACACCTAGGACACGGCTGAAGTGCACAAACTGAAATACAGGAAATTCCACTTAAGAGAAAAAAAAAATAATATTGTGAGGGTGGTTTAACACTGCAACAGGCTGCCCAAAAATGAGGTTGTGGACTCTCTGTTTTTGGAGCTATATAAGCTAAATTCCCTTTGCTACTCAGATCAGTTCCTCACCTTTTAACTCCTATGGGTACAGAGAACAGGCTGTTTCCCTATGCAAATTTATTACATACTAGTCTGTTGCCATTCCTCCTCTCATATCAAGACTTAACGATTCAGTCCTTTCAAGTGTTTTTCCTGTATCTTGTCTTTCCTAAACTTCTGATCATTCTTACAGTCCTCCAGATTGTACCTAATTAAGACCATTAGTAGGCAGTGGAAGGATTAGTTTGTGTTTCAAGTATAACTTCCCTATTTATGTATCACAGGGGGGGAGGTTGTTTGGGGTTTTTTTGTTTGTTTTGGTTTTTTTTTTAGCTCTGTGGCATTGTTGACTGATGATCAGTTTAGGAATTAAAGTATCTCCTGGACTGCATTTTGCAAAACTATTCTGACAATCATTCCACATATTACAAGTGCAGATTATTCTTACTAAATGTAGTATCTTGCTGTCTTTCTTACTATTTTTTTTCTGATTTTTGAATAATTTATGCAGCTTGTCATGTTCATTTCAAATTATATCCCTGCCTTCCAAAGTACTTGCAACTTTTCCAGCTTGTTATCATTAAATAAATGGACTCGCAATTATTGTTGAAAAAGAAATGGTATCAGATATCTGCACAACCAGAACAGATATCTGTACAACCCAGCTTCATAAAGGCTTTGATAGTGAACAGCACACACCTATACTTTCTTTTCTGGTGCTCTGTCCACCCACTGTACAATAGTTTCATCTCTATAAAATTTAACCTACTTTGATTATGATGTAATCTAAAACTGTATTTGAAACCTTAGAACAACCAAGAAAAACTACATATTTCACTTTTCTCTATCCCTCAAGGAATAGTTGGAAATTGTATTGATTTAACATGATTGTTCTTAACAAATCTATGTTGGCTGTTACTTATTGCCTTATTATCTTCTAAATGCTTACAAATAGATTGTTTGATTTTCGTTCCAAAGCCTGAAATTTAGAATAGACATTTCATCTTACCACCTGAGGTTAAGCACCACATCTTTTTCCAGTTCTCTGATATTTCAGTTGTCCCTCTTCATTTCCCAAAGATGACTATTAACTAGTGTGAAATTATTTCACCCAGTTCCCTAAAGGCAAAGTCAATTCAAACTCTAGATTATCTAAGGTGATTTTAACGTAAAGTTTTTCCTGTTATAACTTGAAAATTCACCCTGATATGATTGGTGTCAATTGTTAGTCATATGCCACAGCTAAACTTTATAAGAGAGAAGAAAGTGTAAAAGACAATGGCACTTCTGGTGTTCTCAGTGTTTTTTTCATATTCACTTTCCATCCTGCTAACCAATTGACCAATTCCTCTTACTGCTAATGTACTGACTCAAAATATTTTTATCTTCCTTTAAAAATCTGTTAAGATATAACCTGCAATTTCCAAATGTATTTCCATTTTTTATTTGAGTTTTTCCTCCTCCTGGATAAAAACTTAGGATTCCAAAGTTTTGTGTTGCTCCTTTAAAATCAGTGAAAGGATGCAGATTTAGACCATAACATCATATAACATTAGCTATTGAGAATCAGGCTTCTCTAGGATACTTCCATATGGTCTTCCTACAATAAATGATGAGAAGTAGATTGAGATGAGGAGATAATCTTATTACAAATCCCATCCTAAATTTGGTCTCTGAGATAGGGAGGATAAATTGTCCTTTGGAAATGCTCATTGCTGTTGCTAGTCACAAACTGCTCATCACACCCACAACTTGGTTCTGAACTTCTGCAAATGAGAGGGATCCAGATCCAGTGTTTTATTTCTATGCTAACTGTGTAACTCTCATGAAATTATCTTAAACTGCCTTACAAATATTAGTTAACTTAGGTCACAATATGTCTGTGAAAGAAGGAAATAAAGACTGAAGAACCCATCTGTTATCCATCATGAAACAATGTTACCCAGCACTTTATGACAAGATATATTTTGCATCTAACTCAATATGTAAACAGAATACTGGATTAGGGAGGTGATCAGAAATGACCTGAAATAAAATGAGAAAGGGCCAAAATAAAATATAATTATGATTTAAATCTTAACTATGTTCTGAAGAATGTAATCTGTGATCTCTAATCCAAAACTACTTTGGGGATTTTGGTTTTCTGCTGCTTCTTCAGCTATGCAGTTTAACACTGTACAAGCACTTGGTATAAATTTTTAGAGCATTTTTGTTTTAATGCCTGTATTTTCATAGATAGTCCACGTGACTAGTAAAGTAGTTAGAAATTTACTGCTTTGGTGAACCTGTCTTCTTGGTTCATGCAGATATAAGATGTGTGTACTGTACCACCAGTATAATTTTTTGTCATGTCTGGATGATCCTTACAGAACCTTCACACTTCAGATATCACATTTTGCTTTTCAGAAATAAAGAAACAGAAAAGCAAAAGACTATGTCTATTCCAACCATTTCTGAATGCTCACTAGTAAAGAAACATGACATGTAATTCTCTAAACAGGTAAATTACAAAGTGTGTCAGAGTACAAAATAAATGATTGCGAAGTGTAGAACAATGTATTTGCTGCTGAGTGTTATGATGAAACTCCTGATATGACGACCTAGTTGTTGTTGACATAGCTGTCTTATCTAAGCTAAGGTTTTATTAAAATACATTACTTTTGTCTGTTCTGCTGATTAATAATCGTTTCACAGGGTTCATGCTTAGGAAGTGGCTATTTATAATAGAAAGACATGTACATATATATTCTTTAACCTATAAAAAATTCTGTAACCTATTTAAAATAGGTTATATTCTGGCCTTAAAAAAAGGCCAGAAGAGGCTTCTGGCTATGTACTCAAGACCTGTTCAAATCCCTTCTACTCCTGCATCTGCCCGAGTCCAAGGGTAGGGTAGGCATCTGATAATGTTGAGGGTACAAGTCTGGCTGTGGTATGTTTTAGAAAAAGAGGCTTGAAACATTATGAATGGTGTCTCAGCTCAATCTAAATCCAGATCAAATCCTCTGAAATGTGTATTGTCTTCAGGAAGATGGTCACATTAAGGAAGAGGACAATGGTCTTCATATAATCTCCTGAACTTCATCCTCAGAAGAAAGGGACCAAATTCTTCATATTGTCAGTTTAAGGCACAATTTAGTGGGGTATCTTTCATGGTGTACAGAACAGGCCTAGTCTTTCAATTGTCCATGAAAGGGGGCCTATTGGAGCCTACTCTAGCTTCCCTCACCTTCTGTCCATGTGCCATGTGCCATGGTTTCTGTTGCTGCCATTTCACCCAGGCACCAGGCAGAATCCAACACATCCAGTGGCCACTGGCATTCACTGTGTGTGTTCACTTGTGTTTCAGAACAAAGCACTGGTGAATATCCTGAACTGCTGAAGCTAAATGCACTAGAATTCATGAGTCAAAACTTTCTATCACCACTTCTGTAAAATGAGATGATAAAACATTTAAGTTTCTGACATGTTCTACAAGCCTCAATTGGTGTTTGCAAAGTTCTTTCAGATACTATGATTTAAACAAAGTTTCATGTGTATTTCACTATGTGTTATTATCTCAGTGAGTTTTCTTGAATTTTATGTATGGGATTATTTTCTTACAGTCCTGGCACAAAACATACAGAAAAACCCAGATCAAATATAATAAACTTAAAAATACAAACTATAGTGGGTGTTCAGAACATCAAATGATGGCAGAATTTAGACTCCAGCTTGAAGATGATAAACATATGTACAGATTTTTAGAAGGAGGCTTCATGTTTCAGAAAGAAATGCTTAGATATCAAACCCAAACAAACAGAAAACTCAGTTAACTGATCTGCATGTTGCAATGGTGGATCTGGAATGGTATGTGTCTGTCCACCCACTATTGTACAAACACTCAAGATACTAGTCATGAAAGTATTTATACCATCATGAGCCCTGTCTTTTAACCACCCACATTTGTCTTTTAGGTTCTCACCTGTCAACGATGTAATTCACGCCTTCACTTATAGCCCTGACCTAAAGCCAAGAATAATATGAAAGTAATGTTTTTTTTTAATTTCATTATTTCTCCTTAGGATTTATTTGCCTCTGCGTTTTTTTCAAGAATATATGAAATTATTCCTGCGACAGCATTCTTAAGAAAACCAAGATTTCTAAGAAAAAGTAATTATGTTTAAAATATTCCTTAGGAAATAAACTGAGCAAACTTTCTTTTGACTTGCAGACTGAAAGACAACAGGTAATTTTTATTCCTGTTTACAGCATGGTTCCTCCTTTGCACTGATTCTGCATGGGGACTTTTCAACTATGAAAGTAGCTGCATCACTCTAAAGAGTATCAGTCTACACTTCAGTACATGGTAACGATCAGGATCCTTTGTTCACTTGTCCAAATTAATTTGCTTTCCAGCTGAACCTTTTCCAAGTCTCTAGAGAATCTTTTATATTCTATATGTTCAGACATCCTTTTCATAGCTGTTTAACTATCAAATGGATTGAATTCATTAGCTCAGAGGTAGGAAATTTTGTTAACATTTACACAAAGGGATCATTAATTAGGACAAAAGTTTTTTGGAAAGAAGGCTACTTGATGACTGCCCCTTAATTATGCTCTCAAACTTTATCCTAACCTTTCTGTCCTCAACACTGGTATTCACAGATTATGATATCGTAAAGAAACATTGAGATTATCCAGTCTGGCCTCAAGTTAGAAGTCTTCCATGAATTAATTTTTAAACTATGACAGCAGGTACTAACTGTAGTCTGAAAAGTGCTAATGGTCATAAAGGTGCTAAATCAGGCCATTTAAAGATGATTCTCAGACCATATACAGTATTGTGGGAAAATAAATTTATATATAGTAACATACTGCAATAGACAAGAAACCTGTTATTTGGCTATAAAAGCTCAGTAACTTTTGAATCGCAGTTTAAAAAAAAAGCCTTGTTTTAAAAATTTGGAGTCATGCAGCATCTACCATAAAATTGAGAAAGTTAGTGCACTAATCAGTTACTCCATTGACTATTCTGCAGCTGTCACTGTTAAAAAAATCTTTGTCTTATTTCTAGTGTAAATGCACATAGTCTAAACATCCAATCATAGGCAAAAAGACCTAGTGATTTCTAATTAGGTTGAATTTAGCAATTGGCTATGTGCATGTTTTAATCTCTCAAAGGAGTTAATTCAGGTGTTCCAACTGAGTATGTTGCATCTTAATTTTTGCTGAGTACATGGGTAGCTTGTGTACAACTCTTACATCAATCTCATTAACTTATTTTACTATAAAATGTTTTTAAGAGACTCCAGATTCTTTCCAGCTTCTATGGAGATACGGAATTATGACTGCTACAAACTGCTCCAGAAAAGCATATTACAGAGTAAGTTGCCATGTGGATTAACAGTGTGCACTGTGGGTTCACAGCCTTCACAGTAGGTTGGAGGCTCCATTGCTCAGCTAAATACATGCATAGCAAGCACTGTGTATCTTTGCCCTCTTATCCAGTGTGCTAGTTCTAAGGTGAATCCAAGCCATTATGACCACTTTCCACATCGTACAAGATGTCCTGTTACCACCCCTAGCCTGGGATTGAGTGACAGCTATGAGAAACAACTCTTAACTATATTACTTAGGGAAGAAACAGCTCAATTGCTATTCCACAACTGCCAGGCACATCATAGCTTTAAAACTGGACAGCAATATGTCATAATATTAATGTATTTCTTGTAATAACTGTGCAGCCATTGAGGAGCCACGTTTACTAATAGCAGCACAAGCACTTTGTCAATCACTGCACATAGAGTCATCCACCAATCTTGATGGTTCCATGTCAACAAGGCTTCTTCAGAAAGGACACATAAAGATTTGCTGTCACCATAAAAAAACTTTTGCATGAATTACAAGCTATATGCTTGCTTACCAGTTATTCACTGTTGTCAGGTGATTTGAGAAGTCTGTCCTTCAAGTCTGACATGTGAAATATGAATACAGAATGGAATAGCCCTAGAGTGAGCATACAAATAACATGAATCACACATGCTGTGAGTCCTCTGCACAAGGGCTTGTGATGTGGAACCATGGATGCTTATGTTAGAGATGATGTAGTGCAGGTGAAATGCAATGTACTGGATTCAGTGCCTCAGTAGCCTGATACTCTGAGCTTTTAAAAGCAAGAAACAAGTTCCATATCCCCTTGGAAAGTGTATGTGCCCACCTTTTACAGCCACACACCAATCCACTTCTAACACTGCAAAATGACAAGACACTGAAATTGCATGTTACGTTTTACTTTTTCAAAAGCTGTATCTCACCTAGCACATAATCTTATTCATGTCTACATGTGCGAGCAAGTTGCAGTTAAAACCTCATGAAAATATGTCCAAATAGTATTTTAAATATGCCCACTTACTCTATAAATGGGAGCCCTAATAATATACAATTAACTAGACATATATAGTTACTTATTTCGATTTCCTCCAAGCCTATTAATTACCTCTCAGATTTCAAATGCCTCACTGCTTCCCACAAAACCTTGCAGCCTCTCTATAGCTCATTGCAGCATGAACATCTCCTTTGGCACTTTCTTCATTTTCATTCTGCAGTTCCTAGCCTGCTGCTGTTGAGATTTCAGCTGGAAAACACTCTTCCTTCGTGGTCTGCCTCCACGAGGGACTCAGCCTAAGATTTAGTTCACTGAACTTTGACTACAGTAACATCTATTCTAACTTAATCAATAAGGACCCTTCTAAAGTCATTGGGTCATGTAATCTTTCTAATTAAGACAGTGATATTAAGTCAGCCTGAACCACCTACTGGAAATGCCTAGCTCTCTATTGAGATGAGAGAGAGAATGGATGAGGAGGCTAAGAATATATGTGTATCAGTAAAAGAAAAGGACACGGACTGTTTTCCAACCTAAGCCCAACCAGTAGATCACATTTTTGAGTCCTCCATTCAGTTACACACAACCTTTTGCCTGCCAAAACAGGGGGGATGCTCCCAAACTGCTACTGGAATGGTATCTGGCCTAGCCTGTCCCTCAGCAGTGCCTGAATATTGTCTGGGAAAGAAGCAGCTGGCATGGGAAAACACTGCCAGGATGTGTGCTTGGAGCTGGACACTATGGATGATTGCATGCCAGTGGTGAGGCCCACAGCCTGCTCTTCCGTGGTTTACCAGTATAGGTGTAACCTAAGCATATGTAAGTATAACTTCAACACAACTAAAAATTAATCAAATGAATACACATTCTGGTCTTGAATATATTCTGTATCAAAAGGGTAAATTATAGTAAAGGAATCAATGCTTCTGACATGTAAGAAAAAAAATTACTGAAACCTCCCTACCCAATTCACCCACTGCGCTAAAGAAATCACTTGCAGAGCATTTAGCCAAACCCCACATACCTGCGTAGTGTTTACACCAGAAGAGCCTCTGCCACTGTAATCATGCCAGTTACCAGGGCTGGCGTTGTAATCATGCCAGATAACGAGACTGGCTACAGTAACTCTTTAATATAGGTCTGGCTTTACTGACAAGCAAGCACTAAAAATAAATTTCTATATCCCAGACAAAATTAAGAAAGTTGCTCTTACAGATGATTAAACAGAAGTAAACTGTTTGAAGCTGCGTAGGGATTCTTATTCAAAACATAAAAATAAATTCTAAGATAGATTTGCCTCTGAAGGGCAATTGAGATACACCAAGGTTTATTTATGTATTGTAATAAAACAAATGTTTTTATTCTATGATTGCAATTTTTCTCATACACACCTACTGTTTGAATCCGTTTTTCTTTTCCTCTTGACACAGCTATAGATACCTTTTCTGAATAACTATTATGAAAATTATATTGTCTGATTAACAGCTGTGTAGCTTCCCAATAACCTAAGAGCCCATTCTGTAATCACAGAAATAGTCTTTCTGAGAGCAATGGGGCTATTTGCATGAATAAAGACTTGCAGCCTTAGTCCCTAAATTTGTATTTATAGTATCTTTAAGTACAATAAAATTAAATTACAAATGAGTCACTGATTAAGTGTCCTTTCAAGTGCTATAAAATCTTGCATTCAGCTAAAGCTCCCTACTGTTCCTGCGATAAATAAGTGTTCAGAAAGATAACACTAGAGGGTTTAGTAGGCGTGCAGATCATGGGATCTGCTTTATCCCAGTTTTTGATGGAAAATGGCTTTTCAAGTTTACATAGCATCTGAAAAGATATCCAGGGGCATCAAAATTCATTCTAGTTCCTCTTCAGACACTATAATTACAGCTTTGGAAATGAGGTCTGGAAGGATTTGAGGAGATCAGTTCTCCTCTGGCATGAAATAGGGGACAGTTGGCCAAGCCACAAGTTCCACCAAAACAACAGGCTCTTGTCAGGTCATCTTAGTTACCATAAGTGACAAAGAAATATGGTGGGAAAAGAAAACTCCAAGGAGAGATTTGGATGCTGTTGCAAAAATATTTCAAAAGGAAAATGAGGTAGGCAGTAAGGACCATGATGCTATGCTGGAAAGGCTGCTGTCGGTAGTGAACTTGATTAAAGCACAGGTGCTCCTAAGTTTCCTTTCTCCTCTATCAGTTTCCTCCCTTCAAATCTCTCTGTATTTCCTGCTCTGAAAATAGTCACCCATCCATCCCGTGTCTGAGACACTGTGTGTCTCTCATTTCTTTTGTCCAAAACACTGGTCTTTTCCTTCTCACCTAGTGGAAGGTATGGAAAGATGGTGTTCCATACACCCTGCATCACCACCCAGCCTTTTTGCCTGGCCCCCAACCAAAGCAGGCTTTGTGGAGGAAGCATGCTTTAAAAGAAGGAATGAAGTGTGTTTCATTCTTCTTACCCCCTGCTTTCTCCTGCTGCCTGGCTCTCTGTCCCATACCCCATAGACAGTTCCCAGCTGACAAAACACTGGTCAGTTTTTCAAGTACTTTTTTCCATATTTAACCGAAACCTGTAGAGTTCCAATTTTTGTAACTTTAAACTGCAGATCTGATTGGATCTTGTGTTCAAAATGTATCATGTTCTACACAAGCAAATGGAAAAATCCCAGTATCTTAGGGTCTCAGTTTGTCCATAATAAGGCCAAAAAAACATAATTGTTTGAACAAATTATCAAAATAAATCAACAGAAAAGTGTTCCTATATGAACCTTTTTCATACTAATTGGAAAAAAACCCAACCTGCTTCAAAGGCTGAATGTTGAGAAAAATATCTGCACAATATAGAAAGTATACACCATGCATGCATAGAAAACATGCATAAATCAAGCTAGAAACTTCTTCCTCTTCTGTTTGGAACTTTATAACTTTAAAAACATAATACAAGCCTGAAATCTATAACTGGGATTTCTGGTTGGAGAGGGGGACACTAGGCACAAAAACTTAAGAAGCTCTTAAGTAAGAATGTGATGCAAGGCCTGTCATTATAATTTCAGAGCCTGTCTGCAATTTTAGTGGTATTTAGATCATGCTAGAAGAGCAGAATTACTATATTTACTTAGTTCATGTCAGGATGTTGTAGAAGATCACTCTTCAGACTGGGACACCAGGTGCCCACCAAAGCCACTCTATCGCTCCCCTCCTCAGCTAAAGAGGGGAGAGAAAATATAACAAAAGCCTTATGATGGCTCAAGATAAGGACAGGGGGACATCTTGGGCAAATCAGACTCGACTTAGGGAAATTAGTTTAATTTATTGCCATTCAAATCAAAGTAGAAGAATCAGAAATAAAACCAAATCTTAAAAACACCCTTCCCCCAACCTGTGCCTTCTTCATGGTCTCAACTTTACTCCTAATTTCTCTACCTCCTCCCTACTAGCAATGCAGGGGGATGGGAAACACAAGTTGGAGTAATTTCATCACACATTGTCTCTCCTGCTCCTTTTCCTCAGGGAGAGGGCTCCTCACACTCTTCCTCCACTCCAGTATGGGGTCCCTCCCACAGAAGACAGTTCTCCATGAACTTCTCCAATGTGAGTCCTTCCCATGGGCTGCCCTTCTTCACAAACTGATCCAGAATGGGTCCCCCATGGGGTCCACAGGTCCTGCCAGGACCCTGCCCCAACACAGGCTTCCCACGGGGTTACAGCCTCCTTTGGGCATCCACCTACTCCAGTGTGGCGTCCTCCACAGGCTGCAGGTGGGTATCTGCTCCACTATTAACCTCCATGGGCTTCAGGGGCACAGCCTGCCTCACCATGGGCTTCACCATGGGCTGCAGAGGAATCTCTGCCCCAGCGCGTGGATCACCTCCTCCCCCTCCTTATTCACTAACCTTCATGTGTGCAGAGCTGTTGGTCTCACACACATTTTCTCTGGCTGCATTGCATAGGTTTCTTTGTCCTTTCTTAAATATGTTATCCCAGAGGCGCTACCACCATCATTGATGGGCTCGGCCTTGGCCAGCGGTGGGTCCATCTTGAAGCCAGCTGGCATTTGCTTTAGTGGGCATGGGTGAAGCTTCTGGCAGCTTCTCCCAGAAGCCACCCCTGTAGCCCCCCTGCTACCAAAACCTCACCACACAAGCCCAATCCACTAACATTGCTAGACAAATACATACATACATATATATATATATATATATACATACATAAACTTATCTCATAAAG
Source organism: Microhierax caerulescens (assembly GCA_035590215.1). Lineage (NCBI taxonomy): Eukaryota > Metazoa > Chordata > Aves > Falconiformes > Falconidae > Microhierax > Microhierax caerulescens. Next base: position 2,821,298 of record JAVJGJ010000059.1, read on the forward strand.
AATTGTGCAAATGAATAGTTGTTACTTGCTGAAGAAATCCCACTGCCTCAAGAATTACTTCTGTAATATTAGAGCTCTGAGATGTGAAGGGGCTATTCCCCAAGGCTAGCAGGACTTAGTCCTTTACCATTTTTTAACTGGAGAAGTTGAGCAGGGAAGATTCAAAGAGTGACTTTCCTGTGGCTGACAAGTGCTTTGCATTCCAAAATTCAAGCAAGGTAAAAGCTAAAGTGGACACTGCTCAGCATCTCACCTTTAATTTTACCTTGAATCTCACTTCACTCCATCTTGGGATTGATGTATGAGTGCAAGTAGATTAAACGTGTCTGACTGGAACAGCTGTTTGCTGCTGTTATTCACCTTGCCTCTTGCAGAGGTGACCGCTTGCAGGTGGGAAGGCTGGTCCAACTCTAATGGTATTTCTTGAACAGCTCACCACTGGCATAGTACTGCAAAAAGCCAGCCAAAAAGTAAAATGATGCCATTCAGGAGCAGCCTTACATGGAGACAGCTGTCCTAGCCATTGGGGACAGCACCCACAGCGAAAAGGGTAATGCAGAGTGCTCCAAGACACTTCAGACACCTGAATTTAATTGTCCTGTGAGTCAATGCCCTCAACCACCCTGAATATCCTTTGGACTTGTTGCTTTTATTACTCCATTTATACACCAAGCCATTTTCTATGTCCTGCTCTGAAACCCCTTGGCCATGCAATTTCTCTGGTGTTTCCACTTTCAGGCTTAGCAGAGACCACAAAATTTACTCTCTGTTATTTAACACCTCAAGCTAGACAGCAATTTGGCCATAGAAAGGAACAGTCACCGTTTTATTCACCATTAAACACAGACACCTCTTAAACTGTTCATGGTGCATTTTTATTAAACAAAAGGCATATTATTGGCTTAGAGCCATTTTGCATAAATACTTATTGGTCAAGATCTAATAATGTAAAACATCCTAAAAAATATTAAAAGAATCGTATAACAAGATTTGTATGTCAGATCACATAAAACTGAGAAATTTAAGGTTGATTAGTTGGAAATTATTGTACTGTATGAACTAAATGTTACTGAAATCTAAAAAAAAAAAATAACATGAATATATAAGCAGAAGTTCTGATACCTACTCCAGATGTATCCTTTTAGCCTAGTTTCTTGGGGCAGTAAGGCTTATGCTACCATGCTGTCTGTCCCACAAATAACTTCTGAACTCACCAATAATAACTCACCAATTTCAACCAATTTAATAACTTATCTTTTCAAAGCTCATATGATAATTGGGATCTGGATAAAGGGAAAAGCCCCAGATTATCTCCCCTGAGGGAAAAGCAAATACAACTTTTCCCTTCACCTCCTTTGAGGGGAATCAGACATCTGTCCATTCAGTAACCCTATATTGGCAAGAAATCATCACAAAAATTGAACATCAAACCACTTATAGGAAGTAATAAAAAAAAAACCACACCTAAATGAAGCTGAGGAGGAGGGAAATACTGTCTATGGCAAGAAGAAAGGATAAAATTCACAAGACAAAATTCAACAAAAAAAAATCCACTATCTGTTGAATAAATTTTTCCTTCAAAACTTTTTTCTTCTTTTCCTTTTCTTCCTTTAAATCCCATCAGCTTCTCTCACATTTTATTTTTTTTTAAAAAGAAGGGGTGAGTTTGCATTTACAAGCTAGTAAACAGCAACCATCAAGTAAGATGTACAAGATTAGGAGCTTCTTTTTGGTATGTGTATATGTCTTGCTATGAGTTATGGGAAGATCTTAACACATTAAATAACACAGTGTTAGAGACACAAACTGGAATGAGGTTCAGGATGTCATTCATGGATACGCTGAAACAGAATTTTAACTAAATTGAATCTATCATGGTTTGTTGGATCAAAATGTCAGGTTGACTAAGTAAAAAATATGGAATATTTCTCTCATGAAGATTAAGAATGGAACAACCTTTTCAGTGTTTTGAGGACAAACACTGAAGGTGTTTGTTGCAGTTTTGGGATACTTCCATAAGTCATCCTTGGAAGGGACAACAGGAATCTCCACCTCTTCAGTGAAACAGATACCAAATTACTTTCTAGATTAACCAGAAAATATTGGGTAATTACTGGCTTTATTATGCTTCTAGCAATAGCTGATATCCATCTCCAGTCTTAGTAAAAGACCTTAATTGAAAGAGCAGTGAAATGGGCTGAAAAGCAGGAAGTGAGTCACTGGCCACCAAATGACCTTGTTTTCCTCAAGAACTATTCCACAAGCGAAAACTAATGCTGGAAGCTGTGCTGGAGAACAGAACCAAGTAGGTACTACATGTATCTGCACACAGACAGTTAAGGAAGTTAAGAGAAATAATTAACAACATATTAGGATGTGAATTTAAAGCACATCAGCATGCCACACATGCTACACATTCAGTGTAGACCTTTAAACTGTATCTATCATATCAAATTCAGTCATGTCTGGGAGTGTTTTCAGATGCTGGAACACAATTGTCTATGTGAGTAAATACTTGAATGTTCCCTAGCACTAATTTGGCTCATGCCAACTAGCACGGTCTGGACCATGCCCAGAGATGGTTCATGAGCTTGTACAGGCTAGTTCATTTCCAATAAACAGTTTACATGTAACACCCGGCTCTGGAGCTAAGAGTTTGCTACCAGAGGTGTGGGCAGCATCATGCCAGTTGGCCTCAGCTTCCAAAAGTGCTGTCATGCACATATAATTCACGAATATAAACACAGCATTAGTGAGAACTATGAAGAATTTGTGTCTAGTAGCTGCACCATCTTGGATAGTGAGTAGCTGCTCCCAGGGAGAGAAATCATTGTGTACATCCATTGTAGGAATTAATGAAAAGCAGGTGTTATTCCCATGCTTGTTTCTTGCTCTGTGACTCTTCTTTGTATACAAGTGACATTAGTATACATAATTTTAAGCACATATTGCCTTGCAATTTCTCACATTTCAAGAGAAATGTGGTAATCAAGGATTTCTACAGTAGCTTTTTAATGAAAACTGAAATATTCACTTAAAAATTATCTTCTCACTAGCAATCAGTAAACATGAAAAAATAAGACTTATCCAGTAAATTAGTCAGTACCAATTATTCTTCCACTCTGGTATTAATGACTCAACATCAGCTTGGCAGAAGATATTAAGCTGGGTCTCTCAGAAATCTATTCTGGCTTCAGTATTATTCAATATTTTCATTAATGACTTGGAGGCTAAAGTTGGGAATATGTTAATTACATTTCTAGATAAATACAGTGCTGAAAGCAATCAAAATATCATGGTGGTACAAGACAGATGTAAATGGCATGGCTTATGTCTACATCATCAGTGTAGGACATGGTAGACGCCTGATAACCATGATCAGGGATTCTGGACATGGCAGTCCTACCAAGAACAATAAAAAAACTATAAAGATGATAAAAAGGATATAATTCCTGAAAAAGAATACAGAACCCAATGACATTACATGAAGTATTCCTGATAAGAAGAAGCAACCAGATGCACACATATAAAATATAAGAATCAGTACCTTTGCAGTTAGAGAGAAGGATCTAAGTATTTTAGCAGATGATGAATTAAATGAGTCAACAACATGACATATTTCAAATACCATAAATGCTATCTGGGTTGTATTATTAGGAGTGTCATGTTAAACAAGCTAGGCAATTATGCTGCATTGCTTAGCAGTACATTAGTGCACTTCAGAGTACTATTTTCAGTTCCAGTTACTCCTCAGAAAAGTGCAGAGAAAAAAAAAGGAAAAAACTGTAGCAGTTTTTCTAAGCAACAATTTAATCAAATCTGGAAGAAAGTCTCAAGTGGAAGGGTTTAAAAACAGTAAAATATGCAGATTTAATAAATGTTAAGTTAAATAAATTGATTCTGTAAATACTACACAGCTGAATTATCTTTGCATATTAACCAGAACTAAGCATAATGTTATAGAATTAAATTTAAGGATTAAGATAGAAATCTGAGCTTAAATATTTGGTAGAGCTTTGACATTAAGGTGGCAAGGAAAACAGCTGCCAGTTGCATCAACGAAAGTACTAATCAGTGTGAGAAAACAGGCACGTTATGTGGGGTTAATGGGAAAAATCATTCCTTTGCTACAGAGTTTTGGAATCCTGGGACCATAAGTCATATATGTGTCTCTTGTGAAGAAGTCACAGCCATTCCTGGCAGAAGGGCTAGAAACATCCCATGAATGGCATGGCTACTGGACGTGTCCCTGGAGGAAGTGTGTTGACTGGTACAGTGAATGAGATTGCCAGCCAAATTGCATAGAGCAAAGCTTTGCTTCACCAATAAAGAAGGCAGAACAGAGGCAGCGCAATCCAGAGGACTGCAAATTAAAAAAATAGTTTCAGGCAATTTAATCCACATTATAGAGACAGTTTAGTGCTTCACATAGGATCAGAAGAAAGAGTAGGTCATAAAAAGGGGTAGGAGGCAGTTTGAGAGAGCTGGCTGAGCACACCAAGTCCTATGAAAAGTCCCACAGAGGTAAATATCTGGACCAGGGTCTATGGGGAAGAGGAGTGTAGCAGTGCAGGAGTGGAAACAATACCTAGTACAGAAAAGAGATTTTTACATAAGGAAACTTAGTATAATGTCATTTGACAACGATACTTTTAGTCAAGATGTGGTGAAGGA
>JAVJGJ010000059.1:2826474-2838086 GCA_035590215.1 Microhierax caerulescens
TGGATGCCCCATCCCTGGCAGTGCTCAAGGCCAGGCTGGATGGGGCTTGGAGCAACCTGGTCTGGTGGAAGGTGTCCTTGCCCGTGGAGGGGGGGTTGGAACTAGGTGATCTTTCAGGCCCCTTCCAACCCAAACCTTTCTGTGATTCTATGACTCTTATCTTGAAGCTGTTTTGAACACCATTCCACTGACTGAAATTTATCTCATGTTTTTTTTTTAGCTATCTACCAATTAACTATTGTTAGTCAATTGTTTGGATCCCACTTTAGTCAGCAAAAGAAAATATATTCTCAGAGGACCTTCTATTTCTCATTATCTTTATCTCTCTTTCCCTCCTTGCTTCTTTACCATTTTTTTCGCTTTTCTTTCTTCCTTTCTACCTTTCTGCCTTTCTTATTTGAGAAAGTTTTCTGCAACTTTGTGTATTGAACTGGTCCCAAGGGATCTGATCAACATCACAGCTGGGGCAGCTGCTGAGTGAGGAGTGAAGAAAAATGGGCATGTATCTGTCAGTGGTATGAAGTTGTCAGGAATCCAGATAGCTACCCAACAGAAACTAATGAACCACTACGTAAAAGCTACGGTTTTTTCTTTAAATACTTACTGAATACTTCCCCAAAACACAACATACCCCACCATGCTCTTTCCTCATTAACCAGAAAAGCCTATTCATTATGTTGTCTTCTTTTTTTTTTTTTTTTTTTTTTTTTTTTTCCCCATGCTGTCCTTTTCATATAACATTCTCCCTAGACTGGAAACTTGCTGTCATAGACAGTTCACTAGGTGGCACATGGGAAAATCTTACACATGTAATTATATGTTTTAATTAGTACTAAAGGGAATTACATGTGTAAATACCACACACTTTTGGAACTCTGTTTAATGCAAAGCTGGAAGGTTATTGAACTCTTCTGGTTAAAAAAATGAACCATTTCAAGAACAACAGGAAGAGATATTTTCCTTTAATGTTAACAATTGTTACCTCTTGATTACAGTCCCTAATCCAATAATCTGTACTAAAGTAATGTTTGCATGAGGAAGAAAGGGAGTCAGTTTCTCTCAAGAACAGGTTATATTTCTGCATTTCTTATCACGTGATGAATTATTTCTTTATATCCATTCTTTAAAAAGCCATTGAAAACTCTGATTTACTAAGTGAATAAACATGTACTTGAAAAGTCCTTATGCTCCCTTAGAATTTTTATGATTCTTATTTATTGCGACCAGAAACATAATTTATTGCTTATAGTATTTAGAGGTCATGATATAGGAGAAGGAGACAAAAGCAAATTGACAGAAACTTCAATGTACTCCGAATACAATGGCAGTCTTGTGTACTGTAGACTAACAGAAAGGATTGATTACTTATAGCATACCATTTGAAATCTTGTTTGCTCTGCATAGAAAAGTAAAATAATAATAGAAAGAAAAATATAATTTTAAGCAACATATGTGATGAATGATAGGGAGTAATTTAGTTCTTCAGTGATATGTGATCCCTCATTTGGAGGGAAATGTTAAAATTCCTGAAGGAAAAAGAATTGTCTTAAATTTTATGTTTGGTTTTGTTGGGTTTTTTTAAGTTAGAAAGTTACTATGCATCAGAAACATAAGTATGTTTAATAACTGGTAAATTCAGATGCTTAATGGAACTTTCATGAGCAATCTGAACAGAAGAAAATACATGATTTAGAAATAAAACTTAAAAATCTCCTCTTACAAGTTTCTGAAAGAAAACAAGTCCTTTCATGACTGATTATACCTTGAGATCTCTTAACAAGCAGTTACTGAAATCAATTGATTTTACAAACTAACCTTTTGGTATGTATCCTGTAATCAGCAAACGGAAATGCTTGGATATATCACAAAAACATCAAATCTACCAAGTTGTAGATGCATTGTTAACTTTAATCACAGTACTCACATACGCAAATGTTTGCAAGATCAATCAATTAAGTATTTAAAACTACAAGGACTGAAGCCATATGATTTTCAAACATTAATTACTTTTTCATTTACAACTGTGGCATTCACAAGCAATATTTTCTCAGTTAACGTGGATAGCTTATTACGCTGGGGGGGGGGGGGGGAACCAATAAATAAAAAGAAGACATTTGTTTGAAATGTCTTTCTCTTGTTAAAAGAAGTATGAAGGAATTCAGTCCTGGAATTTCACTGAGCTGAATAGATAAGTGACATGGTTAAATCATACCTGTCATTTTACAGATGAAAGGATTTGCCAAGATGTGAATTGCAACTATAAATCTTCTATATATTAATGGCATGGTAGACAGTCTCAGGTTCAGTTTTCTAAGCCATGATTTGTTGACAGTAATGGCCCTGATAATTAGCAGCAAGTTTTTATAATATTTAAGCAGCAAACTTTGAGGGCCGCTGCTTTTAAATCAAACCTCAGAGTTGAGTTACCTTGTGTTGCCGAATCAGAAGGCTGGTACCTCATAAATCCCCTTGTATTCTTAACTGGTATCGACAGGACTCTGTTGCAGCATTACAAGACTTCTAATTTATTTTTTATGGGAAATACAGAACTCTCTGTGGAAGTATTGCAATACTGGAAATTCTCAGAGGGGGGCTTTATTGTATTAATAGAACAATACAAATAGAGTTTAAATTGTCTATTGTTCCATAACCTGCAAAAGAGGAGTCTGAAAGGGTACTAAATGTTTCTTTATACCAAACAGGGAAGCAAGTTTATTGTTATGACTACAACCTGACAGCTAGACCCAGCATTATGAAAGCTACCTTATAGCAGATCAGTACCAAGTCAGGCAATGAGAACATTTTTCCTTCACTGTTCAATATGCCAGGAACTTCTTCCTCCTACACAGTCTTCCCACAGGGTCTTTGAAGGTGCCTCTCCCTACACTGGCTATAAAGGTAGCCCAGACTTACTTTGTAAAAGAGTAAAGCAGAGTGAGAGAATTGCAGACGCAATTGTAAGGACTGCCAGTCTTAGACTGAAGCTTTATCTAAAGGACATTGATGTTCCCAGCAGCATATGCCAATAGGACCTATAAGCTCTTTGGAGTAACTATCTACTGCCACCAGAAAGGGGAAGCTTGCTGTACTGTGGCTGCACTACCCTTACCTACATGTGTAGGTGGTAGAGATCCTCTTGACATGTGGAAGAATGGTATCAGCAAGATCGGAGACATCCTGGACTATGGTCAGTGGGCACACATGCTCATAATGCCTGATGTCTGATACACAGCATTGTCCATCCCCTGCTCCAGATGAGGGCCACCTTGAATCTATTGAGTCCCTCCTCTCTCAGGCAAGCCTCGTAGGAGGGTGGCCTCCAGGCACATGTGACTCTTGGCTACACGGGTCTTCTTACTGGGTTTCTGACCTCGTATACCTTTCCAGACAGCATAAGTATGCCACAACCCCATATAATTAGGCCTCGCAAGTCTCTAAAGGGCACTGTGAAAACACTTCCTCACACACATAATTGTTCTAGTTTCCTCACTCTTGTGCCCCATCTAGACACTAATTGATAGGCCCTTTAACTATCCAGTTGGTAAAACGTGCCTGTGGGGCAGCATACTCCACGTCTCACTGTGAATGAATAGAAAATTGTCCACACATGGTCATGTTCATCAATATGGAGCAGTTCCTGGTGTCCTCTGTGTTTCCTGCAGTGAAAGGAAGACCCTGCTGCAAATGTACGCCATGTACGCCAGCTGAAGTCACTCTTCCACTTCCTCAAGAATCCCTTGATGATACATTTTTGTTCCTTTTCCATTTCTTTATATCTAAGGTACCATGCCTTGGCATCTCCTTATCACCTTCCTGTTGGCCCTGGCCATTTCTGGCACCAGGTAAAGGAAGCTGCACAGGGAAAGGGGACAATTGTGAACTCTATTTCTGTTGCCTTGTCCTGTCACATCTCCACATACTGTATCATCAAGCAGTGTCTACCAACCTTGGATAACACTTTCAAGGAATGATAAGTGCTTTGGGGGGACTCTGCTTGGTGTCTCCTGATGTTTTGTTGCCCTTATGTTTGTGAACTTTTATTATCCTGCTCCTTTTTCTATTTAATATTTTTCCCACACTCATCGTACTTGCTCCAGAGAGTTTATTTTCCTCTCTCTGTCTTCCTTTTGGGAAAAGGATGTGGATTTTGGGGGAAGACCTTTTGGTCTGGCATGAATCTGTCAATAAGAAAAAGAATGAAGAGGAACACCAGCTGCTGCTATGTTAAGGGAAGAACATAAGAACAAGATATAAACAATCTTTCTTCTGGTGCTCTTATTTTCCTCTTTTTTCCATAAGTTGCTTCTTCTACCTGCTACCTGGATTCTGGAAGTCATCAAAGTTAGAGATTTTCAGATCTATGCTAGCAGCATTAAAACTGTTGATTGACCTCTTCTTCATTTTGACCAACCCTACACTTCAGCTTTAAAACAGTGTAAAGCAAAAAGTAATGCAATGTAACAATATTTTGTGTGGAAAACAACCAGTCTTTTGTTCCTTTGCTTTATACTTGCTATTTGATGCTTTCATTGGATTGTTCCTAACTGCTGCATTGTGAGACTTGGTGAATAACAGTTCCTGGTTTACTTTGCCATATAGCATATGGTTTTATAGGCCTCCTTTACATACCTTTCTTTATATGCCATCCTCAGTTCCCATAATTTGTCTTCCAAATGAGGAGTTAAAAGGTACTTAGTTTATTGAATGTGGTACTAATAGCTCAGATGGAACATTTCTTTTTCTTCTTTTTTTCTTTTTTTTTTTCCCTTCCCCAGATGGGATAATTCTAGAAATTAATGTATTCATTCTGGAGTCTTGCTATTCATTTTTTGCAATACATGATGTTTCCTGTTTATTTTCTTCCCTTCTCTGAATAATTCCCTTCTCATTCTAGGATCTTCCTGGATCATGTCTATCACTGTTAACTCCTTGACGAATGTGAAGAGAGATGACCTTTGCATATAATTGCTGTCCTGTTAGTAGTGGTAAGCTAATTCTCCTTTGTAATCATGGTAAAATTATAAACAAAGTAATTCCGTGCCAGTGATATACACTTATTTGCCTTTCAAGGCATTACCAAATATCTTTCTTACCTTCTTGTTGGTATTTTCTTATCTGCCGTTCATGCCTTTATGTTTGTTTCATGTATTATCTTATTTGTCTCTATTTACTTATGGCTATTCTTTGCCACATTTGTTCATAGTGAGTAAAATGTTACTTCTGTCATAGTGAGTCTGTTCATTCTGAATAAAACGTTACTTCTCAGTCCTGCTAATTTACCTCATTGGAGCACACCCATGACCACTCAAATAATTACATGATTTTGTCCCTGCATTGTAAGTTCTCAAACCCAAAGAAAATACCTTGCTCTGTTTTTGTTAAGTATTGTATCAGTTTTCAGAGCTGTAATAAATAATAAAAAGTATTTTTTTAAATTGCATCATTTTATAAATAGAAATAAAGACCAATAGAATCATTAGTCATTATCCTGATGGTCTAAAGAGAACAGTTTAAAATAAAACCATTGTTTCTTTCTCTCACAAACCTAAAATTCATGAAGCAGTATACTGCATCTCCTGAAAGAGTTTAGGAATGGTTGCTTTCCTCTGGGGCATTGCAACTTCATACCACTTTCTTCCTCTGAGCTGTGCCTAAGTGGAATAATTGAACCCATAATTTGCAGTTACACTAGCGGGAATACAATTATAAAGATTCTCACTCCTAAAACACATCTTTTTTTCATTTGATTTAGGCACTTAGGAGTCTAATTCTTATTGACTTTCAAATGTGATTTAGTCTCTTGTGCCAGATTTGTAAAGGTATTTAGGTTCCTAATTCCTGTAATCAATGGAAGATAGTAGCCTTTAAAAATCTGGCCCTGAGGTGCATAATTTCTATTGACTTTCCTAAGTGTCTAAGCCACTTTCAAACTTCTGAGTCACACAGGTGTTTTTGAAAAGTCACTAAATAGTGTCTACCAGAACACCCTCTCCAGTCACTGGGTGAGTGGTAAGTGCAGTTGCAGTGTGAATACTCTTAGCCTTTTATGGAGGGAGCTGACACTGCCTGCAGTTGGAGAGATGGCACAGAAATAAGTGATTCATTGATTGGATGCAATTACTATATAAGGCACGACTCCCAGACTTATCTTGCTCACATACCATGATCACCATTATTGCTATTGCAGCTAATGGCATTCATGTGAGCAGCAACTTTAACCCTTGTCTATACAGGAAACAGAAATGGACTTTTAAGGCATCAGTCATATTTTGCTCTGGTAAATTTAGTTCTTTGTCAGCAGTTTATTCTATGCAAAACGTGTTATTAGTCTCTCTGAATGCTCAGTTAGAACACAACTAGGTCTTTCTGGGTGGAGATCCAGATTAAAATGAGAAATATAAAAAAGATATTTGATAATTAAATTTATTATATTTTGCAGCTGGTGGAAGTACAAAGCATAGGCTTTGTGTGTGTGTGTCTTTTAAGAAAAGTGTGGGCAGAACACTTGTTTTCCACAAACTGTGGACCATATGCTAGTTTTAGTGCATGTACTTCCACTGATTTCAGATGGATTTTCTGATTCGTATCTGAAGATGTCTGTGGACCTTTACATGCCAATAAGAATAGGCATTGTCTATTTTTTATATAAATTATGCCCAGATTGAGTCAGTATGCTTTGAAGCCATATGTTTCTTCAGGCATTGATGTACAGGCACATATACCATAGCAATATGTTGGCAAGGGTCTATACAGAGAGGTGATATGGATGGAAGGTTAAGTTACAAGCCTTAATAGGCTTAAACTGATTCCGTGTTAAATATTTTATATTAAATGTGGTTCTGAAAAGTGAACAGAAATTTTGTTTCAGATACATATTTCTCTTCTTTTGAATAAAATCCAACTAAACAAACAAAATCCCATGCTACATGCACCAGAAAACAGCTGTGGTTTTTATAATGAAATTTTGCAGGCAATTAGCCTGGAATGTAGAATAATCGGTCTAAGTAATTTAAATTGGGCAAGATGTGGTTTTAAAGCAGCTACTGTGCATTCTCAGAAGCTACTTGCCATTGGGATATTTATTTTGCATTGAGTACTACAGGTTCATAATATGCAATCTGTACTATTATTAGAACACTGCATCCATGTTCAAAGAAGCCCTTACCTTAATGCTGCAAAGTAACAAAAGTAGTGGTTGCTTTTCATACGTATAAAACATAAAAGATACTGATGTTGGAAAAGCGTTCAGTAAGCTTGCTGTGTAACTGCAGTAGGAGCTGCAGATCCCCTATAGCTATTTCAAATTAGTGTGCATGCACATTCATACTACATGTGATAATGACCCTTGGGAAAAGCATGAAAGATATAACTCCATGTTATAGAAAATACTGACATTGAAGAAGCCTGCAAACTCAATGCATTGTAACAGAACATCCCTATGTCTTTTTTTTAATTTCCATGATAAAAGAGATAAAATAAACAATAAATAATTACTCTAAAATCACATTGACGGGTATGCACATTTCCAGCACAAAGAATACAAAATACACAATTTATTTTAATGGACTGTTTTCATAGTTAACTACTCTGATTGTAGTAGGGGTGCCATATGTCCAGGTTTTTCCTGACATGTCCTCTTTCCTCCTGGAAATGGTGTCCAGGTGGAATTTGAGTATTTTGGACATTTTTTTGAGAATTCCAGATGCCTAGCAACTCAGTTGTAGGAGCAGCACAGACGTATCAGCTACATATCGGCAGGTCAATGCATCTGATTTTATGAGCACATGCAGACCATCTGTATTGCTCAGGTGCAGCAAGCCCAGTGCTTTCTGGAGGTATTTCTTCTGGGAAATCCTGCCGAAAAAGAAGGTAAACCTATAAATTACTCAGGCTGAAAGCATACTTCCATTTATACTAAGTTAGAGAATTTCAGAATGAAGGACTCAGTCCCAAGCGATGCTCTGGACTATTGCCATACTATGGAGCTCTTCACCAAATAAAATTGAAATTGTCATCTCCAGCAGTGTTGTCTCTGTAGCCCTGTTGAGGAGCTTACAAAAAGATGAGGAGTGTAGTGCAGTGCCAAAAAAGCTAACCTGTGTTAAAACAATGGAGGCCTTTTTAAAGCCATGACATCACGAGGGCATAGCTCAGATAGCACCGTCTATCAGACACAGCTGAGAGCACACCCTTAACCAGTATTTCACTGTTTAGCTGCTTCATTGTTCCAGGGTATTACAGCGAGGTCTGAACGTGCTGCCATTGAAGACCACTTCAGTACTCAGTCACAACAGCATGAAGCAATTCTTTATAAAATGTAGCATCTTCTGGTCCAAAGAAATTTAAGCCACCTTTAATAAAAGTTAGGAAGCTATTCACCACTGACACCCTGTTCCAAATCTAGTTTGACCTTTAACATTCCTGACTGTAGTGGGTTAAGTTGACACCATCTTAACACAACTTTTTAAACTTACTGATTTAATAATGCATGGGGTCTTCAGCTCCAAAATTACTAACAGATGCTGAGGCGGGATTCATTCCCAGTCCTGAGGAGCAGTTTGCTGTACTTTCTTTGCTCCAAAAGTGATTGAGAATGCAGCCCAGAAATATAGGTGTGCAGATTGCTTCTCATGGGAAAAGCCTGGTTTGTGCACAATCCCTTTAACCATTGCTGTGCCTCACTGTTTTCTCATATGTAAATCTAAGCTCAACAAAATTACGTATGAAAATTAAAGACATGATTTCAAGAATTGTTTTATACTCCAATATTTCTAGCTACCTATTTGTCAGTAACATACATTCTCAGAACAGCCAGAAGCATTCTGAAAAATGTTTTAGCATGTTGCTATGAATAAATCTTTTTCTTAAGAAATACTGAGCTATGCATTACATATAAATGAGTAGGCAGTAAAAGTTAGCTGTTTTGTTTTGTTTCTTTTTTTTCTTTTTGTAGAATTTCTTCAAAATACTTCATGGTAGCATACAAGAAAGTTATTAAAACCCAAGAAAATATTTTAAGGTAATCTGTGTTTGAAGAAGAAAATAAAACATATATACATAATTTTGAACCAGTACTGATACAGAATATCATCGGGTAAAATACAACACGACTTCCTACCTACCCTTCTTTCTACTATCCTGTCCCAGGAGAAGCCCCTTTCTTCTATTCACCTTTTGATACACTCCCATTCCATAAGCCTACCGTTCATTTTTATTCCCTTCTGTTATCTCAATTCCATTTTTTTTTTCTCTTAATGACACAAACATTAATCTTTCCACTAAAAAAAAAAATAAATAAATTTCACTTTCTTCTGCTCTTGAGTTAATTAATCACTGTTTATAAAATTTTCTTAATTTTTTTCTCTAACCTAAACTCTCTATTTTCCAGCTTTTCCTCTTATGCACAGTGAAACAGGTTTTATTACAGTTCCTAATTACTCTTTTTTTTGCCAGAGCCTGCTCTATCTTGATCTGTCAGCTGTGTTTGGTATCACTGACCTTTCATTAAATCTTGTCTCACTTTTTTCTGTGATGATTTCCTGAATCCTCTCCTGCTTCTAACAACTGTCCTTTCATTACTTTTGTCAAAGGAGAACCCTTAGTGTGGTGGTTCTGTACACTGTGTTCTAGATTACTTTCTTTTTCTCTTTCATTCTCTTTCTAGAGGTAATTTTACCTTTACATAAAAACTATCTTATTCTTTCTCTGCTATGACAATTCAAAGTTCTACTTTGGTCAAACTTGTTTTCTCCTGTAAAATCAAAATAGTGTTTCATCTTTCATACATTCTTGAAGATATCTAATGATCAGCTCAGACTCCATATGACTAAAATAGGACCTTGTTCTTCCTCTTACATACTTCCTCAGGTTTTTTTCTTTCTGTTGAAAAAAGCAACCAAAGACCTACCTATCAATCAGATCTATCACCTGGCCATCACAGATATTGGTATGAACAATTGAAGCTGAGCAGTAATTTAGACTTCCTTAATAATTAATGAAGATTAGTAGATACTTCTAGGCCAATTTAGACTTTTCTCTAGATCTTTTTTTTCCAGACTGTGTCTAAATCTTTTAAAATATCTCTTGGTTGCAGACTTTTCTATATTTTCTATCAATTTCAGATGGTTCCTGTCTTCTGGCATTCCAGTTAGCATAATGTTGTTCTTCAAGACCCTAAGACAGGTAATCTTTCTCTTCCAATACCTTCAAAATGGTTCTGTAATGATGGTTTTTTATAGCTTGGCACTTTGACCAACTCAACCCATCCCTTTGCATCTTCCTCTTGGCTTTCCCTTCTTTCTTACACTGAACTCTGGCTACCTGCTTTCACATTCAGGGAAGGACATTTCATGTCTTATCTTAACTATTTTAATTCTGTTAAATGCAGTTTATTTTTTCTGTCAGGACCTTTATAGCTTCCTCTCTTTTTCTTTTTCTTTTTTTTTTTTAACTCACATTTGAAAAAGAATCATTGTGAACATCTGCAATCCTAATTCACAATCTTCCTCTAAAGATTAAAAATCTCCTTTTCCCTGATGCCTTCAAAACACTTCCCAACTGTCCCACCACTAGTGCTGAGGCAGCTGCCTGCAATTCTGACCAATATGCCTTATTGTTTCCTTGTTTTCCTACTGTAAAAAATCTGAGCTTGAACGTTTGCCCTAATAGTGAGTTTATTTGTTCACAATGGTTAAAAATTCATAAAAAAATAAACTAGCTGTTTGAAGGAAGTGGTATGAAAGTGGGGGAAAATAATTTATTCAAGTGACAAGGAATTTGAATAAAGCTCAGCATGTGAAGATTGAACTTACAAAATACAAAAATTGTAAGATTGAAAAATTAATGAACCCAAACTAATATTACAAGAAAAGGGTCTAAATATTGAATGAAATAGTCTGGGATAGTATATTCCATCTGTAACCTCACTTATGAAAGCTTTGAAAAGAAAATATTTTCCTGTCAAATAGACTCAGTAGTGAGTCTGGAAAAAGTAAAGATACTGTTTCTGATGTTGTTATCATCATTGTTGTCAAGACTCTTCCATTAAGCATGCATAATGAACAGGATATCCATACTAAGGACACCTGACCAGTGGTCCACACAGTTACAAACATAGAAAACAAGAGATATCCATCTTCTTTTGTTCCTTCAGGATGTTTCTGTATTTTCCTCATATTCTTCTGACTACTATACTTCCCTTTTCTCACTCTCATTCTGTTTTTCAATCCTGAGAGCAATCACAATGGCAGCAGAAGTGATATGGCTCAGGTGTTTTGGCCTAGCTTCAGCAAGAGCAATAAGGGAGATGGGCCTGACTGGATCCATCACGCAAGATGTGTGGAACAGTCAGCATGGATTCACCAAGGGGAAATCATACCTGACTGACCTGATAGTCTTCTATAATGGAATGACTGGCTGGGCAGACAAGGAAGGAGCTGTGGACGTCTACCTTGACCTCAGCAAGGCTTTTGACACTGTCTCCCATTACATCCTCATATATAAGCCCAAGAAGTGTGTGTTCAGAGAGTGGACAGCGAGGTGGACTGAGAACTGGCTGAACTGCAGAGCTCGGAGGGCTGTGACCAACGGTGCAGAGCCTGGCTGGAGGCCTG
>JAVJGJ010000059.1:2838573-2857672 GCA_035590215.1 Microhierax caerulescens
GCTGTGCCCAGTCCTGGGCTCCCCAGAAACTGGGGAACTACTGGAGAAGGGCCAGTGGAGGGCTACAAAGATGATGAGGGGACTGGAACATCTCCCTTGTGAGGAAAGGCTGGAGAGCTGGGGCTGTTGAGCCTGGAGAGGAGAAGCCTGAGAGGGATCTTATTAACATCTACAAGTATGTTAAAGGTGAGTGTCCAGAGGACAAGGCCAGGCTCTTTTCAGTGGTGCCCAGAAACGGGACAAGGGGCAACAGGCCCAAACTGCAACACAGGAATTTTCACCTGAATGTGAGGAAAAACTTCTTCATCTTCATGGTGACAGAGCCCTGGGACAGGCTGCCCAGAGAGGCTGCGGAGTCTCCTTCTCTGGAGACATTCAAAACCCACCTGGATGTGACTCTGTGCAACCTGCTCTGGGTGAAGCTGCTTTAGCAGGGGGTTGGACTAGATCAGGGGTCCTCACACTATGGCCTGCAGGCCAGATACAGCCCCCCAGGGTCCTCAATCCAGCCCCCTGGTATTTACAGAACCACCCCAACCCCCAGCAGGGGGGGTGGGGGGGGAAACCAAGCAGCCGCAGATGACTGCCTGCCACTTAATCTATGCACCGCCCCCCTTGTTAAAAAGTTTGAGGACCCCTGGTCTAGATAATCTCGAGAGGTCCATTCCAACCCCAACTACTCTGTAATTCTGTGTAATGCCCCAGTGTAGCTAATGAGATTCTGGAGCAGAAACTGTGATATTAGAACTGACTGATCCTCTTGCAAACATCTGGTGAAGACAGACCTCTAAAAGATATATTACACCCAGCTTTTACTGTCTCATCTCTATTTTCTTTTGTGTCTTTTTAAAACAGGAAAATAGGAATTATCACTCTGGTTAATTCAAGATTCACCAGCAGAGGTAATACTGTGTTTTCCCCCCATGAGAGAATGAGGCTACCTCTAATTTGCTGAAGGTGTTCACCCCAGAGAGCAATTTGTGATCTGCAAGCCAAGCCACACAGAGTGCCTCACACCCACCCAGCTCAGCGCCAGCTTCCTCTAGAGCAGACAAGCCTTGTTCACACAATGAAACGCTTAACCTGAATTTCCTGTGGGTCCTATTTCATATACCTCAGAAGAAACAGTGATAAAGGCCATTATTTCCTTATTATTTTGGTGTGGGGTTGGGTTATTTTTTGTTGTTTGCAGGTTTTGGGGGTTGGCGTTTTTTTCCTGGCTCAAAGAGCTTTAAAAAATATAAAGGCCTTATTGCTCTGGTGATTTTTATAATATAAATCAAGACTGTGCTAGGTCTTTCCTAAACATTCACTGCTTGTTAGTGACTGGATTATGTTAACATACTTGATTTTCTGAGCCCATTCATTCCTTTAAAATGAAACCAGTGGGTATTATTTGCTCTTCCTTGGTTCTAGACTATAGACTACAGGTTTTTGAGGCACAGCCTTCCACTTACAATCATGCAGTGCCCTACCACGGAGGTCCTGCTTCACAATAATCAGAATTGTTAGAAATAGCAATTAATGCTAGTATCTGGGCTTGTCTATTCTGCTACAGCATTAATGTTATTGGCATTGTGGGAACAGCTTTCAATTACAATCAGAGCCTGTGTGTTTTGTTCTTTTCAAACAGCCCCAAACCTCACCACAGAGAGCCAGCGCCTTCTTCCCTGACGGAAAGGTTACTCGTCTCTCCCCAACAGGCGGAGAGATATACACAAAGCCAAGGCTACAAAGGAACGAGCTGAAATAACTCTCTTGAGCTAAGCAGCCCCAGGTTAAGGAACAGGTGTTTCCAGGAATTAGGAATTTGGGAATGGAGGAAGAGGTGAGCTCATTTCCATGAAGAGAGCTTGCCCCAGGCAGTCCTGTAACTCACTGTCAAAGGCTTTCTCAGGGACTAGCCATCTGTCTAAGGCTGACCTATACACTGAGCAAGCCAGTCTGCCACAGAGCCACGTCTGCAGCCATTGAGGGCGTGCTCGTACAGCCCAAAGTATATTGCTGCATCTAACTCATCTGATTCCTTTTCCATGGCAAAAGTGAAATTTTAGTTTTCAGATCACTTTGAGGCCCAGTAATAGAAAAGACCATCATTATTTTATATGTTTCCAAAGGCAGATAAATCTATTAAGCAACTCCTGAAAACATGATTATGTTGCTATATTTATTACATAAACTTATTTTATAGCACTGGGGATAATGTTAGATAGCTTGTATACTTAATACAATGACAGTACAATCAAATTTCAGAGACGAAGTAACACTTAGTTTGTTCTAGAAGCACAGAGATTTCCTCTAGGGCACTTGGTAGTCTTTTCTTCTTACCACCTTCATTGCCATAGAATGTAAGCTCCCAGTTCCCCAGTCACTCAGGACTGTGTTTTCCCATGGCTTGTTTTTTAGTTGCTGCCCAATGTATAGTTAATTAGCTATCCACTAGGCTATCCACACAGAGAAAAAATGAAAGTGAGTGTAGGACCTAGTGTAGGACCTGTTAGAAAAGGAGATGCCCCAGAAGGGATTCATATCACCCAACCTTGGCCTACTTCCATAAAGGCTAGTAATATTCTTTACCATCAGCAAAGTTTAACAGCTCAATCTCATCCTTAGACTGGTCTTGAGGTCTTTTCTGACCAGACATTGAGTATAGAAGGATCCTAGAAGATGGTTTAAACAAAATGACTACTGTTTAGCTGTCTAAAAGTAAACCACATAAAACTCGCTCTTAAAGCTTAGCTTGTGCCTTGATAATTTCAGTGCTATACACAAAACAGAAAAGCTGTAATGTGAGAGATTGGAGGAAGAGCAAGATCACCAATATCCACAGTGCTTATGTTTCTGAAAAATCAAAGAGATAATCCATCAAAACCTTGGCCTCCTGGGTCCTAGAGAGAGCTTCAGCAGTAGGTTTACCAGAAGCAACTATCGCCACTTCTACCATGAGGGGACTTTATGGATTTTCTGAATGGTGGCCACACCAAAAACTTTTGTGTCAGGAATGCAGAACTGGACTATTAGAGTGTCTCTTTTTCTCCTTTTTTTCTCCCCACCTCACCCCACCCCCTGTTTTTTTGCTTCAGCAAAAACTATTTGTTAAACTTAAGCCAAGTTCAAATGTTTTCCAATGCCCTAAGGTTTTACTTTTTGCTAGAAAAATGATCCACTGAAATACTTTCACCTATCTCTGAAAATAAGTGTGCCAAATATAGCTGAAAGAGGACCAAAAATGTTCTGTCCTGCAGACTTTCCATTGTCCAAGTGAAAATGTGGAGATAACATCTAAGATTGCACCTCCTTTTCCCACCCCTTACCAAAAATTATTTCCCCTTAGTTTGATGCAAATGGGTAGCATTTTGGTTTGTATTCTTTCTTACCTTTTGAACTGTAGGAGCTTTTAAAACCCTTTGATTCCCTCATCTCTTTTCCATGAAAGAGGTTGGATTATTCCCTATGACTTCTTCTGACCCCTGAGGAGAAGACACCCTTGGGGGTGTTGGTTGATGAGAAGCTCAACATGACCCAACAATGTGAGCTTGCAACTCAGAAAGTGAACGATATCCTGGGCTGTGTCAAAAGAAGCATGATCAGCAGGTCGACGGAGGTGATTCTGCCCCTCTGTTCTCATGAGACCCAACCTGCATTCAGCTCTGGGACCCCCAACATAAGAAGAACACAAACCTGTTGGAGCAAATCCAGAGGAGGGTCACGAAGATGATCAGAGGGCTGGAGCACCTCTCCTGTGAAGGCAGGCTGACAGAGTTGGGGTTGCTCAGCCTGGAGAGGGCTCCAGGAAGACCTTACAGCAGCCTTCCAGTACCTCAAGGGGGCCGCCAAGAAAGCTGGAGAGGGACTTTTTACAAGGGCATGTAGTGAAAGGACAAGAGGTAATGGTTTGAAGCTGAAAAAGGGTAGATTTAGATTAGATACAAGCAAGAAACTCATCACTGTGAGAGTGGTGAGGCACTGGAACAGATGTCCTGGAGAAGCTGTGGATGCCCCATCCCTGGCAGTGCTCAAGGCCAGGCTGGATGGGGCTTGGAGCAACCTGGTCTGGTGGAAGGTGTCCCTACCCGTGGCAGGGAGGTTGGAACTAGGTGATCTTTCAGGCCCCTTCTAACCCAAACCTTCCTGTGATTCTATGATCCCTTGGGCAAAAGACTTACTGGTGGAGTATCTAATAAATGGACTAAAATGCTGTATAGTGATAACAGAAAGCACAGGCTGAACACAAGTCAGTTTAATCATCCTCAGGAGAAGCAGACCACGCTTTGAGCTCTGCTCAGTTACCAATTAGCTCAGCAATCCCAAATTTGGAATACCCTCTAAACTGCAGGCCTCTGTCCTAATGTTCTCATGATCCTGCCATAATCCATCACAGTAATTATATTAACTTCCTCAATTTCATGCCATATGCTTCACTATTTCTGTAAGAGAAGTCAAGATTTCCAAAGGACAGTCTTTAATTTAAGGTTGAATATACTTGAATTATTATGATTTTAAATTTTATTTTATCGTTGTATCTCATTTAGCTTATCCATTTAATGATATGGTCATATTACCATCAGCAGATAACAAGAAAACAATTTTTCTCTGTTTTTTCCTTCATGCTCCTTTTGTAAAATTCAGTGGAACAGTGTTTTCCCTTTCATAGCTGAGAACCCTGCCCAATGACATGGCTAAAGTTAAAAGCAGTTGAAAGAGAGTGTGAGCTTTTGTTGGGATCTGGCTGGAAATCACTGCTTAGTGGAAGGCAAAAGTGTTCCTACTTTTTCCACAAACACTTTACAAGGCAAGGAACTTTAAAGAGGAATGACAGCAAAAACTATTGGAAGATTAATGAGGATCCCTGCAGCCTGGTCTTTTATGGATCACCAGCTTTTCTTTCATCAGCTATATTTACTCAGCAAGTAAATCTACCACTGAAAAATATGAAAAGCTCTTCCACAAGCCTGCTTAAAGGTAAGAGCCCCTAAACAAAAGAGTTAACAGCATTCTACCAACAAAGAAAGCCCTGAGGGCGGGGAGGGGAAAAAACCCTTAGGGAAACCTTCATTTTGCCTGTCAATTAGTCATTTTGCTATTCACTGCCCTGCAGCTCCTGAACTATCTTTTCTCACAAATGGAAAGCAAGCAACACAGGGTAGTTAATCATATTACTGCATTGATCTTTTATTAAGCAATATGCTGAACCTCTTGGATTGTTATTAAAACTAAAATGCATTCATGGCATACAGCATGTATATCCAGCCTTTTGGATCAAAGTGTCTCCTGGCACTGTCACATACTAATGAGGGGAGTTGAGCCTAGCAAACTTAACATTTGTCAGGGGAAACAAAATTGTGTGTATTATACATTTTTAATGACTTGTCTCAGTCCTGACGTTAACTTGTAATAAATCACATTTTTAACTTATTACAGCAAATGTGATTTGTAATGATACAAGATAGTCCATGGAAATAGCATTCTATTGACAGAAGTTTCTCATGCATTTTTGCTATATTCTTGATGACATGGTGGTGATTCACACTAGTAAAAATGATCATTCAAAACAGACCACTCCTATTGCGGGCCAAAAGCTCTTTGCTGTGTTCTGCACATCAGCAGTGAGGCTCCCCAGCATAAGAAAAGCTCTCTCATCACTGACGAACAAGACCAAAAGGTAAATTAAGCTCCTAGCAAATTTTAGCAGAGAGCTAGTCCCTTTGCTACATCCTTAAGAGAAACTAAGCATGGCCAAGGCATGGCTTTAAGCAGGGAGCTGTAATCATCTGTACTCTATCCCATCCACACTAGTAATTGCCATTGAGGACTCAGAGATGGGGCTGCCTGGGGCAGCCAGCACTAGTTCAGGTGGGCAACAAAGGCAGCCAGGACTGGTTGCAGGAGTCAGTATGTCCACCCTCTTTTAGGAAGGAAAGGATGCAAGCCATGTTGTGCCACTTGATTTCAGGAGTAAACAATAGGCCATGGCCTGCTTTATTTATTAGTGTGGATGTAGTTTTTGTTTGTTTACCTAAAACCTACATGTATATTTGGTCATGTTGCATTACTTTTAAAATCACCTTTATACCCATTTAGCCTTTTTTTTTTTTTTTTTCTTCAGTATTTCCCCCCTAATAATTCTAAATACATAATTAGAATTGGTTAGGGTTTCATTTTGCCTTTTTTTTTTTTTTTTTTAACAAACCTTCTTTATTAAAATTAATAAGTAAGTAGATAAACAGTTTCTACCTAAAGTATTTCTCTGAAAAAAGAAAAACCAACCTGATCTTATTTTTCTCACTTCTCTTTGAAATAAAATAAAATACCACCACCATCAAAATAATTCAAATATAAAAATATTTTTGTTTTTTCTTTTGTGTTTTCCTACAGAAAACATGAGAAAACCAAAAATGTGGGGGCTTCAGCACAAACTAGAGCTTCATTTTTATGCACAACGTCAGCCAGGTGCCTTAGGAGATAGAAAATCCTGCAGAGTACGAGGTTCCCTAAAAATATACCACCACAAGATACAAAAACTATGTTTGTGCTTAGGTCACATGATCTGTTACAGAGGACAGGCTATGATACTAGCAGAAAATCGGACAACGTGAGATAATCAAACCAGCAGAGCTTATACTGTAACATTTTCAGTTACATCGCGTAGCTGGTGAGACTCATGTAAAAGCTGTGGTGATTTAAACATTTTTTTGTTGTTCAAAACGTGCAACAGAAGGCACAATCAGAGAATCTTCAGTTATTTTCTTCAAAGTCACATCAGAGCTTCTCTCTGCTAAACTGCCTTCAGCCTGCACCGTACCGCACTGTATCCACAGATATGCACAAGTGTGCATACGGGAGAAGAGTGGCAAATCAAGCACAGCCTGCTAGTTCTGCATCAAAATCAGCTGAAACCACACATTCTCACACGTTGGTATCATGCTTTCCTATCATTCCAAGCTACCCTATAGGGTTGCTTTCATCCCAGTTTTGCTCCTAATTTTAGTTTGCTCCTAATTTACTCATAGGCAAGAAATCTTTTAACATATGTTCATTGATGCTTTCAGTTTGAGGCAGTGAGCCTGAGAAATAATACAGGTAAAGATTCAAACACAACTCAGCAGCTACACATACACACAGGGGAAAATACAGTTGAGTGTGGTCAAGTCTGCTGAATCTCCGGGGTCTTGTAATTTCCTCTGTATGTCTATAAGAAAGAAGAATTTCCCCATCAATATTTTGGGTTCACTTACATTTCCATCCACAAAGACTTACTATCACAGACACCAAGTACTGGGCCAGCACTGATGGATACCAGTGTATGTTTATGCACTGGTCTTTCAAGGCTGCCAGCTCTAGAGATGACATGACCTTTGTCAACTTGAAGGTCTGGCCCTCAAGGTGAAGCTGGATTCCCCTACTTGGTACTGGCAAATTTCACCCTGATTGCAGATTTCAGTTCAGACCAAACCAACCTTTAGCTATCTTGTCAGTTTGAATGACCTCAAATAGCAAATAAAAGAACATTGAGGACTGTTGCCAAGCACTGTTTGCGCTGTTGGAGCAGAACCAGTTAGCACTTTCCGAAGGGATCCCTGGGCATAGGCAGGTGCAATTTCCCATGGGCAGCCTGGATGTAGCTGCCTGATTTGGTGGTTCAGCCAGCTGAGGAGCAGGATACAGAAACTGCTCTACCAGGCAACAGTGCCAGATAACAGTCACAGACATGGCTTACCAAGACAGACTTGGCCAAAGTGGCTAAGAAACACTGCCAGATCCCAGAAAACTGGGATTTACTTACTGTGTTCTCCCTATCATAGAATCATAGAATAGTTTGGGTTGGAAGGGACCTTTGAAGGTCACCTAGTCCAACCCCCCTGCAATAAGCAGGGACATCTTCAACTAGATCAGGTTGCTCAGAGCCTTATCCAACCTGACTTTAAATGTTTCCAGGGATGGGGCTTCTACCACTTCTTTGGGCACGCTGTTCCAGTGATTCACCACTCTCATAGTAAAAAAATTCTTCCTTATGTGTAGTCTGAATGTACTCTCCTTTACTTCAAACCATTACCCCTTGTCCAATCAAAGGACAGACATATGTTGTAGGTAGTCCTGTCTCACAGGTAGAGAACAGTAGCAAAGAAGTACTGCATCACCTCTAACATCCTTGAGTAGTGAGTAGGTATTCATGGGTCTCAAAACATGGTTCTCATCCTCCTCATGATGCCCTTAAGGAATTCTCACCATCTCTGTCAGAGACTTCAAAAGCCTAACAGGACATCTACCTTCCTGGGCCACAATACTGAAGCGCCACAGCCCTTCTGAGCTTTACACTGGCTGGACATAGTAGCAATAGGTTTTTTTCACCCTACAGAATACCATAAATTTTCAAAGGGGACATAGATAAAAGAAGGTAATTTAATCCAACTATCAAGAACTGCTAGATTTAGTTCCGATTATCAGTCTGCAGAAATACTAGGCTCTGTTTCAATGTCCTGTGTGATCCCAATGGCAGAACATGTTCTGGACTAGCATAAATTTGGGTGAACTGGAAAACAGGTGTCACATCCCTGATTAGTAATTAAATTGGAAGAAATAACCCAAAATAGTTAGAAGGCTGAGTAGATAATTTCAGCAGTCCTATTACAAGCTGAACTTAGACTAAAATAGGTGACCCTTTAAGGGACAGAAGGAAAAAAAAAAAAGCAAGTTCAACCCTTAATACCATTGAATCACAGTTCTCCTGATCTATTCTTTTTTACAGTTACACAAGCAAACAAGTCATCCTAAACTTCTCACTTCTGGTCCCTTTGCAGTTATCCAACTCAAAAAAATCAAACAGATTTTCTTGAAGTACTGTGAGGGAAATATCATCCCATAGTGAACAGTGTGAACACTAAATTTCATCCCAGTCTTAATATTTATAGCCCATTTATAAATCTTTGAAATATAGGTTTGTAATGGAAATACTGACAGACTCTTAGCAATAGTGCTGCTATAATAAGATTTGTCATTTATGATTAATTGAGGACGATCTTAAAACATCTTTTCTAAAAGCATCTTCTTTCTATCTGCTTTATTTCCCATAGAGCTATATCATAAAAATGAGTTCCCCAATTTTGTCAAGTGCCATAGACATTCTGCTTATTTACCCTTAATGATAACCCAAGCTTCTGACATGTAATAATTTCCTGTGTGTCAGTTCAATCAAACTGATTTTATCGAAAACCTACAAAAGCAGGGTCTAGGAATCTGCAGTGTTTTTAATAATGTACTTCAAATTGCTATATGGTTTTTAAATCTGTGAAATACAAATGGATTTAAAATAGATGTGTGCCTAATTACATGACTGAACCAAGAACACAAACCAAAAAAAATGGTTAGATGAAGACTATTTAAAAAAAATTATTCATTCTAAATGTTTCACTTAGTGCATTAATACCACTTTGTGAATGCAGTACATTTACTCTAGTACAATTTAATGTGCTTGTTAATCTGTTTCCAAAAGGTGTTTAGAAATACAGCTGTACAAGCAAATGGAATCTTACAAAAATGAATATTGATGAAGATCCAGATTTCCTTATTCCCAAAGGAATGTTAAAATTTTACTCTAAATCTTTAAAAAGATTTTTTATCTTGCTTCTTGCGTATATTAGTGATGTGGGCTTCTTATTAATCAATGTTTAACAATGTAATTACAGCTGGTTTTAGTCTTACCAGATAACACAGATTAATAAATGACCTGCAACTAGTGAAGTGTGTAGAAAGGGTAATGAATTCTTTCCATCAGCACATTAATTTATTAGTAATAAACAAAGAGTATGATGAATTAGAAGAATTTGTAGAGATTCTGAATATTGCAATGAAATTTCCAGAGGAAAGCATTTAATCATGCAGTTTTCATTCATTTATTTCACTTTGCGTGCTATACTGTGCTGGGATTTGATTTTCTGAGCTGCATTAAGCAGTCCATTGAAAGCTAGTTTCCAGAGTTTTATATCAGTTCACATTGATTCAGCTCATACTGTTACACACCATTTTACCTGTCACTGAAGGTGGTGTAACTTTGAAGTGAACTAATTAAATTCTTCCCATATAGCACAACAACTTAAAGCAGCTGAGCAAAGCACTGCCGAATTAGTCCTGTCTTTACACTGGCCATAACTATGAAGAATTCCTTTGGAAAATGATATGCAGTTGCAGGTAGAAAGAAGCGGCTATAGAAGCAGCCTGATTAATGTGACCTGACTGTCATTTAAGTGGGGTTATCACACATATCTGCGTGCTAGAGAGACATAAGAGTTAAAAACATAAGCAAATGTCATTTTAAAATAATCTTGTTATTTTAGACTCCTTATGAAATCTTCTGGTTTTCCATCATTTAGATCCAGGCATACACCTTTCAAAATCAAAGTTATACCTTTCTGAGAACTGGATAATTCCCTATGAGTAGCAAAACTGACAGTAAGAAAAGGCAAGGTATGGATAATACACCATCGATGGCATTGTCAGTAATTACATCAAACAGTAGTAACCCAGTATATCACTCTGCACAGCACAGCACAGCAGTCTCCCCTGTTTGTGGCTTTACTCCTGCTACTTCATTCCTTAGAGCTCGCCCTCTCCTCAGTTCAGGCGGGTGGAGGTGGAGGCAAGCTGTACTCTGTTTTCCTTCACTGTCTTGTTTCTCCAGCACAGGCTTGAAACAGCCAGAGCAATGAGCAGGTGGAGTCACACCAATTTGTCATGCACCCAGAGGGTGCTTTCTGGGGACAGGCAGCACTGTGTCTCAATGACGATGTACGAAGAAGGCAGTTCTAACATCTCAAACCAATCTTACTCTATGTTACTGTCTCAACTGCAAGGCAAATTTCCTCAGGAACAAGTCCCAGTCTCCTAGCAAGATCAAACTGGTGGGAAGCGAATGGGAAAGAGATGGAGAGTGAGCCCTCCATTCCCGCAAAAACATGTACAATTTTTGTTCACCACCACCCCCCCCCCCCAAATCTAATATTATCCAGATACTTCATATTATAGGTTTTATTTATATATATACATTATAAAACATAAACACAGATTGAAAGATTTAAATGGTATAACTCATTCTAAGGTAGAAATCTTGGCAGCTGCATAAAGACGCTACCTCCAGGGTCTCACATCAGGTAAGACTCAGGCTCACAGAGCTTAGTAACTGGAAGCACGTGCAGAGGACTGTTAGAAGAGCTCAGAAGCTACTGTGCTTTGACCAACTTCCAGCCCTATTACCTATGTGCATCTGAATCCTGCGCTGACTTCTACGAAAACTGCAGAGAGGGAAGAATTGCAGCAGTGACTCTCAAAGGGACACAGTGACAGCAGCATATCCAGGGGGAGCCTGAGGGCACGTCTAAAGGGAATTCACAAGCAGAAATCACTGGGACTATACAAGCTATGCCTGAAAATATGTGTAGATTTCAGTAGGTTAGAATATGCTGTAATGAATTATGTAACTCGCATGAATTCTTGCCAAAAAGCCCCAACTAGCATAATGTTGTTGCAATTATGTCAGTTTACAGGACATAAGGGCCTGGCCCTCTGTACACAGTATTGCATGCGTGAAACCACATTATCACTACATCCCATTTATTTATGACTTTTGAATTTATGAGGAAATTATGTATGTAGACACATACATATGCATATTTGACAAATAAATATACTGAAAAGTCTCAGACTGAACAGATACAGTACAGTACTTGTTTTGAAGGAAAAGTAACTTAAATTAATCTCCTAGTGAATCCAAATTCAGATGAAGCTCTTGCCAGCTGACAGCAGTTACTCTCAGGTACAGTAGAGGCAGTGCAGACTTAAAGCTATATACTGATTTCAGCTGGAAGGAACGTGGCAAACTACTACGTTATTTTGCTGAGCCTGGTTAAGCACCTCAAATCTAGTTTACTTATGCTACAGCTGGTTACATGCAAGGCACATTATATGGCAGGACAGAGAGGCTGGGATAGCATTAAAGCCCCACGATCACTGTTTCTGTCTGTGAGAGGAAAACCTTTGCACAGGCATGCTAGAAGACAGCCTTCAAAGCATATCGGAGCCTGTCTTGCATATCATAGCAAGGGGCAAAGCTAGGGGCAAGCTGGGGGAATGAAGAGTTGGTTGGGACAAGGCTGCAGAAGGCAGAGACTGAAAACCATCCTGTGGTGCGCCAGGCAGCCTCAGGAGTGTGCCATAATTTTATAGGCCCCCAGAGCAATTTTGGATACACTGAGGACATTTTCAGCTTACCAAATCAGGACATGGAGGTAACTTAATGCTCTCTCAGCCCCTTGACTGTAAATTCTAAGAGGCACACTATGGTTTTGTTAGCGTTTTTTTTTTGTGTAGCAGCATTCATTGAGAACTCTGTGCTCATTTTGGGGAAAAACAAACTCCCACTACCCATAAGGGATGATTTGGAAGATGTATGGTAACAATGAAGAAGGAAAAAGTTGTATAGAGTTTTTCTTCTAGAATTCAGGAAACTGATTTCTGCTGAAATATGTCCTTGGCGGATGCCCTGATCTAGAAGTCTACCTTTTCTCTTCTTTTCTTAACACTTGAAGTTTAATTAGTCTTACTGTGGTGCCTACTGCTGTAATATAGCACTTACAGAAATTTGCCTGGTAGTTTGCATACTAATATGAGAAAAAAATATGAAATCATATTACCTAACAGACAACATAAATCTGAATTCTTAGTTTTTAAGTTTCAGTCTGCTAGCTATACTAATTCCTTTCTTGTAATGTTATTTGAATATTTGGTTATATTTGAAAAGGGGATAAAGAACAAAATTGAAAAGCAAAGGAAAATAAAGATGTTATTTCACGTATTAGAGTTGCCTTTTGATTTAATGTTTTGGATCATACTATTAAAAAGGGGGGGAAATTTTCAAATAAAATGGTACAAGGTAGTCTCTTGAGTCTCTCCAAAGATGACAAATAATTACAGAGTGCAAGGTAGACATCTGTCAAGAATTACAGCCTGGCTATGAGATGGAAAATAAAGTTCATAAACAAATAAATGGTTGATTTCATCATAAAACCAAGGAAATTATAGGATGTTCCAAGATAAGTACTATGAGTAGCACAGTTTAATATATTTATTACCTATTGTAGAAGACATAGGCAGCAATGTGGCAAAAGATTATTTCAGGTTAGCCAGGATTAAGAAGGGTTATGCAGTGGATTAGAAACCCTACCTCTAAGCAACTGAGCAACGCAAAGAGATGAATTACTGTAGACAGCTACCATGTTATTCACTAGAAAGAAGAGAGAAAAAACCCCAAAACTATTAAATCACATTGATGGCTTTTAAATTTATTGCAGCCACTTAAGAAAAAAATATAGACATCACTGGCAACACTACAGTCCAGTGACAACTGCTTATTGTGCTATCACTGAGGGATAAAAAAATCCAAACCCCACCCAAACCAGAACAAAACCAAACAAACAACTCCAAACAGAAAAGGAAAAAAAAACCCAAAACCACAAACCCAAATCCAAAACTAAAAACCCCCACAAAAAAATGATAAAAACCTACACCAACAAAAATTTTTTAAAAATCAAAGTTATGGTGTTGAAAAAAAATCATGTACAGAGAAAGCACTCCCCACTGTATCAGTTAAGTCCATTTACTGCTTACAGTTCAAATCGCCTCCTTAAGAAAAACATGTGCAAAAGGACAAATAAAGGATTTCTTGAAATGAAGTGTTTTCCATCTGAAGGAGCTTTAAAGATACTTAGTGTTTACCTAAGAGTGTCACTCTCATTCAGCTTGAGTAGCACCTAACTCTCACCTAGATCAATGGAACCACTTACAGGAGGAAAACATCAGCAGAACAGAATCAGGCTTTAGACAAGAGACAAAGAAGAACTTACTTGATAAATGTATGTGAAATAATAATAATTAAAAGAAAATAATCTACTCAGTAGTGACTGGGGCAAAATTATCTGGTTTGTGGTGTGTATTATCATGGGGACAGAGATAGCTAATCTGGCTGGATGATGGACTGAAGGGGTCCAGAGGCAGTGTTGCAATACTGTGGTACATTTTTCAGTCTGCCTTTACTGGTCCAGATGGGTGTTAGCTTGCCCTTTAGGGCTGAATATAGCAAAACCTTTTTTCCTCATTTTACAGTCATGTAGCTTAATTTTACAGAGGATTTGCATTATCCTTGAATTTGTATTACAAGTTTATTATTCTAGATAAACCAGAGTTGACTGTATAAAGACAGTTTGTTAGGTACTTCTATTAACCTTTGTCGCACTACAGTAAATACTAAGGAAATCACATCCTGAAACTACAGTTGGCAAACTCAAGCCAAAAGAAAATGCATTCTGAATTAAGCATTACTTATCCATGAAGCTACCTATCATGTGGACTTCCACATTTGAAGGAGATAAAGTATGCGAGGTCTTGTGATTTAGCATATCTGCTCATCATCGATTATCTTAGGATAAAACAAATTTCCATGAATTAGTATATGTATAACTTGTCAGAAATCTGGTTTACTTGCAGTGGATAATGAGAGATCAGTTTTGGGGGCAGGTAAATCTACAGGCCAGGGTAAAGTGGCAGTATATGTCCATGGAAACTTGCTAGTATATGAGAATATGTGAAAGATGGCAAAGAAGGAAAACTGCAGAGGGTTGTACTCCTGATGGATGCAATTCTTAAATTATTCTACTTCAAGGAACACCTTCTCCCATACACTTTGGCAGCTTTCCTGTCAGTAGTGATGCTCCACATCACTACACTTCCTGGATCTAGAGGTGAAAGCACTGGAACTCCTGCCATTGCAATCTGTAGTTTATCTTTCAGAACTAAATAAGGGTTATTGCATCTGTTCTTTTATCCGTCCCCCTCCCACCTCCTAACACAGAAGGGAGACCAAGAGGATAGATGCTTCCATGCTCTTTCAAAGAACCATAAGGAAACTGAGTGATGAAGACTGAGGGTAAAAGGAGGTAATATATGGAAACAGGAAACCTACTGGGTCTGATTTTTCACCTCAGCTGGGCTGAAAGAAGAATCTAGGACTGTCACAGATGGAAGTGATCAGATGTCACTTGTACTGAGGAAGAACAGGAAGATACTAACCTCACTGGAGCATATTGCTAGAGTTTATCTACTACTTCCAACTAATTAACTAAAATAAGAATTAGCAACCCTTAAGATCAGGCTCTTCCGTGCACAATTTTTAGTATGACAAACATCTTAGGAAAAATGAAACTTTGAATCTTACAGAGTATTGAACTCAACAATGCACTTACTTGTGCAGTTAATTCTTGTTGCACCTGGGCACAAATACATTCCTTTAATTCAGAGATGAGCAATGGAAATTATCTCCTTTCAGAGTATCTCCAGATGCTGTTGTGGGATGATGGCACTGGCTTGCCCTGCTCGGGCTTCCCAGGGGAAGGTCCGCAGCTCAGTGAGATATACTAACAAACTCTGAAGAGTGATCAAGGCAGATGCAGTATGTTCTCCAAAGGCTCTTGTTCCTCAATAAAACAGTTTTCAAATTCAGATCTATAAGGGGAAACAGTCTTACAGGACCCAGATGCAGCATATTTTTGGACCCTGCATAACTCTTTGCTATTGTTCCTTGGGAAAGGCAGAGGCGTTTCATGTTCACTTATATCTTTAACATGAATTTAATTTGTATTGTTCTATAGAATGTATTACATTTCCCTTAAACAGCAAGATGACAGACCATCTTACCTCTATTTCTGGACAGTGTTTTTCAAATGTATGGAAAATTCATAGATTTGGAAAACAGAATCTAAGTATCTATTTAGCATAGTGTATAACTTTAAATCCCCTGAGAGAAAATTTGGCAGTGAATTGTTATTACCATTTTGATGTATGTGAAGACTTTAAAGTGTGAAGCTTTAGAGCACTATTTTTGATTTGTGCTAACTAAACTATTTAAAAAAACCCCCAAAAACAAAAAAACAAACCACCCAAAACAACACTGAAATTTCAGCTATAGGAAGGACTTTTTATATGAGAATATTTTTCAAACAAACCAGTCCTAATGCTCTACAGTTTCTGCATGGACCAGTAAGATTTATTTAATGCATTGTTTTCTTCACTATAATAGAGATACTCTCACTTATAAATCCACCAGAAGATCTGAAATTGACACTTGACACTTTATGGAAAATTAATCTCTGGTCCAGAATTGGAATGTAAGTGCCTTTGTATCTGGAAGACTAAATCCAGGGTCTTGTATAATGATTTCTTGTACACGTATTACTTAAAAGTCCAATGTCATGAACCCGCTGCATTTGTATATTAAAAATTCTACAAAAAATCGACAAAAATTGTACAAAAATGTGTACTGCATGTTTCGTGGAAAATCTTGTTCACCGGTAAAGGATTGCGTAATTATGACCACAAATGACCAAATTCAGGGTTTAAAAAATTTTCTATTTCTTAAGCCTAATTTCTACTTTTACTACTGTAAAACACAGCTCAAAAGTTTTTGAGCAAAACCCATTTTAAGGATCATTCCTGTGTGGACAGAACCAAGACTCAGTATAATTTTCATAAACTATGTTTGAAGCTAACCTTGAACACCTTTTTTAAGCTGTTGTAATTTTGCTTTCGCCCTGTACAGAGTAGTGAAGAATGAATGTTTGAATCCTGCAAAATAGTAATTTGTGAAAACAGAATTTTGTAACTACTTTCAAGGTATACTTATTTCCTTACGTATGCTTCTATAGCCTTAGAATTCATCACATATTTCTTGTCTCACAATTTTAGATTGAGTTATATGGTGAAGATAGAATTAGCCAATTTTAAGGAGAAAATTCTTCAAATATTTCTCTAAAGTCTGCTTAGACCATTCCAGTTCAGCATAGGGAAGTTTGGCTAGTATCAAGCTCGTATGAGTGTAGGGAAGCTAGGTAATACCAAAACATTCTAAACACCCACATTTAAATAAAAGGCAGAATCTGGCCTACAAGTTTTGTGTACGAAAAAAGGACAAAACTGAACAAAAAAACAACAAAAAAAGCAATATTAGTATCTTTGATTACATTGTTCTGTTCCAGTTAACCATTTATTTTGATGGTGTCTGAATTGTAACACAGTTTGTTGAATGAAGTTCTTAGTTGCTTTTTTTTTTTTCTGACACCCCCTCCCCCCGCCCCTTCTTCCTCAGACATTTTTATAGCAAATCTGAGGGTTGTAGTCCATTTAACTTGAGTATTTTTGTTCAGTTGTAATTATCTTTTCTCTTTTTGTTCACAGAAGATCCAATGCTCAGCTGGATGTGATGCAATACAGGTTGTGCATCCTACAAAATACAATGAAGTATTAGAAAGCACTACAAAGAAGCAGAGCAAAAGGAAAAAAATAAAATTCACTAAAAAGGATTCCAAATTCTGAATCAATTTCACAAAGATTTAATATGTAAGGACCACAATTAAAAAAAAACCAAACCAACCAACAAACCACTGTAATATACCCTCTCAATGTATATGGATTGTTTTACTGTAACTGTGAATACATCCATGACTGTTTCAGGGAAGCAGTACATATAATACGTCATCTTCAGCTCAATTTACAATTATCAGGAAGACAGGGCATTTAAAATGAGTTGATCAGGAAGAGAAATGTACAACCTTTTTTTAGAAAAAATATCTCATTTACTTTCTTTATACACCTAGTCATGTGCACATGTATCCTTTGGGTGGTTAATATATTTACATAATTTTAAGTGTCTTTATATGTCTACAGAACCTATGAACATATTATACACAGACTGTACTAGATTGCACAAAATAGTACAATATAGCCTGTACAAATGTAGGTGATGATGAAAATAAGTGTCTGGCCTAATACTATATGCAGGAAGTAGATATATCTCATTACGGTTTGAGCTTCCTTCTGTCAATTTGTTCATTTATTAAGTTCTTGTGTTTTTATGAACATAATCATTCAAAGTGTCAATACAAATCACTTTTATTTAAAATATATTCTGTAGGTTAAAAATTTTCTTTTTGGGTTAATGATGTTGTAGTGAAATGCCTGCACTTTATGCTTGGAAATCTCAAGAGGACTAACTAAAAATTTGTAAGGAAGTTACATGCATGTAAGTATTTAAAACAAAACAGTCTTTTTAGAAGAAGATAAGCAAACTCCCTGTTCTGTACAGCTCCTTTCTGAGCACACACGTATGAGGATGGGAATGGTCGAGAGGATGAGAGAATCAAGAGCGCATACTTTGCCTACACTCATGGTACCCAGAGTATCGAAAGAGCATTCTGAATGAAATGCAAAATCTGTATTCTAAGCTGTGAGTATTAATTATTTGGCAAGTGAAAGGAATACAGTGCATTTTTGAGGCTACCTCTACACCATTCTCAGAAGTAACGAGGAGACCACAGGGAAAGTGCTCAAAGCCCGGAGTATGGTGGCTCTTTATGCCTGCCACAATGTTGAGTTTATTATTACTATTATTACTATTTGTAATTCTAATTTTGCTTTATCCACCTACAGGTCCCATTAAAAAGCCCCCCCCCCCTTATGTTTCCATTTATGACATAACATTTTCCGTATCAGACTTTCGCATGATCTTGCCACCGAATTGCAATTACACCCCCTGCGCTTCGCCGTCGTCGCCCGCTTCCAAGACGATAATCCCTTATTCCGTTTACACCGCATTTCTGCCCTCCGAAAGGACAGGGCAGCG
This sequence comes from Microhierax caerulescens, assembly GCA_035590215.1. Lineage (NCBI taxonomy): Eukaryota > Metazoa > Chordata > Aves > Falconiformes > Falconidae > Microhierax > Microhierax caerulescens. Next base: position 2,857,292 of record JAVJGJ010000059.1, read on the forward strand.
CACTTTTGACGGAGCTGTGTAAAGCCCGTTCCGCGCCGCACGGCACCAGCCCCGGGAAGGTGCGCAGGGCAGAGCCGGCGGCAGGGGCTGGGCAGGGGCTCCGCGGGGGCGCGGAGCGGAGCGGGGCCGGGGCGCTCCCGCCGGGCGGCCGAAGGGACACAGCGTGCCCGCCGCACCGCCCGCCGCTCCGCAGCCTCACTCAGGGAGCGGTAAGTTTTTGCGTCGCTCCGTGTTTCGCTCGTTGACGGAGCAAGGGTGGGTTTTGGGACGGGAAAATGGAGGGGTGGCAACGTAATGGATCCCTGGGAAAAGCGCTCCCGGCCCGTGGGGCGAGCGCTGACAAAAGAGATTTGGCAAGTTCCTCCCTCCCTCGGGTTTGGG
>JAVJGJ010000059.1:2871317-2895525 GCA_035590215.1 Microhierax caerulescens
GTTTGTTGTTTTTTTTTTTATGTACACCGATTATTTCTCACTATAATTGTGCCAAGGGTCCGTGCCACCTCAGTGATCTATAGAGATAACACACATACATAAGAAAGGCAAATTTCAGAGAGCTCACAACTGTCGTTTAAAGCAAAATCTTAAACCTGGGTGAAACTATATGAGAAAACTATAAGAGCCTCTGAACTTTGAATTGCAGATTCTTTTGTTTATGTGCGAGGACACTGTCTCCTCCGTTTTGATCTTATGTCTGATGGTATGTGGCACTAGGCTTAAGTGTGGAAGTTGTACATCGTAAAGGATTGCCTTGAAAGGTACCTAGCAGAGATACCAGAAAGGTACTTGGAAATACTAAGTTCTTCCAACAGCATGTATTGCATCTATCTGTTCTGGCAAAAAACCCTCAGCCACAAACCCCCAGTAAAGATCTCAGTAACTGTAGTGTACTCCCAATAGGTCTAACTTTGATTTTTTTGTTTTGTTTTGTTTTCTCCGCACAGTGGTTTTCAGTCAATATGTTGTACATGTAAGGAGCACACTGATCAGTAATTGTATTTGAAGGAGAAAATAATTCTTTGTGAACTTCAAGTGTAATGCGTTTTCCATCTGTTTCATGTTAGCTGGAAACGGGGAGGGAATGAATTAAATTTATTCAATTGGAGTAGTAGAGTGATTTTTCAGGAGGTATGAAGCATCTCTTAATATGACTGAACTGAGAAGTTACACAGGTGATTGGGCACAGAGTCCAAAAATTCAGATTTCTAGGGAAAGCCAAATGGGTACATTTTACTGTTAAACGTTTTATAATTATGTATGCAGTAACAGTTGTTTTATTGGCCCTGAAATGGGGAGGGGATTATAACTATTTTTAGATTTTGTCTTGGTGATGTAAAAAGGGAGATATAGGCTTTTCTTTCCAAACTTTGTCATGTACTGTATACTGTGCCAGACTGTGAGCTGCACCTGTTCCTTCTCTTTTTTTCTTCTTGGGACAAACTTTTATCTCTTGACATTGTGAAATCTTACTTGATAACAGATCCAGAAACAGAATCTACCTTATGCTTGGCATTTTTGTGGTGTAGTGTGGTTGTGATTTTTTGTTTGGTTGTGGGGTTTTTTTTTTTGTTTGTTTGTTTTTTAATAGTACTCTACTTAGGAGCTGATAAGCCACAAATTTATTAGTAGAGGGAAATGAATTAAGAGGCGAATGTGAATAAACTGTCATTAAAAAAATGTTACCATGCTTCTAAAATGCTCAAGTTTTGCATATTGTGAAATTGGTGTAGTTTAGCCCAGGTAGTGTGTCCCAAAAGCTTTGGCTGACCTGCAGGTTCAGTAACCTATGTTGATATTCCTGCATTTTCAACCTGAAAATCTTTTGCTTTGTGGAGAAGGGGAAAAATGGTAGAAAACTTTTTCAATGGCATCTATATCATTAAGACTTTAAATGTTTCCTTTTTGAAAGAGCAGTTACCCTTCTTCTATTCACCTCCAAAATCACTCTAGGGAAGAGAATATAATTATTCATAGCAAATTGAACCAGAGCAGAGAATGAGGATACCTCTGAGTCTTGTCATTTTCTCTGAAGCCAGTGGAAGTTCAACATGAGAGTGTCTACCTCCTTCCCTTTTTGTCCCCTAAAATTTTAAATAATTTTTCTGTCCCCTTTTTAAACAAAGGTCAATGTGATATCAGGTGCCAGGTACAGCTGCATAAGAACTGTTGGTTTTTAAAAAAATAATAATCATGTAAATATCTTTCCAAAGGATCCTAGCAGGGTTCAGAAAAATATACCAGTCAATTTTAAGGTAAAAATAAGACTTTCTAGCTAGATGGTCAAGAATACTGAACATGTTTCTACTATGAAATGTAGAGCTGTGAATTTCTGCTTCCAGCCCCCTTTGGAATTTCTAGAAAGTTGAATATCTTGGCTTTCTTTCACCCTGGGGTCTCCTGACTGCCCTTCTTGTCAGAGATATGGTAGAAAGATATATTTTCTTGCTACATCTTTCTTTCAGAACAGTCTAGTCTTCATATAGAGTATGATTTTCACAAATTTGCCAGTCTCCCTAAGTCATTTGAGTTTTTGACCTGCTTTGTTCGCATTCTTCAGCCTCTTGGATGTGTCAGCACAGAGAAGAGAAGGGGAGAGGAGCTATGTCTACTGTTAAACAAGTCCTCTTTGAAAATTGGTTTCCAAATTAAATCTATCACCTGAAGAAACTGTTGCCTTCATGCCTCACAGCATTTGTTGCAGGTATCCTCAGGGTTGCCTTTTGGCCCTAAGATACAGGGTTTTTTTTTCTAGTGTTCCTTTGCTTGAAGTGTCTGAATTACTTTGATTAGTATGATTATAGGCCATACAGTTTTGAAGATACAGCATCCTGTCCTGAGTGTGATATGAAGATACGTGAGAAGTTAAGGTGATGTTAAGTTGAAGTGATTAAGTGCTGGAGGCAGTCAAAACCTGCTAGTTCTGATCCACAATGCCATCAGTGATCCCTAAAATGCATTAGCTGCGGAACTACTGACAGGTTTAGTCAGTACTGAACTAGTTGTTTTGCTCCAGGAGAGCTGAAAGGAGTGAATTAGCACATGCAAGTGGGCGATCAGGAGCCCAGATCCTAGAAGTGAAATTGTTGGTTAATGTAGTTAAATGTAGATCTCTTTCCCTTCTCTAGCCTTTCTTCTGCCCCACCCTGACCCTCTGCTCCTCTTTCCAGATTCTGTTGTCTCCAACAATTAATTTTAGTTTTGCATTTTTCTAGAGGTTTGCTGAATATGCATTTCTGAAACTAATATTGTTGCACTTTCTTTTTTCTCCCCCCCCCTTTTGGTCAGATTCACTGCTGTGCACAGATTCTGAAATCAAAACAAAGCCAGCAATGAAATCTAGCAGATTCTTAGTAATTTCTCCTTTAGTTACAGAGGAAGCACTAAAGCTGTCTTTTTACGGGTCTGGGATGCCACTGCTGAATTAGCTATGGTTGCTCAACAGCTGGGCCGTTAACTCCTTAGCCATAAAGTCTATCTTCTGTTTGTTCTAAATGAAGCTTTAGTTGCTATTTAGAAATGGAATCTCATCATGTTAAGTCTGTTGCACAAAACCATACATCTTGCTTCTAAAACAAATTTTTCTGCCCAGAAATCTGTTGTGAAAGTTAAAATAGGCATAATAGCTTTGTTACAATTTTTCTGGAGTATAAAAGATTTTCCTAGATGATGAAACAACTGTCTTGCTTAAAAATTCTGGGATTTTTGGGGGTGGTTTTTTTTTTTGTTTGTTGTCCAGCGTTTCTGTTAACCTCTGAGAATTAAGCCACTAAAAATAAATATAAATATTCTTTTATTTCTGAGTACAAATGGGAGAAATGACACACACACATAATCCTTGTTAGGGGACTCTCAAGTGCACATGCATCTCATTAAATATGACTGTTAGCTGTTTAAGAAAAAAAACAAAACAAACCAAAACCCAACCCCTCCAGCCAGAAAATAAGGTTTCAGGAACTGAAAAAAGGAAAGTTAGTAGGTTACAGAGAAACTAAAATTAGAGGTTATTTCCTGGAAGAACTTATTACAGAAAAGCTAGGAACGTGTTAATAAGTGTTGAACTGATCTACTTTATGTATCTGTAAGGCAGCTATTATATGGATAGTGAAATGCTGTTCCAAGTGGTTCAAGAAAACTGCACTTCAAAGTATAAATTGTTCTCTGAAAGCAAGGAGCCTTAAGCAAAGGAGTGAAGTGGAGGTTCTTATTCAAGACGTGGGACAACCATACAGAGAGATCCATGTTTGGTACCAAAGTTGAAAGAAAATAAAAATTCTGTGAGCAAAATGTTTGCTTAACTAGATTAGCTTTTGAATTTTCTGCATTCCAAACTTCCTCTGTTATCATGAAAGTATTTGCCCCTCCATCCCCTCAACAGTTCATACATGTTAAGCAGTATTAAATCTGTAAGAATATCTTTCTGTTTTTACTTGGGAAACTGTGGAGACAGTTTTGTCCGTATGTGGATTTTGAGTTAGTATCATGCTTATTACCACTTGAACTACAGTGTAAAAATTAATTGTTGCTTCTTGACTTCTCAGCGTTAAATCTTAGTGTTTTCTCTGTACAGTGCCATCTCTGAAATGTAATTTAGTTACTAAAACCAATAAGCTGTACACAGCTTGTGGATTAACACTTTCTAAATTGAAAACAAGTAAAACATTTTGAAATTAATATCTGCAAAGACAAAATGGCTCTTTCAAAGTGTACTCAGTACATGACATTGTTTACATCATGATTTGTTTTTCATGTGTTGTTTTTTTTCACCCCCCTATAAATACTACTTTGTTAATAAAAACTTAAGGATGGAACCAAATTAAGAATAAAACAATTTGTAAGGGGTTTCCTTAAAAGAATTAGAAAAGTATTTTCGGGGAGTTTATTAAAAGCCAAACATCGTTCACATGACAGGAAAAATATGTAGATATTTTCTATTAGAAGCCTACACAGAATGTTGTGGCATCAAGCAGGAAAAAACCCCAAAAACAAAAACAAAAGAAAAAGGAAGGTGGGTTCACTGTTTATTTCAGCATTACTCGGCGTTAATTTTATAAAAATTTAACCTCCCTTTGCAGGATGGTGTATCTAATTTGTTCTATAACCTTGCATTATCAAGAAAACAGCAGCAATAGCAGACGTATTTAAGACACTTTTATGAACAGTCTTCTGCTTACTTAGAGAAGCTTTTATACCTGGGTACTCCCTAATTTTTCTGTTGCCTCTGCCTGTCACAGTGAATTCTCTTGTCCCTAATATTAACAAAAAAACTATACGTTATATGTGAAAGGAAATAACATCCTAGTTAATAGTTTACAGAGATACTTTGTTTTCTGTGGGAATCTCATATTTCATTTCATGCTCTCAGATACATCAGCAGTATGTCTGCTGAAGGAGTATACTTGTATACTTTTCCATTAATGACTGTTTCTGATTTCAAGTCTCCCTAATAAACACAACATGCCAGCATCCTGAAGAGTGACTGTTCAGTATGTAATGCTTTTTTCCTTACTTCTATTTTTTCCTTACTTCTATTTTTTCCATTAAGAAGAGATTTTCCTTTGAGGAAAAATTATCTTTTAACAGCTATATGCATTTTAGGAAATTTTACTTAATATTACGCTAATTTATAAGCATAATTCGGAGTAGCTAAGGCAACCAAGTATAAAACTTTTGTGAGGTAGAATTTGGGCTTGATTATTATACTTTTAGAGTCCTGATCCTGTCAACAAGTGTACCTGTATAGCTTTATATAGCTGGGTGGCCCTGCTGCCTGCCCTAAGGAGGATAAAGTTGCTCACATCTGTAAGAAACGTCAGTTTTTTTTACCCAAAGTAAATTGATACTTTTCTTAATTTTTGTGGTTTGGATTAGTTACATGTGACTTGGCAAGACATGGCTCTCCTGCAATAATAATATTAAGCATTTTCCTAATGAAAGTATAATTAACTGTAATTATTAGTATTTTCTGACACCTGACATACCTCAAATGTGTGTGATTGATGGATAAAAGGGAAGTACATGATTAAGAAATATAATTATTATTATTTTGCAATGTATTTAATATACATAAATGCAAAGATTATTTCTTGCTGTAATTGGGAAATGAGTTAAGGGTTTGATTTTGAGAAGCTGGTGCAAGTCTAGAGCCCTGCCTTGCTTGCTGGCTATCTGGTTTTTCTTGTTTTGAACAAAAAATAAATTCTGATAGTATGTATTACCATAAATAAACATACTGAAGAAAGTGTAACAATGGGGCTCCTATTCTTCAGTAAACAAGTTATGACTGTTTTAGGGAAGTAATGCCGAATGCAGAGAACTGTGTGACTGAAGGCTGAGGCATCATCCCTAGGACTTAATGGCAAGACTCCTGTTAACTCAGTGAGAGTAATATAATGTGTTAATATTTTCCTACTGAGGAAAGTGCTAAAGTTTTAAGTCGCTGTAAGCATGTACATAAACCTAAAACTTTTACATTGATGAAGCATATTTAAATGCATATTTGATTAGCTGTGCTTTTCTAAATTGTAGGTATTGTGCCTATATAAATGTGTACAGAGAAGCAAATATAAACATGACTCAAAAATTCCACTGATGGCACATGGGATATATAACATAATTTCTGGCTGTAAGTTGTTATTATTCTTTCATTTAGTGAATGAAATACCATCCGGCCTAGATGACTGGTGTTCATTTTTCCAGTAGATTCAACACAGTGAACTGAAGTAGAGTGGCCCTTGAAAGTGGTAGTTGAAGATCTTTTGGCAGGTGACTAATATGGTGGCCTTGTATAGCCGTGTGCACATGACCTGCTGTATGTTCCCTTCACCTTACTGGATATGTCCTCATGATGTGACTAAATTGCAAGTGTCCCCTGATGCTTGGTAGGGCTTATTTTTCTCAGATGACTATCTAGTTATTTTATTCTAGTGTAGGAGAGAGGCAGGATGTCAGAGTTCTCCATCTGCGTATGATGGACCATCAAAGAAAAACTCACGAGCTCTCTGGAGCTTGGATTAATGACCTGCTGCCTCAAAAGTTATACTGCCTGTGGCCTACAAACTTCCAAATCCTCAGTTTCTCCACTTAATAGCTAGTCTTCATTTATAAGTAGTAAACAGTATTCTTTGAACTTCTTGAATGTACCATCTTTTTTTTACACTAAACTATTGTATGGATAGATTTTGAGAACAAACTATACATTTCATGAATGGCTATGTGGTGCCTATTTGAATCAATCCATTTGTGTCCACAGAGGGACATAGTTGGTATTGAGAAACTCATTAAATCTCTAATTTAAATTCTTGGAGCCCTTGCTTAGCTACCATGAAAGTGCTTGAAGAATGTTGGCAATTGAGATTCTATAAGTAAAGTTTATTGTATTCCTAAATTTGGCAGTTTGTGTGCCAAACAGCTCAGCTTTGTTGATGTTGGAACAAATTATATTAAAAAAATTGTCTGTAGAACATGGTCAGAGTGGGCAACATGTGGCTGTGATCACTGATCATATTTACATGATCTCATTCAACTCAAGTTTTCCAGACTTAAGTCAATTATTTTTCTTGCTGAGAAGAATTTGAACTCAATCTCTTGCTTCATAGAGGACATGCCTATTAACCAACATGCAGTCACTGTTAAGAAGGTTTATGTTAGCCCCTGCTGAATCTTGCCTTCCCATAGTTTAGTGGTTAGAACTACTCATATGGAGTTATGGGTTCCAGTATCTTAGGTTCTGAGCTTTCCCTATATATATAAGTTTAATATGTAAAATACAAACACACATATAAAATATAAAACATTTAATCTTGGATGTTTGAGCTTCATGTTTCAAAATGTTAATGTATTTTTGTCTTGATCAGTTTATTTGCACTATGTATTTGTATACATGTATTTCTAAGATGAATGATAGAACTGGAGAAAACTTTCTACTGATTTTTTGTTTGTTCGTAAGGGTGATGTGTTTGTATGTCAAAGTGAATGGAGACACATTGATCTTTTTTCTTGTTCCTGTTAGACCATACAGCTTTGCTTCAAGTCTTAAAATATCCAATAAGAAAATTTAATTAGAAAGAAAAAGTTAGGATGAAACATATATTTCTTTTAAGATACTCTTTGCTATATCTTTTTTAATAGCTACATAGAGTTGCTTTTGGAATGTGGTTAGAATCCTATTGAAGAGAGGGTATTCTTACTACTTAATTTTGTTGTGTCGATCAGGCCCATAATGTAAGCTCTTAGCTGGATGAATCTTGGATGTTGGATTTCTCATGTTTCAAATTTTCAACATATTTTTTTCTTGATCAATTTATTTGCACAGTAAATAAATTAGATAACTCTTCATTTTAGGTTTTGGCCAACTTATTGAAAAAATCCATACCAGTAGCATTTCAGTAAAAATTAACATTCATTATTTACTTTCTTGAGCATATTGTAATTGTGACATTGTTCTGTGCTGATTGTGTAAGGACAAAATGTTTAGACAGATGAATGGACAGCTTTCAAATGGTAGGCAGTTTTATTGACACTAACTTAAAAAAAAAAACAAACCACTGATAAAGTCCCCTCAAATAATACCTGAAGGAAATGGACATTGTTTTAACTGTTAGCAAATCCCAAGGCTCCACATCGTCACCTAATTACCTCACCTATGGAAGTCTCAGCCAGATTTAATCTGTGGCCTGCTGCTGAGAAGTGTGGAAGTATTGTGTGCTTAAAATCATAAGCAGGACTGAAACCCATGACCCCCAGTGAAGATTGAATAGAATATTAAATCTGTGATCTGTGACTGTCTCTTCTGTTCACTTTCACTTATCATTAGTTGCATATCACTTTATTTTCTGATTAAAAGGGGCAGTTCTTTGGCTTTAGCATGTGTATGCTTGTCTGTCTGCTTTAGTTTGTCAGCTGAAATAAGTCTCTATTTGGCCTATTATTAAAAAGGTCTTGTCAGTGGAATGCTCGTGAACAATGCCAGTAAACAAGGGAGAGAAATAACATCTTTTTAAACCACACTTTTTCTTTTTCCTGGGTGAGTGCAACAGAGGAGGAGACAGTGACATGCCTGCTTTTGATCATTTATCTTAAAAGATTTTTTGTCAAATGGAGAGCTACACAGTCACTGTATGGTGTATTACTGTTGTAAAAATCATGTATCCAGGAATATAAGATTCAAAATTGTATGACACAAATAGAGATGAGTACTTTGTAGAAAACAAAGCACATGTTGATAACACAAATGGTGCACAACCTTTAAATCAGAAGTTTTATTTCTCTCCTTAAGACAAGGATTAAATGAAAATACAATGCCTGTCCTCACAAAACAAACACCATTTTAAAAATTCCACCATTTAAAGACATTTTGTGTATTTAAACACTGACAAGGGTATTCATTATTAATTAACATTCAGGAGGTAACTGTCAGTTGCCAGTCAAAGTGGAGCTTGGAAGAATGTTGACACTGATTGATGGACGTATTCTGGGACTATGCACAAACAGGCTGCTCAGGTCATCTGAACACATAAAAACATTACAGATCAGCTCCACATACACAAGATCTTTTGCTTGGGCTGTCCTTTCTAAAGGGATGATATCCTTCTATGTATCCTAGATTCACTTGATTTGTAAATTAAACCCTAGGTTTCTCACACCATGGTCTTGTCAACATGGTCATGTTAACTGGCATTAATAAGAGTTTAGTTTGGTCTGGTAAATACAGGTAACATGCCATTGTACTGTTTCTAGCTGTGAGTGGCTGAGGTGCTTATTAAGCATTCAGGTTGAAAAATATTTTTGACGTTGCTTTATAAAAGTGCTATATGTGCTTACCTAATGGATATATATGAATGTAATTTCTTCTTTAGGTAGAAGAAAATTCCCAAACCCTAATTTATATTGCATTGAAATGCAGAGATGGAAGAGGCTTTTCAATCTTGCAATCTCTACAATCCCTTCAGAAGTGAGTTTTAAATATCTGTAGTCATATCAGTTCTCTCCATTTCCCTGAGTCAGTAGTGTAATTTCATTCAATGAAAGAGAGATCCAGCTTGTGGCATCCTCATGCATCCTTTTAAAGGAGTATGTAACAGCCCCTTTGTGTGCCATGTACAAATTACACTTGCCCTAGGCTGGGTAGCCTATGCCCCTTGGGAAACAGTGCTTCAACTCCTCCTGCTACTTGTGTTGGACACCTGATAGTACAACAGTGGTAGTAGTCAGCTAAAGTCACACAGTATGGTGATTTATGGAGAGTATAGCCCTCACAGAGAGATGGCACTTTCCTGTATAGGTGAACAGCAGGGTCACCTCCAGCATATGATAAGCACCTCTTCAGAGGTAGTTATAGCTCATAATTTTTTTCTTCATTTTGATTTTCAGAATATGCTTACAAATATAACATGATTGACTTGGATTTGTTAACTAAAAGAGATGGAGGGCTGTTCATTAAGGTGATGGAAAAGGAGAATGTCTGCTGACTGGAACCCTTTTCCTGTGATTACCAATGGGGGAAAAACTCTTCTGCTGTATGACATGTCTCTGTAGGTTAAAAAATGGACCTGTCTTGTCATCTTTAAAATCCCTGTATCTATCTGCATTGGGAGACACTATAGTTCCACCCAATCCAGATGGAAGTAGCATGCTGCTGGGGATCCCTTGCCAATCTCCATCCTTGATAGTGGTTTCTGAAGCATATTGGGGAAATCTGTTGAGAGCTGTCATCATTTCGTACTTACGTGCCTTTCTTTCTGTCCCTGTTTCCTCCAAGTACCTGCAACTGGGGTTCCTTAATGCTTCTTTCAGGGCTGGCAGGGTGGAGTGTGCTAAAAGAGGAGGAGCTCCCTGCTCTTACCTAGTGGAAAAGGGGATCACACACGTTTTTGTTGCAAAACTGCTTATTTTCCCTTGGGTAAAATCTTGCTTGCTTTATTCATAAAAATAAATAATTAGTCCCTTGGGACTACTTGTGAGAGTAAGAAAAACAGGAATTGGCCCCATGTCATAACCATCTGTTATTAACACAAAGAGCAAGGGCCCAGCCTTGCAGTCTTCGCTAAAGGCAGTTTGTTTAATAGGAGTTGCTATGAAAAATGTGTGTTTTCCTCATTACTCTGACAATATTCCCCACCAGTAAAAAAAAAAAAAAAAAAAAAAGTCATGAATTTTGGTGTACAATCGCACAATTGCGTTATTTTATATTGTGGTAGGCTGTATGCAATAAATATCTCATTGCAAGAAATATATGTACTGCTGTATTTTCTAAAATCACTCCAGCTACATTCACGCGTATTTTTTTCATAGCACATCTTTTTGTTTTATGGCTGAATTATGACTGGGTTTTCTCTTCCACTGTTTTTGCTTCCTTCTTGATTTTGGCTAGTTTGAAAATGGTGCCATTTTCCCCTCTTCCCCAGCAGAAAATTCTTACCTTTTTACTTGACCCCCCACCTGCTCCCACCCCCTCCCTCAACTACAAGTATTTGGGAAACCTGATATAATTTGATCCATCCTGCCACACATCAGAGAGGTAGACTTGTTGGCCAATATTTCCATTCATTTTTATAGACTGGTCTGCCAGGTTGGATTGTGTTTTTTCCCCCACTTTTGTGACCTCCACTGTATTTGGCATTTCTACCTTATTATTTGAGCAAATTACTCCATAATATTTACTATAAAACCCATAGCTCTGTAAAAAAATCAATTTTGGTGCGCCCCCCCCCCCTTTTTTTTTTCTTCTGTCAGTTTTTGTGTGCATGTTTTTTAGATCATCCCTAGTTCTGAGAGTTGTCCTGTCCCTGCTAGATAACTTGAGCTATGGGTTTTAATAGGGATGTTTAATCCATGCTCCTTTGCTTCTGGCTATACGTTTGTTAGGCAGAGCAAGGGTTGTTATAAACCTGTTAATTGCACCTCAGTGGGAGACCAGTCCTCTGGCTAGCTATAATGCCTTTGAGGGTGGCTTTGCACAATCAGTCTGTTACAGAGCACATGCCGTGCAGCCCAGATTTTGGGAAAATATATAAATTATGATAGGAGGCTGGGTGTTTCCATGGTGTATGCAGAAAGACAGGAATTGCTGTACTGGATCAAACAAGTGGCTTGTCAAACCTGTTACTCTCTTGCCAGCAATGTCCAGTAGCAGATGTTTAAAAAACACAAGATAAAAGAACATCAGTTTTGTTTTTCTTCAACTCAAAGCATCCTATACAGCTCTGTTAAGTTTCCTTTATATCCTTTCTCCAGTCATTGTCATCCAAATGTTAAAAGATTTCTGATTTTTTTCATTCCATGTAATAAATAAGTTCTAATCCATTTAAGCTCCAAATTAATCTTTGTGATACTTTTATTAAGTTTGTGGCCTCGGATTTAAATAGACTGGAAATTCTATAGATGTCTGTTATTAACTACTCAAGCCTTATTATTTATAAAATATATACTTTGAACTTGACTGAAAAACCCCTTGAGGATCTGACATAGAAGCATACATAGTAATAACACTAAAATGACTTATATGCATTTAGAGAAGTTTTATTTCAAATAGTTTGGAAAACTAATTCATCATTTGTGAACTACGTGTAGGACAAATGAGCTAGAATTTTTCTACAGCAACGTTACAGCAACTTCTTTTACCGCATTTATAGACACTGCAAGCCATCAAAGGGTTAAACCCCCCCAGGCAAGCAGCGTATCACTTTCCTTAAAATGCCATTGGGAAACTGAGATAAATGGTGAAACGTTTCTGTGTTGACATGATGTTCGCCTGTCCGATTGCATCCTTCCCAACAGACAGCAGAGAAGCAATTACAAAAAAAGACATCTGTGCCAAGGTTTGGCTAGCCAGGGAGGGCAAGCTCTTGTGTTTAAGAGGTAGAGAATCCAATCGATGAAAATGTCTGGGCCTGTTAGTACCAATAAAGCTGAAGGCCACTGGGAAGCTCGGAGAGGGTCTTTTGTTGTGGAGATAGAAAAGAGGCTGAAGCTGTGACACTTGGGGAGGAATAGGGTCAGCTAGTAGGATCATCCATCTTCCTCAATGGCAGCTTTCTGTCAGTTTTTAACCCTGCTCAGCAGAGGATCTAAACCTCTATTGTTGGCACCAGCCAATTCTCAGCCAAGTGTAAATGAAGTTAATATTCACTGACCTTATGCATAGCCAATGAAGGCCCTTGATGTCATCCTGGAAATAATGTTATCTGACACTTCAAAAAGCAGATGTTGGCAGGTTGTTTGTGTTTTTTTTGCTGAGCCAGGACGCAAAGACGCATTGTTTAGCCACCTCGCATTTAAACTGATTTCCATAATAACCACAAATAGGCCTTTTTGACCTTAAATGGACGTAGTTATGGTTTTAGTTTGCATATCATTATGTGCTGGTCACAAAGCCTGGCTAACCTGCACTAAATGGTCTGGGAGAAGTAGTTCAGTTCACTTGGATAAGAAATATGTGGGTCAGCGAGCAAATATTATTTGTGCTGATAAAACAGTGAGTAATTAAAACAGTTTTAATAGTTGAAAACAGACATTTTTAGAACACAACAAAGAATAGCATTTGTTTGGCAGCATACCTTCATGACATAGTAAAGGAAATAAAGTAAAAAAAAAATTGTTTTCATGTGTACGGTTTGTATTTTGAAAGGCCTATTACAAGCAATGGTTAAGGTCTTTGTTTTCAGTAATATTTTGCCATGGTGAAACGTGCTTATTCTAATATTGCTTTAATTACAGAACCTTAAACAATTTTCATACACTCCACTTTGCCAGAAGTTTATCTAAGACAGAAGTGTGCTGATGATAGCTGTGTATTTGTACAGTGTATTTCATCCAGATAGACCCCCAAACTTTCCACAGACTTACGAACAGAACACATCCGCACTTCTCTTGTGTAAAAGCCGGAGTCAAACATCTGTAGTAACTTTGGGGCGACACACTATAGATCTTTTCAAGGCACAGTGGTGTTCCAACTCAGCAGCCTGTGGTTCTGATTTGAGGAAGCACATAAGCATGTACTACACCTGGGAGTTGAAAAGTAGGTCGATTTTTTTTTTTTTTTTTTTTTTTTAAATTAGCTGTAATTCTGGCTCATGTGTGCTTACCTTATGAGAGATGAGCATAATGGCTTATGGTAATAAAATACAGATGCAGGATAAGTAGTCATTACTAATCAAAATTTGCAGCTGTATCCAGCACTGAACTTCACACATTTTTTTTTAATCACTGTGTACAGAACATGGGAGCGGGTAACAGAAAACTAGAAAACTCTGTATTATGCCAGAGTATTGGTTTTTAAAATACCATTGAATTATGATTGTAGTATAGTTAGCACTTTTCAGGCTGCATTCCATACCTGTCTTTTTGAAAAAGAACTTAAAGTTCCATAGATATTTTTTTTTTTCGTATGTGTATCAAAGAAAGAGTTAATGGTTGAAATGAGAAAGCCTGATCACCAGAGTTGCTTGGGTGGCAATTATCTGACAAGCTGGTAAAGAGGAGAAATAGCAGAACAGATCTGCATCCAATTGATGCCACTCAGGTCTGATCTTAAGATAAACAGTCCTAGGATTTTTGGAAACTGTATTATTGATTGCGTTCTTCCCATCAGTTGTATGTGTTTGTACCTGTTAAAGATGTAAGTACCTTTCCTATAGTAACAAATTTACTTGGCAACTCATCAGCTAGAGATTTCTCTGTATGCCTTTGCTTGATACTAACTCCGATGAGATGGGATTTAAAAAAAAAAAAAAAAAAAAGTGGCAAAAGAGAAAAATAAATTCACTAGGTTTCTGGATGAAATTTTAACAAATTGATGATTGATTTTGTTTGAAGTATAGCACTATTTCACTAGCTTCTGGCTGTGCGCTGGCTCTGACATAGGAAGTCTCAGTCATGTAGCTCAGATGATTAAAAGGCTACTTTTAGTTTGCACTGATTTTAAAGGGGTATCTGATAGGACTGATTTGTCCAGCTAGATTATATCAGATTTCATTCCCCCACCCCCAATCCAATATTCAGTCTATTCTACAATCATTCTGAAATTACCTGTAGTTAGAAGAAAATTTCTGAAATACAGAATTACAGCCGGCTCCTGAACAGTGTGGAAAGAGCAATGAGCCAAAGAGCATTGAAATCAATGAAGCACCTTAGTGGGCCTTTAACAAGCCCTAAGTCTGCTAAGTGAGAAAATTAATTTGTTTAAGACTTTGGAAAGACCCACTACTTCTGCAAGTTATATTGAGTAATAACCAGACTGAGTCACATTTTAATTTTACTATGCTGCTGTAAATTGATTCGTTTCTGGCTCACTTTTGATAGGCTGTCCCTTTGTCAGGCTTTATCCTACAAAAAGTATAGAATGCCAAAAAAGCCACCAAACTTACCCAATTCTGCCCTGTCCTCCAGGAGAAATGGATATTGAAGTACAGAAGTTTATTTCCCATTTCTGGAATGAGACTGTGAAAAAGAAATTTGCTTTCGTGAATTAAACCACGGGCAGACTGATTCATTTCATGCTGTTGGTGTTGAATTTTGTTCTTGTTTTAGTTGAAAGTTTGTGATGTGCTAGCTTGCCATGGTTAGGCCGCTGAGGAAGTGATCCAAAAATAATGGAAAATGAAAGTGTTTGTTTTAATGTACTTTCCTGTTTGTTTGTGGGTTGTTTTTTTGTGTGGGGTTTTTTTTCCCCTTTTTTTTTTTTTCCCTTTAAACAAAACAGGACAAAACAAAGGGTGCTTTGGACTAAATGTCAGCAGAAGATGCATTAGGGGGGCAATGACACAGCTAGCTGTGAGCTGTAGGGGTGTGGGGAGGTGGCTGGTGGTGGCTTTTGCAGCCTGGCAGTGCTGGTGATAATGGTCTCCGCGTCCAGCTGCTCCAATGGAGGAGACCTGGCAGGGACCGGGAAGCTGATGTTCTTGTTTGAAGCTAGGTTGATTTTGCTCCTGATTAACCTTATCCATAAGGGGTAAGGTCTTCAACAGCAGATTTTTTTGTCTGGTTCTATTCAGAATAATAGATAATGTTCACCTCTGGACTCTGGGCCTCTGCAGAAATAGTCTGTATGGATCCGAGTTCATTCTGTATTGCGTTGTCAGCATAGCTGTGATTTTCTTTGACAGTTGCATCAGTGGGGAAGAGAAGAATAGAATTAGGTATGAAAAATTGCTTTGTCCTTCTCAGTTTCTAGAAAAGGTCTTTGAAGCTGTAGTGTGAAATCTCTAGCACATCTGCCGATGATTTATACTAATAAAGACTAGCCAGCAAAACTGTGTTGCAGAAAATAATATTGGAAGAAAAGAGCATAAAAAATCAATCGTATGAGGAGATAGAATATTTAGTACTGAGTCATCTTCCCTAATCAGTGGAAAAATGGATTATATGACTAATAAAGGATCACCTAAAAAAGAACAGTTAAACCATGTACCATTTTGTTGGACAGATCGGAAATACTGTAAATAACTTACCAGTAATGAAATATGTGATTTTACAACAAACATTTGCCATATGGGGAAAAAAGATCGCAATTAAATGTACCACTTTATCCTTTTGTATACTAACAAGGCTATCCATTTGTTTGTTTGTTTGTTTGTTTTGTTTAAGTCAGTGATATAATTTACTCCACCCACACAAAGCATTGAACTGCTTAAAGCACCTGCTGTCAAACTGAAGCCTGGGGATGTATCCTGGCGGAGAGGGAAGGGGAGGGTATGCTAGTGAGGTAGGACTGCGGACAGGTGAGGCGATCCAATCTGAGGGCACCATTTTGGGCTGAGCTGGAAGAGATGTTTCTTAACCTCTGCCCTGTACTTCAGAGTGCCAGGCAGTGGATGTGTCAACAGGTGAATGAATAGAAGTGCAGGGCAGGAGTTTTAATCACTGTGGTAGACATATCATTTAATGGTTTGCATACCACAGCAAAGCGGCATCTGACTGCTGTGCAAATAGCCAGTGTCTCAAGCCAGTGTGTGTTGCTGGTTGGGACCTGCCATTGCTTATGACACTGCATGATGCAGGCATTCTTGGTTTAGGTAACGAGTTCTTTACTTAGGGCTTTGCCTGTTTTTACATAAAGTCAGTAATGCCAATGTATGAAAATAAAGGTGAGGCCTGACTTTGTCCCCTTGAAGTGACTGGGAGATTGTCTTTCATAAGAGCTAAGGTCTACTTCCAGCTTCTGTTTTTAGTTTTTTCATAAGAGGTTTCAAAGTGCCTTTCACACACACAAAAAAATAACCATTTTAATAGATTAAATATCAGTGGTAAATGTTGTGGAAACACCTTTCATAAATAATAAAAAATGAAGGGCCCATTTGTAAGTGTGGCCAAGTTCTTATTTAGTGGAGGAGAATAAGGTGCATTCTTCCTCTCCACTGCTACGTGCTGCTTCTATTTCTCAAATGCCTCAAAACCCTCAAATGCCAGAGGGTGTGACAGAGTTTAGATTTTTGTACTACCTGTACAAAAGGCTTCACTGTGTTTTATCCACACAGCAAGAGAGGCAGGAACTGCGTAATATCACTTCAGAAAAAAAAAAAATAATAAAGAGATGCAATTTGTAAGTATGACCTGGAGCTAAGGCAGTTGAGCTCTATGCCTCTTACTAAGCAAGTTAGAATGTCTCTTTCTTTTCACTTTCCACCATCCCTAAGTGCCTGCAAAACTGGAAATTAAAGATGAGTTCGGTAGAAAAAGGGTTCTGAATCTGAGAATTTAGTGGTTTGGGGTTTTTTTTTTGTATTATTTTATTTGTTGTTGTTGTTAAACTTCTTAACTTTTAGACAGGCTTGCATAGCTCATGTAGCTCACATTACTTTGGTCCCCACAAAGTCAGGAATGTCTGAAATCATTGATATTCTTTAATCTCTGTGTATGTATGTGATTAGTCTCTAAAATGTACTTGGAACATGTTTTCAAACTGTTTTCGATGATTGCCAGGACTAAAAACCTTTAATTTTTTTCATCAAGCTCAACTTTAGACTGTTGTTTAGAAATAATAATGACAAAACTGTATGATTCTTAGAATTGGAATGTAAAAGAAATAATCTTAGGATTAAGAATTTTTTTAAAATAAAGGAATTGGCAACTGTATGCTGGAGCATACTTGGATTCAGAAGCCCATGTTAAAACCTGCAGTTAAAACAAATGCAAAGTTCTTTTTTCATATTCAGTCAGATCAGTTCAGGATTCTTTTGCTGTTTTTTAAAAATACGCTTTTAGTTTGGAACGACCAATGTATCTTGGAAGAGTAAGCCAAGGATCGTGGTTCATCTCATATACCAGCAACGGGACTGCTTAGGAAGTTGTCATAGCATGATCTAATGACTTCGAGTAGCTTTTACCTGTATAAAAACATCGTAGGCAAAGTGTCTAAAAGTGTGGGAGAATGTATGTGTCGCATAGGTATAACTGAGGACATAATTTGACTTGTGCACACACTGTTACCACTGATGAGGCATGGGGAGAAGCCTCTTGGGACTTTGAAAATCCATAAGTAAAGACTGAGTTTGTATGGCTGGTGAATAGCAAAAACATCCTTTTTCTTGCAAACTAGTTGTATTTGCTGCAGAATTCACCAAGCGGGCCATAAGCATGGTGGTTGTCTCTCTCCCATATGACTGTAGAGGCTGTTTTGGAGTGAAATCTTGCTACAGCCTGCATGCGTAAAATACCCTCAATGGCCAGACCGCAGAAGACGTTGAGCACATGAGGTCTGGCGCTGTCACAGCTCCTGGCATGCTGCACATCAGAGAGTGTAGGACTTGCATTCCAATGTCTGTGTAATTGGAGTCTCCCTGTGGGCACCATTTAGGTTAAGAGCAAGGAAATACCCTACATGGAGCAGCAGCAGGTTTCTAGTCAGGGCACACCTGTTCCTCCATGCTGAAGAGTGCAGGATAAAACAGGAATTGTTAGTGGAGAGCAAGCATGTCAGGAGGAATCTAGTTTTAAGAGTGATTTAAACTAAACAGGAACAAGTCTTATTCTGTTTGCATGGATTTAATCAGGAACAACTGCTTGTGAAGACCGCAGTGATTCTCAGCTTGCAAATCAGATATTTATCTATGAGTTGCAATCCCTGGTCTCTTTACCACTGACTGCTGAATGGGAATAAATTGTTGGACATGCAATACCAATGCCATTATTTCAGAACTGTATTCCACTGCATTTTCTACTTTGCATGTAATTTTTTACTTCCACTTAAGTAATACACAGCGCTCTCGGTATACAGCCCTAGAAGTTTACGGTCTTGCTGCTGCTGCTCATTTATGTTATGACATCTAACATTCCTGGAATGATCAACTCCTGCTCTGCTGTATTAGCTAAAATGCTCTCTCCTGGTGATACCCCATCTCTCACTGAGTTTCTTTGTATCACTGGGGAGAAATAGAAAGGATAACTTTTAATTCTGTGCTAAAAATAAAGTGCAGGAATTCAGCAGACTTGTGCTGGACAATGAAATAAGTCTGAATTTACCTCATTGTGTGAAATGCCTCTTGCTAGCTCTTGTAGCGGTATCATGAGCTTTATGCCTACTTGCTGCTGTACAGTATCAGCTTGTGCAGAAATATATTCCAGTTTTCTTTAATTTGTTAATGGGTAAGGTGTCAAACACTTCTGATATTTGACAAATGCTGTGTAGTTAGGGAGACTAAAAGAAGATAATAAGTGATAAGGGATAATCAGAAAAATAAATGGTAATGGTCGTGTTTCAAAGTCACCAGTGCAAATAAGAAGGGGTTGACCTCCTGTTGTTAACCTTTCTGCGTACAGGGTGTTTAAAGTTTTTTGTAGAGATTTTTTTTTTGGGGGGATGTGAGCTATTTGTTTGGGGCTGTGTGAGAGTCCAAAGTAATCTGCTTGCTCTGGAGGAAGAAAGTAATGCCTTCTAGGGAATATTCTTTTAGGACTAAGAGAATGTCTTTCTATTTTTGTCACAAAGCTATCACCTACAGTGCACTTCAGGCCTGAAGGGGATCATCTTGATGGAGGGAACAATGGTTGTTCTTTTATTAATAAAACACAGTGTATTACATTTGTGCCTGTCCTTGCTGCTGTACAGAGGCATCCCATTTAAAGTCATTAAAAACTCATTGATACATTTATTCTCACCGCAATGCACTAATAGCATTCAAAGCCATTAGTAGGCTGGCTGTTGTACATTTGCAAAAAGTTGCAGTGCTAGGTCAGCACACATGCTACTTTTCTGTGATAAATGAGCAATATTAACATATCAGGCCAGAAACAGATTAAAAATATTTATAGCGTCAGCTTTCTGTCTGACATTTTACTTCCCCCTTCCCCTCACCCCCCTTGCTACAATTCTAAGGTAGGTATTAATTAGTGTATCATATGGGTATAGTAATTCCACATTATTATTTTCAATTTGAAATAATGATTAAACGTAGTTTGTCGAACTTACGACATGATGTAGTAAAAGATAAACTCTCTAACATGATTAAGTCTCATAGTCTTCCTCGCTGCCTCAGTAAGCACAAAGAGTTAATATAATCTCATAGCATAGAAACTAGAAACTCGGAATAAAACAAAATGATATGTAATTTGGGGACAAACAAAATCATTTTCTGCCTATACGTAGAATGACCCCTTTTAATTTCATGACTGGGACAACTAGGAAGTTCCCGAAATCATAAGCTTTATGTGGGAAACATCACTTTCTACAAAATATTCCAATGCATGCATGTTTTTCTGCCACCACAGATAATTTGCATGAGACAGGTTCATCCATGTTTCCTTGAAAACGAATGCCAAACCTTCTGCTGAATTTATTGATCAAACATTGCATAGAAACTGGATCCCATGTTCTGTTCATCTGTTCCTACTTGGTTTTCGTTGGTGGAAGTTAAAAGGTGAGATTTTGGCCTTGCTGAAGTGAATGGCATGAATCTTACTTTAACTGGACTAGGAGTTGACCCACAGTGTTCTGCTTATTATCTCATAGTAATTTCCATGACAGCTAATTGTGATGTCATGAAGCTGAAGCATTGCAAGTAAAACAGACATCAAAAGGAGGTACTTTTCTAAGCAACATAGATAATGATTTCTTTTATACATGTCCTGTAATAAAAGAAAATAAATGGTGGAAAAGCAGTGATGCTTAAAGGTATTTCACAACTTGCTATTAGAAAGAGTTGGATTTTTCATTAGGTAGTGGTGAAAATGAAAAGGAAGATTATAGTTGTCTTCATAATTTTTAGCATAATTGTAATGAATATCTACGTGCTCCACTTCACTATGCAAAATTTTATCTAAACAATGTGTAGGAAACTGGCTGATACAGGATCAAGGTTTCTTTTTCTGTGTTGATTCCAAAAGTATTGTCCACTGTCACAGGAAAAGTGAACTTAATCAGATGTGACTTGACTTCACATCTGCTGAGGAGGTTATCTCTTGTAAAAGGGTAGAGTTGTGAATGAAACCTTTGTCTTCAGCTTCCTTGTAATCCTGCAGTACAGTTGAGCATGTTAGCTCAGTTGGAATAATGTGCTGATTTTCTAAAGATGAAAAAGAATTTTAACCCCTTTCTTCTTTTTAAGTTTTCAATTCTGTACTTCCTTAGATTTCACACTACCTGCCTTGGTTTTAGCAAGTATGATTTCAGTCTGTCACCTTTCCCGGCTAAATATAAAAAATGATACGCTTTTCTCCTTGAAGGAGAATATTCAAGAAATGCAATACCGGTGAGAGTGCTGTTCTGTAGCAGCAGGGATTCTTTTTTCCTGTCATTTTCTTAATTCAGTCTCTGTTTCAAATCTTTATCAGCACCTGTCCTTTTAAGGAAACAGATTAAAATGTCTGAGGGTAAATGGAGGATTGATTTGGTGTGAACATACAGCTTCTGTGCTTTTACAATACATGCAGTTATAAACAGGGATACCACATGCTTTACCATTCTTACTGACGCTAACTGCTTTTCTTCCTTGCCTTTGTGTATGCTGATTTTAGTTCTTCTTGCACCATATTAGGCATAAATTAAATGTATATTTGAGCAGAAATTATATATATATTTTTTAAAAAAGGGAGCATGTGAGGCTGTTGTATGAAATGTTGGATCATCCAGTCAGTGGTGGAGAGGGGTAATCTGTTAGGAAACTATGGGGGTATGCAAGGAGTAAATACTAAAGGTACCTGGCTTAATAAAAGGGTAAAAAAAAATATTCTGAAATATTAGAGACTATATTGCTGTAGCTCAAATATATTGATGACTGTCTGACTAGGTTAGAGATAAAAGCAGTAGACATGCATTTGCTCTGTTTGCTCTCATTTAATTTCATCATAGTGAGTCACATAGGCATCAAGATTTATGTGTGTCTGATAAGTAGTTGGGATAGAGAGTGCTAATGATGGTTCTAATGCTTTTTGGAATTTTATTTCTTCTGACTTTGGTTGACATTGTGACTCTAAATACTGCAGACTCTGTAAATTGGAAAGTGGAAGACAGAGGAGGGGAGAACCTGTCTCAGAATTCACACCATATTCATCAATATTTAGTCATCCATACATTGATTTTTAAAAAATATTATTTTTCCCCCTCTATGTGTCTGGACAGGCAGAATGCATGGTGCTCCTCAGGGAGTATTTATCAGATTAGAGTGTGCACTTACCAGGAGAAATTAGAGGAAAACAAGTCATAAAACACGCTGAGGTTTTTTGTACGTATGGGGAACTTACAACATTTATCTTTCAATTCAAAGAAAATCCTTTTCATCAGTGATCAGTGCAGAATGGAGAGAATTGGCTTGAGTCTTATGGATTCACATGGGACAACTGTCTCTAGCACAATCTGTTTATGCTGATGGCCCTAACACTGACACAACAGATGCTTGGGAAGCTGCTGTCTCTACTGCCGCTGTAACTGTTGACACCATAGCAAATTCTTAAAGGAAAGTTGCAATGAGTCTTACTTTGGTTGAAAATAAGACCTGCAGCTGAAAACAAGGCAGTCTTTTACAGCCTGATCCTATGGGAACTCTCTTGCCATCGTGTGCTTTTGGATGGTTTTAACTGTAGGTATTGTGGGTTGAAGGTCTTCACCTCTATAAGTGACCGTGGTGTTGGTTAATAGGACTATTTGGAGTGCTGTGAAGTATTTACACATCTCTAACGATCTTAATTTGTATGACTTAGGTGTCTGAACGCTGTTGTAGCAGTGGTCCTTGGAGGAACTGCTTTTCCAGGACATGAACAAAGGCAGGAGTGACAGTATTGCAGCCAGAAGAAAAACATGGAAAAAGATAGCCATGGGAAATTTCCACAGTTCTTAATAAGTAGCAAGCACAAGTATAGCACACAAAAATCAATAAAAGCCCCTTGTCTGTCTGCCCTCTTACCTCCACAACCCTCTCCTGAAATCCACAAGAAATAAGGTGCGGGAATACAACATTTATCTTCAATGTGCCTGTCTGTTAGGTATATCCTGTGGCTGACAGCAGGCTCTTTTCCACTTTATCATTTCGTGCTTGTTTTGGTGGAGGTGTAGAGAAGAGAGTCACTTCTTCCATTTAATTCTACCAGCTGTTAGAAAGTATTCTCTATCCTAGTGATATTGTCCTTTAAGCAGTTTAAATCCATCTGAAATGCTCAGATTTTAGTGAAGGCTGTTGTTGCTGTTTACTATATTAATGCCTACATGTTTCAGACAGACTCAAGAAGAGGAGTCAGTTGATTCTGAGGTGCTACTGTCTGTATATGGAATGGGAATGTATCCCCCTTTGCTTCTTCTATTCATTTTTTAACCTCGGAAGACAGAGAATACAAGAAAAATGAAGTGAGTTGGCTATGGTCACAAAGCTGTTAAGTGCCAAAATGGGGAATAGATTCCAAATACAAATTTTGACTGGTACCCTTGTTACTGAGCAATGCTACTTCTAGATAATTTTCTTCTGTGAAGAAGACTGCTCAGCCTACAAAACTGGCCTAATAGCTATTGTAGTTAGAGAGTACTGGAATGAAATCACATAATGAAATAAGATCAGGTGTGGATTTGATCCACTTCTACTTTATACCTCTGCTTAGAATAGAACAGAGGCCATAAAAATTAATATTCAGGCTGTTCCTTACCTCATCATGACTAATGAAAGTTGAAACAGAGTAGGGTATCCACCTTTTTGCAGCTCTTCCTACTAAATCTGTTTCTAGTTTGATGGTTAACATCACAAAGAGAAGGATACAAAAGTTGACAGTAGGCTTATGGGCATTTGAATAAATTAATTCTGAAGAAAAGCCAGTATTTTGTGTGTTGCTGGTATTTAAAAATATGCAACCAGCTGCAACAATGTATGAAAAGAACAACTAAACTTCTTTTTTTAAACACTTGTTATGATATGCCATAAGGGCATTGTACATATATTGTTGTTTACACAGCCACTTCAGAGTAAGAGCCTATGAAGACAGACCCAGTGAAAAAGTATGTTGTGTTCCCTGGTTAGGGAATAGTAATTTAAAATTGGCAGACAGGTTTGATGTACTCAGTGCCAGGAAGCCAGGCTGAAGAAGGTGAGGCAGTAAGATGCTGGAAAGCCTGGAAGAATAGTATGCAGATACTCTGATATAAAAATGAGAAGCTAGAGTTACTGTGGTTATCTTCTTTCAAGGAACAGGTACTTCAATGGAAAATTTACCCAAGTTCATTGAAAAGGTAAAA
>JAVJGJ010000059.1:2895625-2929345 GCA_035590215.1 Microhierax caerulescens
GAAGGTGAGGCAGTAAGATGCTGGAAAGCCTGGAAGAATAGTATGCAGATACTCTGATATAAAAATGAGAAGCTAGAAGAGATAAGATGAATTATCATGATGGTGAGTTACTGTGGTTATCTTCTTTCAAGGAACAGGTACTTCAATGGAAAATTTACCCAAGTTCATTGAAAAGGTAAAATAATTTTGCTTAAAGAAATAGAGAATAAAGAAAGTGACTACAGTTTTAATGTGGGTTTGATTGAAAGAGAAAATTAAGGAGATAATACAGATGTATGGGCTGCCAAATGTTATGTTGTTCTTTTATGTGGAAAAATTGTCTTTTCCCATCCCACTGAAGTATTTAAACATAGCTACAGCTTTAATAAAGTAAACTTAAACCCCACAGAATTAAGGTAACTCTCCAGAAATTTAGGAACTAAAAGCAACAGAAGTTTGCATCACCTGTTTGAACTTTGTAAGAACAGCAGTGCAATCAGTCTTTTCAAGTTTAGCAGAACTGGTATAAAACTTGAGCAGGAGACATAAATTTTGCTGCATGCAAATGGACTGTGTAACTGTCGAATCTTTAGCTGAACGATATAGACTGAGATAATACCAAAAGTCAATCCTTTCCTCGAGTTTTGTGTTATTGGATTTGATTTACTAGTAAACCCACAGAAACCCTATGTAATCTTCTTGCATTCTGAGTTTATCTGAGGCTTTTCTTTGTCCCTTGTTTTCTGATTTTCTCATCTGAAAGAGGCACTTCACTTTTTTTCATGTTGGTTGGAACTACTCATCTACCAGCATGACTTAGCATTTATTGTCTTAATTCTTAAAGTTGTGAGATTTTTTTTGTTTTTTAGGGGGCTGTGGTTTGGTTTTGTTGGTTTTGGGTTTTTTTTTTGTTTGTTTTTAAGCAGGGCAGAACACATAATTCTTATTTCTACACAAAACCTTAATTCTGCCAACCTGTTACAGAGTATTACAAAGAGAAAAAGGAGTATTTTATTTTCATATCTCAGTGGACATAAATAAAAATGCTGTATGCTTAAGCCCTGTCAGGAGCAATTTATATTCGGTTTTAGGACAATTACTGTATGATCAATTAGACTATGGGCTTTGCTGCCAAAGGGTGTTGTAGAAACATCATCATGGAAAAAGTCAAGAATCTGTATTGCTATTGTATAGCAGTAGCCCTTAATTCTGCAAACCAGATATGGCTGATGGAAATTGTTATAGCAGCTTCACTGCAAGTGAAAAACAGAGGCTGTAAGTGAACTTGGTTAAAAAAAACCAACCCACCCCACCCCCCCAAAAAAAAAAAAACAACAAAAGAAATCAGTACAGCAACCCTGGCGTCACCTATCTTCGCATTAAATTCCATTTATTTTTTCACTAGCTCCCATTTTCAGACTTTGATGAAACAGGTTTTTTGGATTGCTAATCCACAATATGTGCTATGTTTAGGACTGAAGGAGGATGAATGAAAATACAGCACTAAGTGTGGGCTGTCTGAAACCTCTGGTACTACTGGAAAAGCACAAGTGCAGAGAACAGGTGGGAGGTCATATGGGTTTAAGTCCATCCAGAGGTACTTGTTGGGAACCTTTGTGGTTGAAAACCAGTATGCCCGCAGTGATGAATATACATTTGGGCTCATTCTTGCACATATGTAATTAAAGTCATCCTCTGTGACACCGATGTCAAATGTGTGGGTACACATAGTCAAAACCCCTCCCTGCATTTAAGGAAGATTCCAATGAGCTTTGCATTCCTTCTGCATCTTAAAGCTCCTTTCTCTTGAGTGGCATTTTGTTTTATTTTGACAAAGTTATTGGTAATTATCAAACATTTTAAAAGCTGCAGGTTAAATGCAGAATAGAGTTTTGACCACTTATGGGCCTTATAGGACAAGGAAAGCAAAAGGGCACAAAAATACTCAAAAATGCCTTATTAATTCAACATGAGAATTAGTGGCTGGGCAAAGGGGTTGGCACCCTTTGTTGTGTGGGAAGTGAAATGTTCATTAAAGATTCACAGATTCCCCAGAAGTGTCCATATATAATTAATGCTGCCTGTAACTTCGTGCATATAGTGGCAAAAAGCCCAATATATGGTTTTTGCATTTGCTATTTCAGTGATGTGCTATAGTAGTTTGTTCCAAAGTTTGAATAGAGATGAGACATGGAAAGACAAATGGAGGGTTTTATTCTTCTTTTAAGAATCAATGTGTATTTGATAGTCTTTTATAACTCAGCTTTCTGCAGTCACTGAGAGCTGAGAATGTTTGCTCTTTCTTAGCTTCACCCAAACTATTTGCTACTCCTACTACTCATTTTTGGACTTACAGTAGACCAGTAGAGAGGTCTGTGTCATTGAAATACGAATGCTCATGACGCATGCACGTGTGTACATGCATGCCCACAAACACAGACATGCTTACATTGTTCATGTAGAATTAAGATTCTTCCAGTGTGTGTTCTATCTATACTGCTGTTGTAATGCAGTAAATTGCCAGATAACATTTGCATTCATATCACATTAATTTTCATCATCTTCCACATAAATGTCGTAATAGCCTAACATAATCATAAACAACTTAACTTCATGAGTATTTTATTCTGAATTTAGATAACTAGTTACAGTACACCAGTTCTCTACTCAAAGTCTCAGATATGCCAACCTCAGCTTGATATCTCATTCCCTGTAGGCATACATTACTCATTTCAGTTCAGTCAGCGAGACTTTGTGTGACAAGCTATAAAAAGCTCTGCACGGCTTGGTGTATGGATCTATTTGGTACCTGATAGAGGCAGATCTGATAGAGAATTGTGGACAATCTACTGTTCTCATTTCTCATCACTACGGACCTGTCATAGGATGCTAGATAAACTGCTTGCATATGAAAACAGGAGATATTTTATAAGGCTGTGTATGTAGTTGGGTGCCATTTAAGGATTACTGGTAATTCTTATGACTGGATACTTTATATGTTGGCATGCCACGACAAACAACTGAGAGCAGGATTGATTTTAGAGCTGTCACCTGGAGAGCCATTCCACTGATGTTTGCAAGAGGCTGGGCTTGGGTTCATAAACTTTGCTTGGTCTTGTTTGAGCTGGTGTATAGATAGTATACAAGAAATCTGTGTGGGCTGTCAGATGTGATACAGGAGCCACAGAAGAATGATACTTTTTCGGATCGTTAGCTGAGGACCTGGCGGGACAGCCTGTCTCAGACTGCACTAGGAAATTGCATTTAGGCAGCTCAGAATTGAACCCTAGATCTTCACAGCCTCCGGTGAGAACTTAGCTACTCATTACACATGTAAGCACTGACATATTGACACTGAAATGTAGGGGTTGTAATCTTAGGAGAAATCACATCCTGAGTATTTAATGCGTGGCCTGTTGTCAGCTAGACAGTGGGGATCAAGGGATTAATTTGGACAACTCTGAAAATGCTCCCAGTCTGTATCACATTGTTTCAGTTTCTGTTGCTGTTTCCCTTGCAACAGCCCCTTTTTTTCTGGCTAAAGTCCTCAGGGTAGACTTGGGACGCCCAGGTCCCAGTCTGACTTTGTATTTAAATCCAGTGTCTGAGTTGGCCAGCCTTTTTTCTTTGTGTAGCTTTCCTGTCACTGTCTCAGAGGAGACCCATTTGAGATCAGTACGTCTGTCGGGCTAGTGTGCTTGCCAGTGATAAGGAGCTGCGTTGTGTAATGGAAATTCGTCTGGCTGAGCAATTAGAAAAAGTTGGGAAGAGAAGGGGAGGAACTGGGCCCCGAGTGAGGACTGCACGCCTGTTTTGTTTCCCATTGTTCAGCCCCGTTTCGTGACTCCTAGTGGACCTCCACAGTCACTCTACTCTCTGAATTTATTCCATCTTGGTTTTTCTTATAAAAATAATTATAACTGAATTTTAATTATATTTGTGGTTTTATCATTCAAGGAAAAAAAAATATTAACGTCTAATGCAGAAAATTGCAGGAATGGGGAAGGAGGACAGTGGACCAGCATGCTTTTGGGTAGCATAGCAGAGCTGAAGAAGGAAGTGTGTTAGAGGCCAGGGAGATATCAGGGAATGGTTTCTATCAGTGACAATAACTCTATCTCTTGGGCCATTGCCATGACTTTCACGCCTTCTTGAGATATGTTTTATTTCTTCCTTGACAGTCCATCCTTTTGAGAATGAATGAATGATTTTTGAATAAAGCTGCCTAATTAAAGGCCTTAAATTCTACCCTAAGTGGAAAGCTGAATTCTGCCATGGGCTGTGAGTGCGCTTCCCTAACATGGACAGTATTTCTTATGGAGTCTTCTGGGACTTGCATACATGTTATGTGAGGATAAACTGGGCCCCATTGCCTGTCATTGAACTTACGTAATTGCTTTTTCTCCCTCTGCTTCTGTAAACCAGCTTTTATTTTCTTTGGTGGTTGTTTTTTTTTTATTATTATTATTATTTTTTTATTTGAGACTATAACAACTTGATTCCTTCATCACTCTTTCCAATATCTTGGTCTTTTTCAAAGAATTGTGCAGTTTCTTGAGCACTGAGGTATGAACATCTCTAAATTTGTCTTTCTAATAAGCTACCAAGCTGTTTGAAGAATTACTTGCACAGAAAAAAAAATAATCTGAGTTACAAACTGTTCACAGTTAGGACACTGAGTCAGTTCTACGTCTGTTAGGTAACTTAAATACTGATTTGTCAATCAAACCCAACAATTAAAGCTTCTCCAAATAAAGAATTCATGTTTTTTTCCTCATGATGGTGTCACTAGCAAGGAGCATGGAACAATAGGAGTGAATCTGTAAAGTAAAACAGTCCTGAGGACTTGATGTCCACACTTAATACATTTTGTGTGTGTGTGTGTGTGTGTATTTAAGTAGGTCTAGCCTGATCCAGTTGAGGTTGGAGTGCATTAGTTTCAGTCTTGGAGCACACCTGGTTATTTTCCTTTGACAGCAAACCAGTTCATGTGAGCTGAGATTGTTCTGATGTGAACCAAAACATGGTATAAGCAGGGGTGACCGGGAAATCACTTAAAAAGTACACTCTGCATCCAAATAGAAGTGCTAATGTGGATGCATTGATGTTGTATTAGCATTTTTTCTATCCCCTTTTAGTTTTTAAACGTTGACACCCAGGACAGAAATAAATAATGATAATGAAAAAATCAAATAAGAATTCTAAGTTTCCAAATACTTAAAAGTTTTGTAAATGCCTTGGAAAATTGGTATTCTTGGAAATACACCTGACAGCTGGTGAGACACAGTAGAGATTGCCTTTGTGTCTATACTGCAGTGTCTGCTATGACATACTTGAGTTGACTATGTAGTCAGTGACACCTGCACATAGCCCCTGTAATGGGTGGTGTTTGGAACGTGTTATTTACGCAGCTTCTTGGGCTTTTGAAAGCCACACAGAGTTGTCTACTGCTGTGGCATTACCGTCAGCATTACCCAGATTCAGCACTGGTGTGGCCATATCTGTACAAGCTACAGCTATGTAAGGGATTGTGTGGAGATAGGCATTATGTATACTTTCTTATAAGAAATAAAACAGGCTTTAACATTCAAGTAAATAGTCACATGGATGAACTCTGATAATTTATGAAAATAATCTGATAAATTAATGAAATGAAAGTCAGAGCATATTGAGAGAAGAGATGGAGAGGCTGATAGCTCAGAATTGCTAGCACCTAGTTGTTGGATGTGGATCTCTTCAGCCTTGTTCTTTCTTTCCTTCCATAAGCATTTGGCATACGTCATGGCTAGAAACAAGCCAGTGGTCTAGGTGGACCTTTGGTCTTCCTCATTTGCCTTGTCTTTATTGCATGATTCAGGTCATCCATTATCCAAGACACCTATTACTTCAGTGGGCTTGGATAAGGACCTCAGGGCTGTAATTGCTCAGCTGATTAATGCCACCAAGTTTTCAGAAATTTGCAAAGAAGCAATTGCACACAGTTCCAGTGAATCTGGGCATTGTATGTGGACAGAGCTCTTTTCCTAGGGGTTTTAAAGGATTAGATGTAATAGTAGTGTACACTGAGACAGAAAGTGTGATAATCTTAGTTAAGGAGCCTGATTAGGTGACAGAAGCAGCATGGAAGTTCACAGTGAAAAATATCTTTTGTGTGGTGAGATGAATATCCTCTTGTCTTCTCTAACAAAAAGAAAGTTCTTGTTTTAAGATTACTCCATGCTGGCTCCATAAAGCTTCCTTGGGTGTCTAACTCCTGTGTTTTGCAGTGGTGTTTAATCACTTGCAGTATCATACACTCTTCAACCATGCACATTATCCCCTAATTATATATGACTAAGTCCCTCTTGACTATAAGACATGTTGTTTGTTCAAATGCACTTACAAATCCATTTTCTTATCAGTTCTTTGCTGAACATTTACACAACGGGGTACTGTTTAAATATGAAAATAAACCTTTTTTTTAAAAAGAAATGTTTGACCCACCCACCTGGCCTCCATCTGTGATTGTTCTGTCTCTGCAATCTGTTGTCTGCTTTTCCTCAGCGTGTTCTTTATCTTTTTGGATGGCTGCTATCATTGAGCAGCTTTATTGCCCCTCCCTATTTTCTCTGTGCTTAGTAGAAAGTGACATTTCCAAATCATAAGGATCAGCCAGGCAGATTTGATATGCTCTCTGCTATAAGACACACTTCTGCTCAGAGTATGCAATTAGTAAAGACAACTTCATTTCACAGTATCACAACTCACGCTGTAGTATTTGGAATTAAAGCATTGTGTGAATCTGGGAAGTTTTCTCATAAAAATGTGTAGCAGATCAATCTGTCAGTTAGCAGTGTTATTTCTTACCATAGACTTACTGAGGCAAACCCAGAAGTTTCTTCATATTTTATTCCAGTTCAGTTTTGTATCAGTTAATTACTATGGTAATGCTTTTCCTTTATATTTTTATTTTTATTTTTTCATTTAAGGGGAGCTGTGTGTTTGTAATCTCTTAATAAACTGACACTCTTAATCTTTAGATAAATAGGTTACATCTTTCTTTTTTTTTTAATTTTTAAATTATAGTTAAATACTTACACAGACAGTTTAAATACCCTGTCTGTGTGCTGAGATAAAGTTTGTTGTCTTCAATGAACCCAGAAGGGAATCCCTTCTTAAAGAAATCAGAGTGTATTTTTTTTTGTTTCCTTTCCAGAAGTATTTCTGTTTCTTCCAGTTGCAGGCCAAATGTTATTGTGGAGAACAGTTGCTTTGTTGCATTAAACTTTCTCCAGAAGCACCACAATGGATTGAAAGGCATGAACACATTTTTCTAAGTAGGACAATCAGCATTAAATGTAGGAATATCTGAAACCAGAATATGCAATTGAAGTTATTTTTGCATTCTGTAGCACCGTTGTGCAGAAGTGGAGTCATTTCTGTCTTGTGGGTTCTTAGAAGCTGGTCTTTTGGATGAATTTGCCTGCTGTATAATGATGGCCTTGAGGAATGTGTTACAGAAAACTGAAAAATTTCTTCTGGACTGAGGCCTGGAATGGTAATGGTAGGTCATTGTCCAAAGGAAACAAAAATGTATTATTAACTTATTTTAATTTAATTTCAATTGGAAAACTTATAGAGATGGCTGCTTCTGTTCTATTTTATGATGAAGCCCCCCAGATTTATTTCTTGCCAGACAATTATTAAGAGCCATTACGGTTAAGTTAAATTAAACATCCACATCAAGCTGATTGCTTCAAAGCTTCAGGAAGTCTAGAGCAACACATCTGTTTGTACCACTTCCTTTACAGCCAACTTTATCCTTGAACTGGATGGTCTAAGAGTCCCGAAAAGCCCTCCATTATTTCACAGGGGACAAAGCGATTTCATGAAAGCATTTCAGATTATCTGAGGCCTTTGAAAGAAACTCTCCCATTGTATTTGTATTTGGACATTTGTTGTAAAGGAGGATTTGGGGGCAGCAGGATGGAGTCATCTGCATGAGGGAAGAGGGAATGAGTGAATCCAATACTGTTCTATCCACAGGAATACAACAAGCTACTCAGGTTATATTTTTGCTAAATTTACATTTTATTATTGCAGCAATTAAGCACTGGTGCTGAAAGAAGTGTTTCCGTCATTTCTCAGCCCCCTGCTTTTCTGCTGTGCCTTCACAGACATCTAGTAGCTATAAGGCTAACTGGATTGAGGAACTAATGAAACAAACAGCACAAAGTTAGTTTTACAGTAGTATGTCAGAAGGTTTTGTAAATAAGGCTTTATTGGCATGTGAATGATCATGCCTATATAATAAAGTATTTTTTAATTAATTTTTAATTTAATTAATGTATTATTACTATTTGCAGAAGTAGATTGCTGTTGGGGAACTCCTTTGTCAGCATAGGTGCATCTACCTTGTATTTTGGACATCAGTGTTGAGCCTTTGAGCAAAACCAGACTGGCTGAGTGTCCAGGCTTTTAGAGACTAATGTTAGGTGAACTTCATGGTGTCCTGGGAAGAAACACTTGGCCTGCTATCTTCCAGCTGGCCTGAGCAAACACTGTCCCACCCATGCCTGCCCGTGGCTGAGGTCAGGCAGGCAGGTCAACATATGGACTCTCCTGGAAAGTTGCGGAGGCGCAGATCGAGTCTGTAGGCAGCCTGAGGAGTGCTTAGCTGCAGGCATCTGCTCTCCCTGGGGCAGCATAAGCCATGTGCCCCCCATGGCCACGGGACTTGTCCATTGAGGAATGGCTCTGAAGGAAGAGAGGCAAGCTGGAAACTTTGATCTCTGCACATGTAGACCTCTTCAGCTGGCAGACCTGGCTGACGTGCCTATGATAGACCAAAACTCAACCATGCTTCCACTATCGCTCTGATGACAATTTCAAAGCAACTCCACCAGAAAAGCTATCATTACAAGTCTTCCCTTCACCAGTTCATGTTTCTTCCGGAAGTTTCTTGGTATTGCTCCCAGAAAAGGAGAATAAGGGTAGCCAGGGAGTGAGAAGGTTTTTGCAGGTATTTGGAAGCTGCTTTTGTGTGGTTTGGTGAAAACTCAGTGACTTCCTGATTAGAGGACTCTGACAGCCAAACTGGCAAGACTATGACCGTTAATTTTGCAAGAGAGATGGGAGTCTTTGAGTGGCTTAATAGGCATTAGAAATGCCCATCAGGGAACATGTCCACTGCTCTATATAAAAATTTGTCATATCATTGTTGTGTTGCAGCAGTGCTGGGTAGTGAGGTTGCTATTTAGAATAAGATGGTCTTTCTTTGTTTGATTTGAGGTAACGAGGCTAAAAGATTCTGAAATAATGAAGTTGCTTAAAAAAAAAAAATCTGTAAAAGAGGAAAAAATAAGAGGTACTACCTAGTAACCAGTACTTTCATATTCCACTGTACATTTCTACCTTTAATATCATGGAGTCATTTAGGGTGGAAAAGACCTTTAAGATCATGGAGTCCAACCGTAAACGTAACACTGCCAAGTCCACCACTAAACCATGTCCCTAAGTGCCACATCTTTTAGATACCTTCAGGGATGGTGACTCAGCCACTTCCCTGAACATCCTGTCTCAGTGCTTGACAACTCTCTCCATGCAGAATTTTCCCCTAATATCCAATCTAAACCTCCCCTGGTATAATTTGAGGCTATTTCTTCTTGTCCTGTCCCATGTTATCTGGCAGAAGAGACCGACCCCCTCCTGCCTACAACCCCCTTTCAGGCAGCTGTAGAGAGCAGTAAGGTCTCCTCCCCTCAGCCTCCTCCTCTCCCGGCTAAACAACCCCAGTGCCCTCAGCCGCTCCTCATCACACTTGTGCTCCAGACCCTTCACCAGCTCCGTTGTCCCTCTCTGGACACGCTCCAGCACCTCCATGTCCTTCTTGTAATGAGGGACCCAAAACTGAACACAGCAATTTTTTTTTCATTAAATTCAAAGGCTTTTGCTACAGTGGGAGGTCAGGTAAGAAACCATGAGAATCTTGTTGGCTTTAAATTTAAAGATGTTTTTTCAAATAATTTTTATGTTTTCCAAATGATTTGTCAATTATCAGGTTTTATTGTATTTTTTTTAAAAACCAAACAAACCCCAAATACATATCTCCTCCCCCCTTGCCCCCTGTTGGTTTTATTACTGCTTGGAGCTTTTTTGATGTATTCTGTTCTCTTTAGAAAACAAGAAACCTTCCCTAAGACTTGTTGGCAGTCACAAAGCCTGAGTGCAATTTAAACACCTCAAAAGGTTCGTTTGTGTGTGGACAGACGAGGTGTGGCTGTACAGAACCTGTGTGACATCGGAGGAGTGGAGTCATAGCACTGCCACTCTCGAGGTCCCAACCCAGCTCAGTCAGCTTGTTTGTTATCTAAGTGGCAACACTGTATAAGCAAGCTCACTACATTGTAGGCTATAAAGAATTTTTTTGCTGCTTCATTGTTTGAGGTACACCCCAAGAACAGGGAAGCAAAAAAACTTAAAGAAAAAACTCATGAAAACATTCTAGTGTATTACTTTAATCATCAGGTTAGGTTTTTGGGTTTTTTGGTTGTTTTTTTTTTCTTTCGCTTTTCTTATGGCTGTAAGAGTTTAATTTTGTACAAGTTAAAAAAAAGACATTAATACAGGAATGTGACAAATATAGCATAAATTTTTCATACATCTCTTTAGAAAAAAAAGCACCACTTACACTGCGGTTTGCATAGCCAATTTCTTTTCATTGCAGCAATGTCTATTGTCTGCTGATGCATCTAATGGATGTTTTATTCTGCTCAGTTAGATAATCATACAGCTTCCCTATCAGAACATCATAATTTACATAACATAAGTTAGTTGGTGGTCTTAGATTTGCTGAATTCTTAGTCACTGTGTTTTTAACAGGTGTTTTAATAAAAAAATTAAGAAAATTTCATAATTAAATATTACCAAGGCAGTAAAAGAGTTAAAACCAAAACACCAAGATGCGGAAGCTATGAGCAAATCAAGTGCATTTTTCCATTAATTCTTTGACTGGTTGAGAACCTTTTGAGGAATATAGATAAAATTTCTATTGCTGACAAAACTTCAGGGATGGATTTTTTTGATTTTTTTTTTTTTTTGTGACATACCTGCACCATGTCCTGCAAAGTGTGGAGCACTTGCTCCTGATCAGGCTAATCAGTCGAGCTGTCGCTCAGCTCTGCACAGAAACTACTCAAGCGCCTTGTAAACCTAATCTTGAGGGAAGGACATGGTGAAAGAAAAGGAAAAATAAAGGAAAAAAATTAACAGGAAAGCCAAAATATCTTTTGTCCTTTCATTTCTCTAATCCACCATTCACATTTGAACTCTGTTCAGTAAAAGAGTTGCATCTGTCAGCATATTTGTATCTTTGTATCTCTCATGTTAATTTCCACCAAATTTTCATGGTGGCTTTACATTTGTGGTTCCCAGGAACTTTAATGAGGCACACATGCCCATATCCTTGCAAACTCCGAAAATGGGGAGAAACACGATGTCATAGCCTCAATGCACAACTTTTAACTTACCTAGTTAATTAATTCTGCTCAGACTATGCTAGAGTTTCTTTAATTGCCGTTTAAATCTAGTCTTTTATGTACTTCTTAGAATTGTTAGATTCAAAACAGTTTTGCTGTTACAATATAGTGACATTGGGTATTCTTTGTTTTGTGGGTTATGCTCTTCAACTTGATTACCTTGTCCTTCTGTATAAGTTATTTCTTTGTGCCTATGTTTCTCTGCAACTACATAAGTTAAAAGGGCACACATGATGACGTACCCAGTTTTGTGGGTTTTTTGTTTTGTTTGTTTGGTTGGTTGTTTTTAAGCAGAATTGCAGAGAGGTAAAGTTTCACTTCAGTGGAAAAACTGAAATAATTACTGTTACTTAGCAAGCATTCTATTTCTGGGTCTCTATTCATGTGAACAGCAGTACGTGGAGATCTCTCAGAAGACATTAGCAGGACTTTGGACAACAAGGACGTATTAGACTTAGGAAATGAATATGAGGTCTGAGAGATTCCTGACAGGCAGCAACAAACATTGAGTGGATGATGGTGTGCAGCCATGGGACAGCCCTATTTAGATATGTCATTCGCACTATAGCTGAGGCACCATTAAGAGTCCTGAGTTTACTCTAGTTAGACCATACAACATAATTCCTTGGTTGAAACATGAATAATCTTTAGATGCTATTGCAGTTTAAAAATCAAGCTAAAATAAACATCTTTTTCAGCTAGACATTTATCATTGCATAGTAGTTAGACAAATAAAATACTACAGTCTAAGCACCTTATAAAACAATATATATTAGGTGCCAGAGAAGGCGTAACAGATGCCATCTTTCACTATAAAAGTAATTTACAGTTTCAAACGTAGCCATGACTTGAACGTACACAAATTATTGGAAAAGGGGATCAGAAGTTATAAAGTCTCCATTTGTTACTGAAATTATTATGTCTGATATTTCACACTGGAATCCTCATTTGGGAGTTATTTTATAATGAGACCAAACTTTCCATTTCTCTAAACTTTTCAGATGCATTGGCTAAAAAGTGCCTGTGGCTGCTATTGTGATTTATCAGACAAATATCTCGTAAGAAAACAATGTCCCCCAAATTATTTTCAAAATTTTATTTTTATACTGTGGAAGAGTAAACACATTTTGTATTTCTGGTGTCTCCCATGCCAAATTCTCATACCTTTGTAGTGGTTAATACAGAAGGGGTTTGACAAATCTTGCTATAATCACTACGCTATGTTGTTTCCATCCTCCTTGTCTGCTGCTCATTTTTGTTGTGAAAAATCCTAATATATCAGTGACAGGAGGTCTGGATTTGTGTCCGACTGTTATAATTACTCCCACTGAGGCACTGTCAATAGGATTAAAATAAAGATTCAGGACCTGTCCATCACAGATGAGGTCAGCAACACTAGCAGTGGGAGTACTGTTTCTGCAAGCTGTGCTTTCAGTCCTGAGCTATGGAACCATAGACATTAGTATGAAGCAAGTATTTGAAAGCTCCAGTGGAGAAAGATCACCCTTTTTTCTGCATTAGCTAAAATACCCATCTGTAATAAATAATCTAACAGCATCCATCTATGTCCTGATCGTACATATATGTATGTTAATTTTCAAATGTATCAGAGCCACAGAGTTTCAATTACAGAACAATCCATTTTGCATTTTATAATTAATAAAGTCTTTGCAGCTGCATAACTTCATCTAGGAAACATCTGCACAAACTGCTTGTGTATACAAAATTTATTTGAAAAGAGGGTTAGCTGAATTATCTTTAATGTTTGCAGGCATGGGGAGGGTAGAAAGGTAGGGAGTTGATTAAGATAATACAAAGCAAATCACAAGAATGGCAGCTTATGTCCACACAGATATAAAACAAAATCTAGCCACTGCTTGGAGCAAAAACCCACAATGTGTGGGCTTGCTTTAGCATATAGTCAACTTACTTTATTCAAGTGAAGAGAAGAGAGGAACTGAGGGGAAAACCTGAGCTCTCCTGAGGTGGGCAGTCAGTTTGCTGTGCTTCTCAGTGGGACCAGGCTGTTACCGCAAACCCATAAGTAATACTGCTGTTGTTGAAACTCTGATTACTTCTTTGCCATGCGTTGATTTTGAAAAATTTGGAAAAAGTATCAATTTTTAAATGTTGTTTCGTCTTCTTTAGTGTGCATGAAACTATGGCATGTACGCCACCAATATTTGTGACGGCAAAGTCAGGGAACGGAGAGCAAATGAGAATAAACACAAGCTGTCTTGCTGTGCTAGCACAGTGTTTCATCTTTATTTTTCTCAGACCAACCTACTTTTTATAATGGGATCAAACAGTAATTAGTGCAGTCACCTCTTTGCAACTCATTATGTTTCATTATTTTCATAAAAACTAAAAAAAAAAAAAAAAAAAAAAAATTATCAAAAGTCATGTTCAATCAAGTGTCTAACATGCTGAAAGAATTGTGTGCCCTTTTAGTCTTAAGCTGATATGCCACCTGGAAACCTTGCACTTCTACAAATGGAGGTTTCCTTTTTTTAATTTGTTTGTATTATTGTAGTAGCAAATAATATTCTTGATTAATGCGTCAGTGCCCTACAACTGTTTACTCTTTCTCCTTTGGTTATATAAACATCAGTTGTTACACACGTCACTCATAGCCTTCATTATATTTCCATCATCCCTCCGATTTAAGTTCCCTAGCTTTTCTACAAGTAAAAATGAATCACCATAGTGTTTACAGTGAAAAGGTTATATAAAAACGAATGGTACACATTCTTTTTTTTCTTTCTCCTGTCCCCCAAGTGGGACTCCAGACTGCTGTTTGCTGCTCTCTACATCTGCCTTTGTTCCCTCTACCAGCAATTCTTGGAATTCTTTTTTATAAATACGAAAAGAAAAATATACATTATTTGATCTCTACCAGGCCACTAAGGCATGTGATGAGCTCACAGGAGAGAAGCTGCTATTTTTCTCTATAAGCTGCAGTCAGCATCTCTAGTTACAGCAGCTAATGCCTTGTGCCACAGATGTGGCACCATAGTTCTTAGTGTGGGTTCCTCAGTATTTACTTGTGGCTTTGCAATATTCCATTATTTACAGTATTTGATTAGGCACTTAAATGATACCAAATACATTTTGGCTCAAAATGCTTGTGATTGCACTGATGGCAGCGGCATATGCTAAATGTGTATTCGAGTGAGTGCCATGCACTGATGCTGCAGCCTTGCCCAGCCATGTACCAGACCCTACTGTCATGATACGTCCTTGCTGTGGCTGAGTGCTACTGGGTGGACAAGAAGAAAGCAACTTAGTCCATGCCAAGAGAGACTGCTAGTGTCATCTTCACCAGGCTCTTTCATCACGTACAGACAGAATAGGTTACCGCTTTAGCTAAAGCTTCCAGGCAATGAAGTTTAAATATGAATTAAGTTTAAATATGAAAGATCAATGTCCTGCTCAGGTTTGAACTGAAGCTCCATGGCATAAAGAGGTTCTCTCATCCAAGGGCTGTTGGCATTGTCTTTGTATTTCATAGTGAAACTCAGCCAGCTTCCCGACAAAAGAAACCTCTTTGCTTTGCAGAAGAGCTGGCAAGATTGGCTCTGAGGAGCAGCTATGGCTATAGCAGGCAAATAAAGAAATCCAAGGTGCTGGGCAGCCCTGGGAAGGTCACCGATGGTCGGTCCCTAACGATGGTGAGGCTAAGATACCAAGCAAAGAACTGTGCTTTGGCTGAAGCAGAACTGTCTTCTTTATTTATTATTGATTTTTTATGTGGGGAAAGAATTAGCAACTAATTTTTGCTTTATTTGAAGACTGGTTTAGGTTAGGCTGGTAGGTGTTACTCTGCATCTTTGTGCTGTCAGTAATGTGTAAGACTTTAAAGCAGCTCATTAAGCAAAATGGGAGCTTCATCTGGGAAGAGCTGTTCTATTAAATTAGCAGCTGTGAATGACACACCACAGTAAATGGAAGTAAATTTATTTTGTGCTGGCTTTCTTCCCTTTCCCTGCTCCATCTTTTCCAGTACCTCAGAAGCCCTTCAGCAGCAAAACTGCTCCTGGGTCTTAACTTGCTTGAGGAAGATCAAATGAATTCACATTTTACTCAGATCAACAATAATGAGGGTTATGGCTACAACATCAGAGTGCTGCCTCACTAGTCATGCCTTCCTGCATATGTCCCATCATTCCTTGCGTTCTGTACCTTGGTTTACAATATAGGTTCCCTTTATAGGGAAGAAATGCTGTTGGTGAGTGATCTCCTGCACTAATGAATTGAAATATTAAAATGGATGTGATCAAATATAATTTAAGTTGACTCAAGCTTTACCACGAGATACTTTTGTGGAACAGTACCTGTATTTATCACCTTTAGATTTGCATGTACAGAGCTCTGAGTAATGTTTGGGTAATGGTTTTGGTTGCTTTTTTTTTTTTACAATTAGCATTTTTTTAATGTTGCTTATGGAAGTAGTGGCAGTGGGGATTTTATGGCACTTTTCCCTGTGATCTTAAAAATATTACCTTCTAAGGAACTGAATTGGATCAAAATAGATGGATTTAAAATAGTGTAGAACAAAAAAATGCATTTAAATTGCTTGTAATATAAAAAAAAATCACCATGGCAATTTGGCAAGATAGGACAAAAGGGAGGAAAAAAGGAGTTCAAAAAGTATTTTTGAATGGTTCTTTCCCATCTGTGGTCTGTAATAGCTCACTGGCAAGTTATCACACCTTTGTAAGTGGTCCATGCAGCACACTCTCTTGGTAGATTTTTCAGTTGTAAGTTTCTTGGCAAGGACCATGATATATGTTAAAAACAGATGAAGATTCAGAGCTCCCCAATTTTTGTGCAATAAAAGTATTCCACTGGTAGGCTGATTTTTTTTTTTCTTTTTTTCAGATTTAAATTTACAAAGAAAAAGAATTTAATTGTATTCCTCCAACGAATACTTTTAATTATGTGCACCCTTGCATACCCTCCTTTCTAAAGAATTATAATGTTTTTGATAATCCTTTCTAAAAGTACTATTTTTAGACTGTTAAAAGTGTAAATGCTGGAATATCCTGCCCCTTATATTTATGGGGTGTGTAAGTTGAAGGGATGGTTATTAAATGTTGCCACAAACCTCTTATTGGAGAAGAAGCTAATGGAATGGTAGTGTGGTACGAGTACCTGAACCTGCCACCTGTGGTATGTTGTGCAGGAGAAATGGCTTTCAGTCATGTAAACTAGCCACAGACATTCATGTCCTCTGAACTCCAATAAAAAATGCACAGTTACTTTAAATAGTAAGTGACTAAGCATATAGACATCTTGATCAAGTCATCAGAAAAAAAAAAAAAATGAAAAGGGGTTTTCTGTTTACGTTTTGTTATTTCTGCCTGAAATCTCTATTTTACCCTCTGCGTCTGCTTTGTAACGTTCCCTGCTGAGAAGGACAGACTGGAAACACAGTAGGGATCTTTGCCTTTTAAGTTGCTCTTTGCTTTGCACAGGGCTATGTGCTGGAAGACCTGGTGTATTTGTCCAGTGTTTTGCTCAGTATGAGAAGAACATGACTATTTAAGAAAGGCAGGAAACTATTATTTGGTAATTTTAAGTACATTTCAATTACAAGTACTGAAAGAGCAGACAGAAGTTTAAATATATGTCTTAAGGTACACGCATACAAATCAGTTCAGCTTTTGTACTCCTTGTCTTTGGCCAGGAAATTCTGAAACAGCCTTGAATGAAAGTGTTAAAGGATAATTCTGAGTTAAATTTGCCACAACTATGAATTCACGGGTCATGTTTATCCAAACTGTCTTTCCAAAATTCTTTCTGTCTTCTTTTGTAAAATGCATATATAACAGCCACTGTGGTAGGATCAAACTATAGCATGTTTTACAAGCAGGGCTAGATTTTTTTTTCATGCAAACTTGTGCCCCTTTGACAAAGTCAAAGGATACATGCTTTGCATGCTAATTTTCTTTGCCAGGTAATTTAGCTTCCATCCACTGTGTTTTTTCCACAAACAGACTCTAAATGTTATTGTGATTTCTGTCCTTTAGGCGTTTTATTGTGTGTTTTTGTGGGGGTTTTTTTGGGTTTTTTTTTTGTTTTTTTTTTTTTAGAAAGTTAGTATATTGATAGGGAGTAATAAAGGGCCAGAATTTCCTATAATTTTATACTGGTATGATCCACTGTTAATTTACATAATTCATCAACTTTAATCTACTTTTGTCTAAAGTATTCCCACTATTTTTTTTCTCTCATCAAAAAGAGTCATGTTGCTGTAGCTACACTGTGTGTCCAGTCCAAAGGCTATTAAAATCAAAGACACTCCTCACTGACTTCAGTGAAATTTAGATAAAGCTCATTGTTTTCATGCGTTTTGCATCACTGCAGTACCGGCTCCAAATATCAGTGTCTTTAGATACTTTGCATTTCTGTTCTGAGAAAATATCCAAGCAAATATGAATATAACCAAAGTAAATCCTCACTCTCTGAATTCAGAATGACTATTTAACTAGCTGTAATATTTTGATACCAAACACAAAGTTTCACCCACTGTCCCTTTTATTTGCATACAGGTGACGGCTT
Source organism: Microhierax caerulescens (assembly GCA_035590215.1). Classification (NCBI taxonomy): domain Eukaryota; kingdom Metazoa; phylum Chordata; class Aves; order Falconiformes; family Falconidae; genus Microhierax; species Microhierax caerulescens. Next base: position 2,913,685 of record JAVJGJ010000059.1, read on the forward strand.
AAGGTTAGACGGTCTGTTAGGGTTGGGAAAAAACTGAAATAAAATAGTGTGGTTGAAAAAGCCTCTGCTTGATTAGAAAGTTCTGGAGGACTTCTGTGTCCTGTTTTTCATGTTGACAGTGCCTGTAAGTTTGCCCATAACCTCAATGCTGAAATGGAGTCGAGTCTGTTTCCAGTTTTAGCATTGTCTGGTCCCCTCTTCCCTCTTTCCTCATCCTCTTGCAGCTTTCATAGTTTATCCGTTCTTAAGCTAGCTGTCTAGGTTGCAGTCCTCTGCTTGGAACTGTCATTATAGGGGTGTTTTGTGGGTGTTTTCTGCTTTGGGAGCTGTGACAGTAGCTGAAAGAAGTATTTCTAAACATCAGGTTTTTTTACTTCCATGGGTTTGCAGCAGGTGAGCCAACGTACAAGATGATCTTATGTGCGTATTTCCAATTATCTACCTTTTAACTTTCCCTTGAAAATTTTAATAAATTCATTTGAGCCTAATTGTCTCTGTGAAACTGGAAAAAACATTTGTGCAGCTTATGCTCTCTGCCCTCCTATTTTCTCCTGGTTCCTGCCAGCATCGTCCATCCAAGTGTTCACGCCTCATTCTTTCCTTGGGATTGGGGTTCACTGGTGGGTTACAGCTTCTTTGGGTTTCTCAGATCAGGGAAGAGTGACGTTTGCTCCGTTAATTCCAAATTGACTAGTTCAGATACCAGAAACACTTCAGTGGCCTTAGAGCAGAGCTTCTCCAGACTGTTTTCCCCTTGTTTAGGCCTATTGCAGGCATCCAGCTGTTTCACACCATTATTGTACTCTTCTTCGGTGAAAAACAGATGCTTGTTATATTTCTGTGGCTTTCTGTGTTAAAGTATTGTGCTGCCAACTGCTGAGGTATTTGTAGTGCATGCTTGAACTCATAAAAATGCTACAAAATCATTAACAGCATCAACTGAAGAAAAAGGTATTGTAAGTATAATATCTTTCTTGCGCCAACATGACAGAATGGGTAGTTTAGACATTTACAGGAATGTGTACCCCATGTGACAGACGAAAATGAGTGATTAGAGTAGTAGTCCATGCAAATCTGAACCTTAATTTGTTTTGTTCTGCCTTAGCTTGTGGCCGTGGGTTCTACAAATCCTCCTCACAAGATCTGCAGTGCTCCCGCTGCCCTACTCACAGCTTTTCTGACAAGGAAGGATCTTCAAGATGCGAATGTGAAGATAGCTATTATAGAGCACCTTCTGATCCACCATATGTCGCATGCACAAGTGAGTCAGTCATGAATTTAATAGTAAAGGACATTGCTTAACCAACCAGGTGCAGCCACTTGTAGCTAGTAGTTTCGGTTGGCTTTGCCTATATTTGAAAAGTACATTTACAACAGTAAATGAATTTGAAAGGCAGAGGGGGGAGAAAATTGACAGTGAATATAGAATCAGCATAAATACACTTTCATGTTTGCTTGATATAACGCTGGAAAACTGCATGTTGGGTAAGTGTTGTAACTCATTGTAATAGAAAGGCATAGTTTTCCCATGGCTGTGAAATTGTAGACAATGTGCTTTGAGTACATGAATGAGTAGCATGAAAAATGAAAAGTAACCTGTGCAGATCTGAGCTTTGATAGAACTGTAGTCAGATCTGGCTTAACCTTCTAATTACAAATATAATAGCCTACACAGGTTGGTGGTGCAAATAGTAGAAGCCTCCTAAATCCAAAGCAACACCAAGTATCTGTAAATCATATCAGAGGTGCACGTTTAGAAGAGACGAACAAATCCTGTACTTGGGAAAACTATAAAAGACAACCTTTAAGGTACTTTAACCAATCCTTTTAATTGCACAAAAAAGAAATGGCTAAAGTCAGTGGCAGTAAATATACAGACAATTGCTATTCTGATGCCTTAATGGAAAATAAATAAAACTCTTACCAAGTGAACTTAAGGAAGCTTTTATGCAGCTTGTTTTAAAAATAATGAAATGTTTATGTGCAGGAAAATGCTTCAGATGTTTTCTGTCTTAGTAATTAAAATGCTAGCTACATGTCCCACCGTGGTTCTGTGCAATTACCCTGGACTTTTTTGTGTGTTACACAGGACCTCCATCTGCACCACAGAACCTCATTTTCAATATCAACCAAACTACCGTGAGTTTGGAGTGGAGTCCTCCTGCTGACAACGGGGGAAGAAATGACGTGACCTACCGAATTTTGTGCAAGAGGTGCAGCTGGGAGCAGGGTGAATGTGTTCCCTGTGGGAGTAACATTGGATATATGCCCCAGCAAACTGGATTAGTAGATAACTATGTCACTGTCATGGACCTGCTAGCTCATGCTAACTATACGTTTGAAGTTGAAGCTGTGAATGGAGTTTCTGACTTGAGTCGTTCCCAGAGGCTTTTTGCAGCTGTCAGTATTACCACCGGTCAAGCAGGTAAGTTTTCGTCACTTATGAATCTCAACACTATGAGACAGAGAGAAATTGGGAACATGCAAACTACAGATGCAGTAAATCAGCAGCATGTTTGGTGTGTTCTGGCTCATTAATCTTTTCACCTTGCCAACTAGTTAATTTGAGCTTATACCATTTCATGGTAACCCGTCCTGTTTCTTGGCCTCAGGATTGCTTTCAGAAAGCATTCATGAAGGACTTAAAGAAGACATATGGCTTTATTATGAAATAGATTTTAACTCTGCAGCTGTTTTTCTTCTTACGTCATTGTAGCTTGTTCCTTAGTATTTGAAGATAAAAAAAGTAGATGTGACAGTCCTACGCAGGATTCCTTTCTGAATTTTTTTAACCTGTATGGGAATCCTAGGTCACTGGAAGATGATTTGGATATGTGATGGTGTTTTCAGTGTTAATGGTTTCCCTCAGGATAATGTTTCTAATTTATCTTATATTTCCAGATATTTGATTATGAGATTCAGTGAGAATGTGATGATTATTCTTTGTTTCTTCTACTTATCATAATCTGACAGGTGAAATGTCAGGGAAAATAAAATCAAACTAGCATATCACCCCAGGGGGAAAAAGGGCTTTAGTTGTCTGCATGCTGAGTGAGAAAAAGAGAATTCTCTGATTTAGGTTTCTGAAATGACAAGTGGCTTGTTAGTAAAAATTATAGGCAATAGTGCACTGTGGGCTTTAAGAGAGGATAGTAAAACTAACCTATTACACATTGAACAAAAGACCTTAAACTGAACATTAATTGCAAGATCTGGCTTCTGAAGAAATGTCTTAAAAGAAAATATGAAGTGAATAACTGATGCTTGCTGTAAGAACAGCTAACCAGTGTTTTCAAGGATACTTCATACTTACATCTTGGAAGAAATTTTAATGACTGTGATCAAGCTATTCTTTTTTAGTGCAGTAGAAATGATCCCCTACAGCAATGCTTTGAACTGAGGACAAATTCACTGTACAGGGGCAATGAACAAATAACTATAGTTATTTTACACTTTAAAGATAGTCATCTAAGGGGGAAAAAAAAAAAAAAAAGACAAGAAATTTACTTCAAAACCTTCCCTTCCTCCCCCCAAACCTAGGACAGTTTATATAGTTGTTAAAATTAGGCTGGAATATTTATGAGATATTTAGTTTCTCCATAGTGCTTCCCTGGATACCAAATGCACATTGTATATTATTTTGGAACCATCCCTGTGACTGAAAGGATTGGTCCCTGTGCTTGTTCAGATCTTGGAGTTTATGATGAGATTTTGAGCACAGTGAACTTACCCTGGAACTATTTTTGCACTACAGATTGTGTTATTTTGGCACCTTGATTTTTCACCTTTAATATAATTCTCTGTAATTTTTCAAATGTGCACGGGTGGACAGTGTTCTGCTCTCTGTAGATGTCTGTACAGAATTACCACATGAATAAGAGTATTTGAACTTTTTTCTATTTAGTTAAATCAAATTGGCTTTACTTTGTGTGCTTTGATGGTTCAGTGGCACACAGGGTAAAGGAAGAGACAGTGCAATTTGGTGGCTATCACATCTTAGGAAGATGAAAAAGCCTTTGTCCGAAGTTTGTTGTGTTACCCCCAAGATAATTCATTACAGTTAATTCTCTTGTGTTCTCATAGTCATAGATTTGTAGGGATTTTTAGGGCAGAAGGCATAATATGGTTGTGTTGTCTTATAAGTAACACAAGCTTTTATGAAAGGATCCTCACATCAAGCTCAGAGATGTTAATGAAACTATAGCTTGCATATATATTAGAGACAACATCTAGACTTCACCTAGTGATGTCAAGCGATGGAAAAACCTTCACCCTCCTTGAGAAGTTTTGTAAGAGCATGCGGCAGGGAACAGGAGACCTGACCCTGTTCCTTCCCTGCTCTCCAGTTTGCTGTGGGAGTGCACACAGGGGAGCATTTCCCAGCGCTACAGAATCTGACACTGTTGAGAGAAAGGGTACTTGTACAACTGAAGCTTTGTCTGTTTAGCGCTTTGCTTCGGAGTATCAGGATTTAAAGGCTTCCAGTTAGGCATCTAAAAGGAATGAATATACATAGGAAACGGATGGGAGCAGAGGGGGGAAGAGCTTTAAGCTCTCATTGTTCCAGTTTTCTCTGTCTGTAAAATGAAGGTAACCCTTACCTTTCCTTACCAAGCTCTTCAGCTTTTCAAGATTTTTTGTTTAAAAGTGCCATATAAATGCAGCACTTTATTTTTACCCAAATTAGAGAATTAATGTTAAAAAAAATGCAGACTTTCAGAACAAATGCATTTACAAAAAGGAAAGACCTCTTTTACATTATTTTTGCAACAGCATGTTTTGGATCCTAATACTGATTTCTTTGGTTTCTCAAGGAGGAAAATATTTTAGGTGGAACAGATTGATGACTATAATTGAACAGAAAGAGACTGGTTGCTCAAAGGAGACTGTTATGCTTCTGTGCTCCTATTTTATTTTACCATGGAGAGAAAGAAAATGTTGGATTTATTTATAGCCAAGTAAACTAGGATTCATGCAGCTCTCATTTGTTACTGTGTGACTGTTCTATACTTTTGGCAAAAATGACTTCTTCTATGCCCATATTGCTTTTTGTGTGTGTAAATGTGTCTAACTAAACCTTCTTCACATGTTATTATGCTAGCACAATAGGTGGCTATATATAATTACTGGGTTCACCAGTTGCACAGAGGCTTGCAGTGAGATTTTCTCTTTGTAGTTTTGGTTTAATTGAATTGATCCTTTGTGGCCATATTCACAAAATTCAAATCAGTGTGTAATGATAACAGGAAATTATTGATAAAAGAATGGGGTTATGGAATATATTCAGTGTTTCTTCACCCACATATAACAAGCTTCTGATGAGACAAAGGGCATATAACAGAAAAGAAACAGGTGATTGATAAAAAGCAATTTATATTTGTGGAAATAACACAATAAAATGACTGTTAGTGGGTAGGTATCATTTCACATTGCTCACATATATACATATGACACATTGCTATTCATTCCTTGTGTTAAAAAGGCTTTGTGACTAGGTTATCAGTTGTCATATGGTGTGTTTTTTATGCTGCAGTCAAGAACCATGAAGCTGTTTGTTTTGCTTTGTTTTGTTTTTTCGACAAGATTAAGTGCACTAAGTCCCCCAGGAGTAAACCATCTTGTTTCATATCTTGCCTATCCAGCATCATATAGGATGTCATCCCAGTATTGCAAGATCTATGTGAACCTCTGCATCCTTGTAGAATTCAGATTTAAATGTGACTAAGGCCAGTTACAATAGGTGAATGTACTGAAGAGCTGCGGCTGGCACACAGCTGACAAACACTACCTTTGCAAGCTTTTTAAATGGTTGTTTACCAAAGAAAAATTTACCGCTTTCCTAATAAGATGTTCACCTTTTGGTGGTACTGGTAGTTCATTTTTATCCATCAAGTTCCTTTCCAAATGTTAATTTTTTTTCATACAACATTCAAAAGGCTGATGAAATTGGGTAGGTTTCACAGCAAATTAGTATTTGTCAGATTTTGGCAGATTAAAAAATGTGTGTTTCAATAACATATATATATGTATAACTTTTCTGTTGACACTTTTGCAAAGACAGTGTGTTCTTAAAGCTATCTTTCTACATCCTTTCCTCTGGAATTGATCTGAATGGACATTGGACTGGTCTCTAATAAAGGGTGATATTTACCTAACCTAGCTTGACTTTGAGAAAACTTAAGACAGATTGGATGAATCCCAGCATTTGTTAGGGTTTGAGAAAATTTAAGTATCTGTCCTGAGCCACTCATGAGTTGTCTTTGCAGTCATTGGAAAGAAAAAATCATATCCAAGGGGACACTCATCATGTCTTATTACCATAACCAAACATGACAAACAGAAGTTAAAAGTGTAATGCCAATACCTATTCCTAAACGTACTCTCTGTTCTTAGGCAGGGGACACTTGCTAATGCTCACTGCTTTTTCACACCAAGAGAAAGGTGCCCCACGGCAGAGTCTTAGGTCATGCTGTGCTTTCAGGTGCACTTAATGCCGACAACTTGAAGCGGTTAAAAAACCCTCATTCAGTTCTATAATCAAGGCTTACTCCTGAAAAACATTCTTAGTAACAGTTTATTTTGTATATGTTGATTTGCTTTTCCTTGTTTTTAGATCTTAGAGTACAACTTTCAGACCTTTTCCTACAAAATCAGATCCCCAAACTCACAGTTTAAAAAAAAAAGGGGGGGGGGGAGGGACGACGACACACACACATGACAGAACTGAATTTTTCAAAGTTGCATTATGCCAGCGTCTTGAACAGAAAAAAACATTACATTCTATAAAATCATGCCTATTAGCTGCAGTACCATTGATTTACACAGCAAGAAGAAATGATTGAATGCATAAAGATAACAAGCCTTCCCTTATGTAAAGCTATGCGATGGGTCCTGCCTTTCTTAGGTACCTCCGAAGCCTTTCTAAACAGGGGAGACACTTTGCATTCTTCCCCACTCTACGTTCTCCTTTTGCTGTTGCTGCTCATCATTTTTCTCTTCTTTGCTTCTCTGTGCATTTTGCCCAGCTCTCAATTATCTCTACTCATTTTTTAAAGTCTTCTTTTTCATAGTCTCTGCACTATTGAGCATCTATTTGTTTCCAGTTCTCTGTCAGTCTCACTTAAGCCTGACTTTTCTTCAGCAATGAGCTGTCCCCCAGCAGAGGCAGCAATCAAGAAGATTTATGCCTGTGGCTTCCCCAGTTGCTTTGACCTTACTGTTCTAGTCCTATTCTCACTTCCCTCCTTTCCCCAGACCATTTTGGTGTCTTCCCATTCTTTTGCCAAGTTGTTTTAATCTACTTTCATCTATGCCTTCTATTCAATGTTCACTTCTGGTGGTACATGACACTTTATTGCAAATAGCCTCAGTGTTCAACTTAATGTTGCTTCTGTTTTCCCATTTCAGTGGACTTCCTTTAGCTTCAGGTTTCGTTTGATATTTCCTGCTACTGACTTTAATTTTTGAGCTATGCTTCATCCTCTAGTCTTCAACTGTAAATCAGCTTTCCTACATTGATATGGCTACATCGTCTGTATATATATTTAAAATTACTTCTTCTTGTAAAAATAATTCTGATAATAAAAATAATGTTTTTCTTTTCTTTTTACCAAACCTGTTTCACCTGTTGAGATGGGAGAATTATTTTATATAAAAAGTCAGTTTTAAAAACTAATATTCCCTAACTGCTTTCATTAAGCTGTGGTGGTGTTTTTGAAAAATCTATGTTATGATGATTGTATTTTGGGCTCCTATTTTGCTTAGTTTATTTAATGTGAACTACAAAGATGTTAGTGCTTATTCTTAAGAATATTTAAGAGATATTTTAATCAGTTTTAACTTTTTTCTAGATCAGTAGAAAGACAGCATAGCTCTGTAAGTGTTCTGTTCTCCGTGGCCACCAACTGAATCGGGTAAAAACTAGAGCAGAAATTAATTAAATGTGGTAGTTATTCTTCTAGTTTCTTTAGATGTCTTTTCAGTACATTTTAAAAATGGATTGGGTTATTTCTGTGGAGCTAAGACTGACTATTGATCTGCAATCACATTACCCTGAACTAGTATCACAGATATTTTGACAGGAGGCGGTAACTGAATTTATGCCTGAATTAAAGTGATGGATAAAAACTTGATAAGAATTCCAGTCTCTGTATAGCAAATAATATCAGATCAGGGAAAGCAATTTGTTCATTCGCTGATTGTATCAGGTCATATTAAATGTAGTGAAATCCACAAGGTTATAGAGATACTGCAGAATTGCTAGGTTGGGGCGTTATTGTAAGATTGTTAAACGTTGAATTTTTTTAGGATTTTCACAAAGAAGAAATCGTCTATATAGGATATAATACGGTATAGCATATATGATATTTGACAGTTTTGATGATTTCTATACATATACAGAGTGAATATATATAAATTTGAAATTACAAGCAATATGTTTTATAAAGAAAACTTACCACAGAATAGCTGATTGATAGTAATTATTTTTTTCTAATATTTTTCACTGAAAGGTAAGAGAGCAAGCAAGAAAGCAGATGTTAGCCGTGTTGCTTAGGGTCTGATCCTGCACCGCTGAAGTCAGTGGAAGTTTTGTCATTGACTTCAATAGGAGCAGGATTTGAACCTTATGCTCTATCAGAACACACAGGAACCAAAGCAATGGGCACTCTGTCATCCTGAAAGGAAGCTTTAACTTCATATCTCATTTTGAGCCTGACTGTAGCAGGTTTTTGCACATCAGTTTGTGGCTGAATGTCTATTGAATTTAAATTATTTTTTAGCTTACTAAAAGTAGGATTATTTTTCCGAATATATCAGAGCTCTTGTCTGTACAGCTTTACCATAAGTGCTTTTTAGAAATAGATGTAATATTTTTTGTTAAGAAACTAAGTATTTCTTGTAGAGACTATGTGAATTTTACAATATTTAGAAATATAAGTAGTAGGATGGTACATTCTAGTGTAGCTAGACAAAGACAAAATAAAGATTCAGCCTCACAGAACCAAAGCTCTGAATTAGAAGTGCTCAGATTAAGCTTCTATGTCTGTTAAACGTTTGGTAGCAATCAGCTAGGAGAAGCCTGACAGCCACAGGGCTATTAACTTTCCTGTGCACTGATCTATTGAAATAGCAGGTTATGTCACCACAGTTAAATGTACGCTACTAAAGCATAATTTCACCAGCTGCACAATAAATAACTATGTGCTTGAGGAAGAAAATGAGTGATATAAAGATACAAAGTACGATTTACCCAAAGAGAGGTTCTTGCTAATGCTAACAAAGGATTGGAACCACTTTTTCTTGTAGCGTTACAAACATGAGCTGGACATCTCCTCTGAGTTACATCAAATGTCTTCTTAAAGGTAGTGGTGAAAAATAATCCTGATCATGAAAAGAAAATGTGTGTGTTAACATCACATTTTCTATGTCCAGTTCCAAAGATTTTTGTAAAATGAGAGAGCTGTACTTGTGACACTTGCTGGGTGAGTTTTTAGACCCTCGTAACTATGCTTGGCTTCTTCTTTCACTTCATTCATAGTTTGTTTCTCATGGCCGTAAGTCCTTTTGAACAGAGTAGAAACTGAATAGTGCTCTTTGACCTTTGTTATACTCTTTGGGGACACTTAGACCTAGTTCTGTGAAGACCTGGCCAACCTCAAAGGCTTTCAAGATACCTGCAGTACACAGACAAGAAATCTCTTGATACATTTATACACGGTGATACACAGTTTAGTGCAGCTAATTGACTCATGTGCAAAGATAGAACAATTCCATAGACCTTTGATTTTGCCACCAAAACTGTATTTCCAGATCTTCCTTTTTCTGCCTCCTGTGAACTGTAGTGTGGTAACTAGATGTAGGATCTAGGTGAGTGCTGAACACCGTCAGTAGGAGCTCAGGAACTCAATGCTATTTGCTTACCAAATTCTCTTACCAAAATAACGTCACAATGATGATTATGAAATGTAGGCAAATATTTGTCTGGAAACTTTAGAGTTTCCATAGGAAATTGTTTTAGGTGAAACACTGTCATGGCTATATTGAGACCTAAAAGAGAAATACAGTGGGAAAGTAGCAAAAAGAAAGGCCTGTTCTGATTCTGTTATAAAAGTTCTCAGTGATACCTTTCCTTTGCTTGGTTGAGCTTTCTGTTTCTAATTTGTAGCTAATAACACTTAGCTAGCCTCATAGAAGCACAAGGAAGATTTGGTTTTCAGTATTTACAAAACATATATGAACTCCTTCAATGAACAAAACTGTGAAACATTGGTATCGGTAGGGCCAAATAATACATAGTGTTCGAATTAATCTAGCCCAGACCCACCATGCTGATGAGTTCTGAGCTCTTACTTCAGTACAGTGTATTTTTAAAGTGTTTCATTTCTTTGTTATTTTGCCTAGAAAGGACAAAATTAAAAGAAAAATAGTATGATCATACATGTAGCAAAATAAAACATTAGTTTTGTCCCTGAAATTCCTAATGTTTGATAGTTTGTTTCAGACCTTTTGAAGAATTCAGGTACCATTGTCATTAAAGCAAACAGAACCCTTTAAGAGCACAGGTGCTTTTTCGATGAGAAATGAGCATCACTACTGAAAGGCATAATTGCAAATGCATAAGTGCTATCAAATGTGAAATCCTAATTGAGATTGTAAGTAGTAAATTAAAAAATTCTTTAACGGTAACATCTCTATAGGGTGAAGCATTTGATGACAGTACGGCATGGAGTACTGTAATGACTTCTGTGGAAATCTTTAAATAAGAGAAGATAGCTTATAAAGTGAGAACTAAAGAAGTTTCTCCTTTGAGCTTAAATGATAGAATAGCTAAATGTGCAGCTTCCAGATGGGAGAGATTGCTCACACTAGAGTCTATTTAATAGCTGGAAGACCTTCATGGTGAGTCTATTACAGCTAGTGTAGTTACTATGCCAAAAATGCACGGTAGGAAGGGACGAAGAATATCTTGAATCAAGAACTTTCTTAAAGCAAGGTTTAGGTCCACCATTTAGGGGTGAAGCTCAGTCTCATAATTTACTGTCTAAAAAGAGGTGCCATGTAGATTTCTTCAGGATTTTAAGACAGTGTATTTCCAGTTTGCTTTATGTATGTATTCTCATTAGAACTAGAGTCAGAGATTCTGCTGCTGCTCATTTGGAACAGATCATATTTTATTCAGTTACTTATTTTTTATTAGTTGCATGTGCCAGCAAGCCTGCTTTTTTAGAAGGAAAAAGAGTTTTGGCTAAACAGGCCATCAGGTGAAAAATCTTTCTCTTCTGGCCCATGGGTTTCTGGCATTTTAGGGAATATTAATGGCCCAGGATTGAATGATTCACTTTTGGCAGGTAAGGGTGAAGACAGCTGAGATGGGTTGGAAAGTCAAGGCAAAATAAAGGTCTGTGAAGAACTGGGCTTGATCTTTCTCATGCTACTGGGGTAATAAGAAGGGCAGAAATCTTCCCTAACAGCAGTAGCCATTGCTGACTTACCCACTATGACAGCTCCATGGGTGGCAGCAGATTTTTCACATGCTGGAATAGTCCGGATAATTAATAAGTCTGGACAGTTTTTGCCATGTCTGACATGTTGCTGCCTTATGTATTTTTTCTGCTTTCCATGTGATAGGACCAGCCCTGATTCCATAGGGCATACCCCCTAATTGAAAAGTTTTATCTACTACTGTTATATGTATGAGTTGTTTTGTGCAGTTTGGCATTTCTGTAGTCTTTCCCCATTATAGTAAAAATATATTATTGGATCTATTTCTAGAGGAAATTCTTGGGGCAATTTACGGAGGAAGCCATGGCTGAAGGCTGCAAATTGACAACAATAAAAGTGTTATCCCAAGTTCAATAGTTAATGTTAAGATAGGAGATGCTGATTATCTTTTTCTTTGCTTCGTTAGTGATGAATGGAAGCAAATTTGATGCAGACAGCAGTCTGGTGGAATGATGCAGAGCTATCTATGAAAACATCTGTACTAATCCACCAATGCAGTAAATTATAGCTACAAGCAAAAGACATTGATCCAAGAGGATCATTAACAGCTTTAACCAACTGATCCAAGTAATAGGGTAAATGAGAGAACATTATCAAGATCTGATTTTTACAGCTGTCAACTACAATTGCTAAAACATGGTTACCACTGTCTCTCAATTTCAACCATTTTATGACTTTAAGTTTAGTATATATTATTGTGGGCAGCCAACAAGGATCAATTAAGTGGTAAAATACACAGGAAAAAATTGCCCAGCTATCATGCACTCCATTTACCAGGAGGTCAGTCACAGAGAGGGAGAGATAATTGCTGCAAGCGAAATTGATCAGGGATGAGCCAGGAAGGATGATGTATGTTCTGTGACAAAGTACGTGACAGAGACGTATGCATAAACCTGTAGCTGCTTGCCTTGTTGAGGACACAAGGACAAGAGAGGGAGACCTGTGAAAAACAATTAGCATGGCTTCAGAGTGAGCAATTCTTAATTATCCATAACATGTCGACATCAGATAATTAGTGTCCCAATTTTTAACAATATTTGGTCATTAACTACAGTAGAATAAGGAAGATCAAGAACAGAGCCATTTGTCTGAGCTAAGTGTTACATAATGGCCTCTGCATGAGAACTCAAGGCAACTAAATCATGCTGACGATAATGGCACAGAGGTCTTCTTATTGTGGGACAAATATAAATGTCCTAAATTTGAGCTTATAACAAACTGCATTTTGTGTTTCCATGAGGTAGTTTCTTTGTGATAGCAACCCACAAAATAAAGCAGGTTTTAGTGACAGCTGCAGTTAAACTCTCTGACTTGCTGCTTTTTCATCTGTACATTTAATTTTTCATGGCAAGCAGCCTAAGTCATATGACTCAGGCCATTTTAGTGTTAATGCTAATTAATAAAAGGTTATTTTTAACTTAGTTTTCTAAACATGCAAGGCTACGTGAGTGTGTGAAATGTTTATCTCATCGGACAATTTTCTTTCAGCTCCTTTGTCCTCTGTCAACAGTTTTTGACCAGTTTTAACTACGTTTGAGAAAGAGGTAGAAATCTTAAACTCCTACGTGAAGTTAACAGTCCAATGCAGACCTGTCCTTACTGAATGAGCTAAATCATGTGCCAGACATAAGAGAATCCACATGTGCAAAACCAGAAAATTTTGATGAATAATTATTCACAGAGCTGCTGATACTTTTATAATGTTAATGAAAGAAATCTTAGAAGTGCAGAATGGGATTATTTCATATTTTATTTTTATCTGGTTTGTGCCATATGCAGGCATAGAGAAAGGGAGAGGGAGAGTTGTGCACACACATGTATACATGTAGCTTAATCTGTTTTTAATCTGGCTTTCTTCTAGCCCGTTAGGGTACTTTTCAGAATTTTTAAGCCAGATCTCACTTCCTCTGTAGTGAGCTCAAGACTAGGGACAAGGTCCTGTTGCTGTGATTCTTACCTTTTCTTTGTAAGGGTGTCCCTCCTAAACTTCTACCTACATTTCAACAGCTTGTTGTACACAATTGTCCATTGAATCTGGGGTTACCTCTTGTATGTATGCATTTGCAGCAGCTGACCCTTCAGTTTCTGTATCTCCCATCTCATACCTGCTGATGGATCTATTTACTGCCTCTCCTTTTGATCTTTTCTGTCTGTCTGTCATCTAAGCCTTTTTCTTTTTTGAGTGCCCCGTTTCCTAATGCGTCACAGAGCACTCTTTTTTTTTTTTTTTTTTTTTTTTTTTTAGCATCCAAGCTCCTTTCAGGCAGTAGTGGGTGAATCAGCAGGCTGCATTCAGAACTAGTAAACCCTGATGCTTATGTGGAGAAATGTTATTAACTCTGCTAAAGAGTCTATTTAAGTTCATAGAACCTCTAATCATGGCTGTGAAATGAGGAATTGGATGTTAATATTTCAGAGTCAATACTCTAATGATCTGTCTCTGTGGACCTCCTGTGGAATTATTCCAAATATTCCCTTGTGTAGCCGAGATCAAAATTTCACCCTTAGTTCTCATTTTTTGTATTGCAGCTTAACTGGTAATGAAGAGGGAGAAGTGTCATTGCTCTTTATATTGTGTAGAGTTAATCACATGAAGCATTTTAGGGCTAAATGTTCTGCTCTTTGATGTTGGCATTAAACATTAGCATTTAAATCTTTGGTTGATATTTACATTGTTGTAGTCAGCTGAGATTGATAGGTTTCTTTAGGGAGTGATTTGGAACAGGAGCCAAATTTAGGAATTGTGCATTGACTCGTCCTTAATTACAGAGGAAGCTTTAGATTACCTTCCCTATTTAGCCACCTAAATTAACTGCCAAAAGTTGATGACATGAATACCCTCTTCCTCCCACCTCTACATATACAAATGTTAATTTTTGCTACAATTTTTTGTTAACATTAAATATTTACATGGTTCTATTTATTTTAAAGAAAATACTAAACAAGCAAGCAAACTGAAAAATAATTCCTTTTCTTCAGGATTTTAAAGCTTTAAAATGATTTGCTAGTCCTATTACTAATTCATGTTATTAAGAATCTTTGAAGCCTTTCACCATTGACAGAATTAACTAAGGTGCTTGGTGGGGATATGCATATACAGATGTATCTTAAAAGCAGTGGTATTTCACTTGATTGCAGTTTATAGCATTAATGTAAAAAACATTTTAAAAATGTAAAATACACATTCTATCTTTTCTTTTTTTTTTTTGTTTTTAATCTTAGTGCTAGTTGAGAGTCCCCATTAGGAGGGTTTCAGGTGCCTTAATAGTTTATCTTGCCTACAGTAATGCAGTGATGACCACTCGTCAGTGTTACATACTTTCATGTAAGCAATAAATTAACTCAGCCATGCAGCGGCACAGAACAATTACAAACAAATAACCTTCAATGAGCAATAAATACAGCAAGTGAACTCTTTCTCCATCCACCTGGGAGCCATTTCTCAACCTTTGCCCTAGCAGGCTCTCAGAATGTTATCCCGTTCATGATGCTTTGGAGAGTAATTTGTAGATGACAAAGAGGAAACTATCTTTCACATGTCTGCTGACTGCAGCAGGGGTAAAGAATGGTGGTGATCTCTCAGGCATACAAGTCTCATCCCATTTAGCAATCTATAGATCTAAATCAATAGTTCGGATTCCTCTTCAATACTAGCAGACAGGCGGTGGGACTCTTAAGAAGCTAATGTGTGTTCCCTGTTTACTGAAGCTATGCCTACGTAAAAGTCATCAGGGTCCATCCTCTCTGTTCCTGTCATGTCAGGGCTGGTCCTTGCAAAGTTAAACTTCTCTATCTCCCAAAACAGTGTGCCTCACATTGAGATTGCCACAACTATGCCCAATTAACTAACCATGGTAACAAATTAATGGTATGGGCAAGCATGTGCTCATACTTTGTCTGCAGCTCTACCACAGTTTACTAGATTGTTTACTAAGTTTACTGAGCTATATTTATAGGATAGAAAGTCTATAAAATTTGACTTCTTGGAAAATATTCTAACAGGCTAATCTCAAAGTGATAAAACCGGACAAAATCAGCACAACTCCTTTTCTGGGGGAAATGCTATAACTGCCAACTGTGGTGACATTGGTAAACTAGTACCATGCTTCTGTTAGTCACATGGTTGTATAAACTTCTGAATATAGAATACTCCGCCCCC
>JAVJGJ010000059.1:2929445-2965983 GCA_035590215.1 Microhierax caerulescens
CAGGTACTGCTGGCCAGGGCATGAGTGTCTCCCTCCTGTGGCCAAACCCAGGTACTGCAGACCAAGGCCTCAGTGTCGCCATCCTGTGGCCAAACACCTTTTTTGGGTGGAAATTGAAGCTGAAGTGCTCTTGTACTGCTGTCACTGGCTCCCACGCAGGTATCGCTGGAGTCCAGCTGCAAGAAGCTAGCCAGTCTTGCAAGGCTTGTGCAGAAAGGAAAGAAAAAAACCCACCAGTGACACAGATGCTTAATGTATTTGGGAACAGCAGACCCCCCCACACTTGCTTCACTTTGCCGGCAGCTATGCTACAAAATAAAAATCCCTTTATTCTGCCGCGTTTGGAGCTGGGCAATAACGCGCTATTCGCTGCTGGTGAGCAGGAGCGAGGCGCCCGTGCGGGTCCCTGGTGCCACCCTGGTGTCCTCGGGGTGTCGCATCCCGGGAAGACTCAATGGCACCATCTGATGGGCAGAGGGGATCTGAGCGGTGGGAGCAGCGGCCGCAGCGCCGGCGGTGCGGCTGGGGGGGAAGGCTCAGCTGAATCCCCCCCCCCCGAGGCAGCCGCGGGGCTGGCAGCTAGGGCCAGGTGGGCTAGTGGTCCTTCTGCAGGGAAAAGGAGCCTCTGGGAGGGGTTCAGGGGGCTTGGGAGGTGGGATGGTTTGGCCTGCATGGTAGGAAGGCTAAACCCTTCCTCATTCGACTTCTCCACCCGAAGCAGCAGCACCTCTGCGGTAGGTACGTGGGTGACAGCCACCTTGCAGGGCGTCAGCAGCAGAAACATAGGGTGCTGCAGGGGGTCCCCAGCCTGGCTAAGGGCCAGGGCCGGGGCAGGCACAGAGGAAAGCCCGGCCAGAGGGGGCTGGAGAGGGAAGGCAGAGCTCTCGCTGGAGTGCTGGGAGGGTTTGGGGTGCATGGGTGACCACGCGAGGCTCCACTGATGCAGCTGCTTCAGACCGATGGGGATTTGTTGGGTAAGTGGCATTTCATTGATTCTCCTGTGTGTAGGAAGTGTTGATTTCGCCAGCAAATGCTGTAAATGAAGGTCAGGTTTATTCCGTTGCTTCTTTGCAGTGTTAGCAAAGGGAGGTGACCTGTTCTCTTCCTCCTCTGACTCTGACTGGGATGACTGCAAGGGCAGTAAGTGCAAAGAGTCAGCTACATTCTGGCCCCAACGCATGGTGATGTGCTACTCCATGAAATCCAGGAGGGTAGGGCAAGAGGTAAGAAAGCTTCGCCCAGGGCAACTTCCTCCGATTTGTGGGGATCCAGTGGTGCCACCACTCAGTCATCACTTAAAATAGATGCCACTGTTTGCTACTGTAGAACTGTCGCTTGTACACCAAGAACCGGCTGAAACAAATCCTTGGAGTTTATCTTCATGGGGGTATGGAAGGGCAGCTGTTGGTCCTTCCGTGGGATCAGGCTTCTGCTCCAAGGTGTGGGTCCCATCCCAAACTGGGGCTGCGTGAGCAGCTTTTAAAGGAAGAGATGAACACCCCTGTGCTGGGCACGCTGGGGCTCTGGCTGAGTGTGGAGGCTTCCTCAGGGCACCCACAGGCTCCAAGGGTCTCTTGGCCGCAAAACCACCCAAAAATGAGAGACTTCTCCCTGCTAGCCCTAACCCTTCTCCAGGGAGAAACACAGCCACCCCCAAACCCTCCTCTCTGGAGGAGCTCGAGGAAGGTGGCTATCGCAAGGTGTGAGTTTTCCTCTCTCTTCCGATGCTCACCCCTCCTGTGGGCCGCCAGCCACAGCTCACCTGGCTGTGACCAGGTCACTGGGTGGTTGTTTGCCTGTTTCCTAACCCGGCTGTTGGCAAAGGCAAGTCTGCTTCCCGGGCGGAGCTGGGAGATGCTGGGGAGGGCTTGATCTCGGGCTGCTTCTGGCAGCCGGTGCTAGCACTGATGTTTGCCGTGGCTCATTAGTCATTTAGGAAGTGCACCCAGGCACCTAGAAGTCCTCCTGGGGATGCAGGGAGAGCAAGGGAGCCTTTTTTATCAGGGGCTGGGCAGCAACTTATTTGCTTTGTACCTAGGAAAGGGGTCCAGAGCAGATGACACCGTTTCTGGCTGTAGCTGCACCAGTCTCTTTTGATGCCCCAGCTGCCCAGCGTAGTTCCTCACCCTGCCACCTAGTTGCTTGGGCAGGGTGGACCTGAATGGATGGGAGAAGCAGCCCAAGAGGTGCTGGTGCTGCTGAGTTGATCGCTACTATAACTGAGTGCTCCCCGGCAGAATAACAAGGCTTATCTGCTTGTGCCGCCGCGGTGAGGTTGCAGAGATGCAGCCGCCTGTTTGGCTGTTGGGAGGGGGAGGAGAGGACATGGCCATGGGCACAGCCCCTTCAGAAGGTCCCTGCATGGATGCACAGAGGCCACAGAGGGCAGGTTCCTCTGCAAGGCACCAGGCTTCCCCTCCCTTAACCTGGCGGAAAACGTCCTCCCCTTCCTCCACTGAGGAAGGCAGAGAGGATGGATGAAGCACAAAGGCAGCCAAAGCAAACAGGCGGTGCTGGCCGGGCTAAGTCCCCATCCTTCTCACTGCAGTCCTCCGTACTTCTCCCTTAACTCCCACCTCCAAGGTCCCTCAGAAAAACATTCCTGGAGGCTGTGGAGGAGAGACAAGGAGAGGAGAGGCAAAGAGGTTTCCTGAAACTGAAGGCCCGAGGGGGACGTGTAAGAGGCGTGGATCGATAGCTGCTCTTCCGAGCGCCTCCAGACTCCCTGGATCAGCGATAATAACGGGTGAGCTCATTGCTAATAGCTTTGGTGGGTGCGAGAGCCAAGGGCAGCCCGTCCGCCTGGAGAAAGGCTCGGCACCATCTCTGCGGCTCTGCCGGTGGCGCTGGCTGTGCAGGAGGATCCTTTTTCATCACTTCTCTGATGTTTCTTTGTGGGTGAGGAGGGGTGGCGAGGCTTTGTCTTTGGCTGGGTGCTATCAATTGCACGGTGGAGCTGGCAGAACCGCAGAGCTTACCTGAGCTGGATGACTCCCTGCAGTGAGCTGCGTTATCTCGTTGGTCGCGTCCACTCTGATATAAACTTACCCTGAGGAAGGATGATTCCCCTGCCCAAGGAGGTTATTCCTCTTCCTAAGAAATCTCCGTACTCCCACTGCTGCTCTGCTGGGCACCTGGCTGCCTGGCTTTGGAGGGGTGCAAGGGGCATACTCGTGGGACTGGGGTGAAACCAGTTACCCTCAGGAGTGCATCCCCATGGCCTGGTGCTGGGGGCACCTAAGCCTCAGCTGTTCCCATTCCCTGCCTGCCCCTGCTTTGCCCAGCAAGGTTTGCCTCCCCTACACCAGCCCAGCGCCTAGTGCTGCAGCATGGGGAACTGGGGAGAGCGTGGCAAACAGGATTTGCGGAGGAATACTGAATTCTCCTCAAGTTTCCTCAGGTTTCCACAAGTAAGCAAACTCACTAGAGCTGAAAGCTCTGAGGTCACAGAAACCCTGTGTGACCTAAAGGACTAATTATGGGCCAAGGGGGGAGAGGGGAGGGCAGAAAGTTCAGAGTCATCGGAATGCATCCCACTGGGCTGACATCACAGCCTCAGCTCCAGCCCCACAGCACCGCTCAGCCAGCGCCTTCACCCTGATGGAAATTGCTCTTCTTCCATCTCCGACTTGTCTGGACCCTCTGTGTCCCCCTCTCAGCTTGGCACCCAGGGCTGAACCCATGGCTCTCTGGGCTCCCCCTGCAGTGGGGGTAAAAATAGCACAAAGGCATTTTCTCAGGGGTGCCATGACCAAAATATCCCAGTCATCTGTGACAGCCTGTCCCAGAGGTTTGCAGCGACTGAGGGGCAAGTGTGCCAGGTACTTGTGGGGAATATCTCCTGCACGTCCTGGGTGTTGTCCCTAATGGGTGGCCTGTGCAGCAATTAACAAGGGAAGCAGGGCAGGGAGAGGCAGCCCCAGCAGCGCTTTGACTTTATGATGTACTCTTGCTTGGCATCAGCAAGGTTTGAGGAATGTCTCTGGTGGGGGAAGGTTAATGATCCCTGGCTGGAGACAAGGCAGTCTGGCCCTTGCTCAGGGCACCACCAAGTCTGCCGAGCAGCGGCTGTGCAGAGGCTCCTGCAGCCCGAATGCAGACGTTTCGTCACTGTGCTGTGCCCAAGGGATGCCAGGGCAGAGCCAAAGCCAAGCCTCGAAGCCAGGCTGAAGGAAGCAGCATTCCTGCACAGCCTGAAATGATGAGCTGAGCTTCGCTGAGCTCCTGGTGTTGGGGACGGTACATGTGGGTCACAGATGGGGGACACAGTCTGGAAGGGTGACTTGTCACCTCTCTTGCTGATGAAGAAGATGGGCTGGGATGCCAGTACGGGAGTTTTGGGGTGCAGAGCAGGGTCTCCTAGAAGTAGAGAGAACTGTGGCATCTTGTCAAGCCACCTGCCAGCAGCCCAACACTTGGTGCCTTCAGTTTGCCAGTGCCCCAACAAAACCCAGGTCCTCAGTGGCTTGAGGGATGCAAAAGACATGGTTCAGGTGGGTGAAGCAGGATGGATGTGTCTCTTAGGAACACGTGGAGCCCTTCCCCAGTACCATGCATGGCTGGTGTGCTGGAGATGAGATGGGGACTGGACACCATGGAGACCAGAGCTGGCATGTCCCTCCCAGCCAGGATGCAGGAGCTTGCTTGCTGAGCCACTGGACCAGATGCCCTTGCTCTGACGCAGTAATTTGCAGCTGTAAGGTGCAAAAGATTTCAAAGCTGAAGCGCAGGGGTGGGCACCTGCCCTTGCTCATGTCATCATCAGCCTGGTGGGGCCAGAGGCAGGTTGGGGGGTCCTGTCCCACCGCGGGCTATTGCCTTACAGACAGTTTCATCCTCTGGACTTCTGTCCTGTATCTGTCCCAGCAAGGCATGTGAGCAGCCGTTCACCTTCATCCCTTACTCCTCCTCCTCCTCCTCGTAACAAATGCCTGCAGAGGCACTCCAGCACGCTTGCAAAACGAGGTTTGTCCAGCACCGAGCATCGCCCCGAGCACTCCTGAAGGACATGAAATGAAGGTAATTTTCCCTTTCCAGCGCCTGGTGTTGCACAGCCAAAACGGTGGTGGTTTAAGGAGCTCCTGAGCCGCCGGGAGCTGCCGCTAGAGGGTGCTCTCACGCCTCGCTCAGGCGGGCGCTGCCGGGGCTGGGGCACTGCGGGGCCAGAGCACGGCTCTTGCTCGAGGCATCTCACGGACTCCCCTCCAGCCTGCTCAGAGCCCGGCTTTGAGGCAGGTGCCAGGGGGAGGTGTCCCACAAAGCACTGGTTTTGCCCACTGGTTCCCCGTTGCCTCCTCCGGCATGACCTGGCATTGCTGTGCCCTCAGTCCCCTGGGTTGCCGCCAGCCACTTGGTAGCCCTCGGTGGTGTGATGGATGCCGTGGGACCGCAGCGGGGTCTGCAAGATGGGAGCAAGCCTGACAGGTTGGTCCTGCTCTCCTGTGGCATCATGACCAGCCAGGTGGCCCCACGGGCTGACATTGAGGGGAGGTCACTGGGATGGAGGCAGCATACAAATACATGTTTACCAGGTCATGCAGGGGCTTCATTTCCAGCCTGCTGGCAGATGGTCACCTGCTTTCCTCTGTCCTGCACCCCTGGCTGCTGTCAGCCTTGGCTGAGCTCGGTGCTGCGGACCTGGGGACACAGTCTCCTCCGAGGCCTGAGCCCCTGGCTCCCCTGTGCAGGGCTTTGCAGAGAGGCACTGGGGGCCAGCTCATCCCAGATGGATGGAAAGGCTCCCCACTGTATTAGTGGTGCAGGATCAGGCCCTTATGTTCTGTTTTGTAGAGACCCAGGACAGGGTGATGAGGAAAAGTGCTCCAGCCCAAACCCAGACCAGCTGCCCTCTTCCATGCAGGGTGGATCTGTTTGCACCCAACGCATTTCTCTGCAAGACACAAAGCAGCCCTACCTTGGGGTACCCAGGTGTGCCCTGGCATGGGGGCTGTGTCTGCTCTCAGGTAGCCCTCTAGGTGCTGCCGAGGCTTTGTGAAGCATCTCAGGTTGGAGTAACAGGCCCCATGATGATGGGAGGGCTGAAGCGTGATGCCATGAAGTGGCAGGGTTGGCAAAGCCAGTAGAACCTGAAGAACAGAACAGGGGGACTATGGGGCTGAAACAGCAGCAAGAGAATAAAATGCCATCCCATCTCACCTCCTCCAGCTCTGCTGCTGACACTGTGCTTGCCACATCCTGAGAAACTGTCCCTGCGGTGGTGGGGCATGCAGAGGAGCCGCGTGCTCGCCCGGCAGCGCTGGCAGCAGTGCCTTGCGGACACAGATGTGCACTGGTCAGGATGCAGCTCTGTTCCCAGCACGACTGGCTGTGACTCAGACGGTGCCTCAGGGGAGCAAACCAGATGGGGAAGATGCTGCATTTTTGTTGTTTGGAAATGGAGCCGCTTTTTAACATGGAGGCCTGTTTTCATTTGCCAAGGTGTTTTGCAGACACTGCAGCACCCACTGGCAATGAGACGCTGTGGAGAGGAAGGAGTTTGCAATTAGTGTGAGCTGGGAGCAAGCTGGGAGCAGCTGGGTCATGCCGTGGGCATCTGAGGGGCCAGTTGGATTTGGGCACAGCCAGATCCATGCTGGCATTCAACATGGATGGGATTTTCTAGAGGAGAAGATTTTTGTTTGCATGCTTACCCTGGGATGATTTTGGGAGGCATTTTCTCTTGCCCTGCTCCTGCCCACATAGCTCCCTCCTAGAAGGGCAACAAGCATTGCAATACCGAGGGGCTGCCAGCATGATCGATGGGGGTTCCAGCTTTTTGGGTCGCGGGGCACACATATTTAGTGGTAAATCCACAGCAGGATAATCACCTCTCTTTGTGGATGGCAGCTTTATTAAAAAGAAATAAATAAAGCATCTTTAAGGGAAAGGCGAGCGAGAGACACAAACCCCATCCTTGGGGCAATGCAGACAGATGAGTAATGGAGCCCTTTGAGTAAGTGCCTGCCCGGCCAGCTCTGAGTCACTGAGCAAACAGCACCAGCCCGGAGCCAGTGGCAGGGCTATTGTTAGCCACTCGCCCATCAGGAGATGCTGCCGAGGCAGGGCGGGCAGGTTAAGGGGTGTCAGTGGGGGAAAACGTTTGCTTTCCAACTAAAAAAACCCTGGAGCCAGCTTGAGGCTCGGTTGCAGGAACCCAGACTAGAGATGGCGTGTGAGGATGAGGAGGGTGGCTGCTGCTGTGCTGGGGAGCTGAAGGGAGGGAAAATGCCCTCGGGGAGACGGGTGCTCCTCTGCCACGCGTGTTGGCCAGAGGGACCCGGAGGTACTCTGTCCCAGGGAAAGTGGGCAGCACAGACTGAGCATCACCCTCACCTGCCCCCTGAAGTATCCCCCCTTCCCACCTGCACAGCAGGGTCCCCCTTAGAGCTTCCCAGGAGCGACCTCCAAGCAGCCTGACATCCCTGCTGCGGCCAAGGTTGCATCAGCAGGGAAGGGAGGTGGCAGAGGAGTGCCACAAAGGTCGGGGCTCGGTTGTGCTCAGGCTCCTTCTAAATTAAGCATCTCCAGTCATACTGGCTCGAGCTGCTGGCTCAGACCAGAAGCCTGGAAAACTACATGACATCATCTGGGTACCGCCGACAGACAGTATTTCCACTCAGATATTGAGTGCATGGGCTTCAACTGAAGTGTGGCCAGGGAGCATTCCTGGTTTTAGGAACCCCCCTAAAACTGCCCTTTCCCCCTGAAAAGGAGCCAGCCAGGCAACTGACCCTCATTTTGGCCTCTGCTCTCACTCAGGGCATCCCAGCCCAGCCCTTCTGTGCCCCAGGAGGGACCCCAGCAGCACCTCAGCGCTCTAAGCCAGCCTTGCTCTGACACCGCATGGCTGGGACATGCCCAGGCACGAGCCCATCAGCTCCGTTCCCCCCGTGCTACTGGTGCTGCACTGGGCACAGCAACGGGGGCTGTGACACGGTGGTTGAGGGCTGGCAGGGTCAACCAGACCTGGCAACAGGTCCAAGGCTATAATTCTGGAAGGGGGGGTCATGGGTGGGAATTTTGGGACTCACCGCAGTAGCGCTCCAAACCAGTACACTCACGAACCCTGTCTGCATCTACTGCTGCTGAGAGCAAGGTATGTCACCACCTTCTGAGGTGACATTGTGGAGAAGAAGGTAAGCAGTGATACAAAGCATCCTCATCCCTCTGGCATGCTGCAGGTGAGGACCTGCAAGGAGATCAGAATTACCCTATTAATTGGGGAAGGATAGCCAGGTGATTACCATATTAATTGGGGAAGGATAGCCAGGTGGTGCAGGAGCAGGACTGGGGGCCAGATTTCCCCCATGCACTAGTTTGGCTCCATCTCTGCCTTCCCAGGTGGCCTTTGGCA
Organism: Microhierax caerulescens; assembly: GCA_035590215.1. Lineage (NCBI taxonomy): Eukaryota > Metazoa > Chordata > Aves > Falconiformes > Falconidae > Microhierax > Microhierax caerulescens. The sequence goes on from JAVJGJ010000059.1 coordinate 2,937,799, forward strand.
AATAACCTTTTTTGCTCCAGGTTTCCTATTTGTACAAGCTGGGGCGAGCGGGATTCTCCGCTGATTTCCAGAGCTTGCTGAGTTTGGTAGAGCTGATCTCCATCTGCAGGGGTACATGGGAAAGGAAAATCAAGCCCAATAACAATAATTACTTTTCTCCTTCCCATGGGTGTTGTAAGGATTAGCTCATGTTTAGCAAAACTCCCTGTAAGTGCTAAGTGTTGTTAATGTCTTGGATTGCTCCAGGAGCCAATGTGGCTTTCCAGGGAGTGATGGGGTTTTTCCCTTTGCTGGCATGGAGCTGCAGCGAAATCATCACAGCCCAAATTAAGCAGCATCCTATTTCTGTTAGGCTCATGGTGCAGGGCAGTGTCTGTGGCACAAGCGCAGTCCTCACCTTGCTTGCTGTGAGTGCTGGAGGGGTGAAGCCCATCCCTTCTTGCATGGACGCACGGCCAACAGGGCTCTGGAGGAACACGCACCCCACGGAGGATCTCAGAGTGCAGTGCCCTAGGAAGGGCTCATCTCGCCCCTGTGGTGGACGGCATCCCCCCGACATGCAATGAAGCAGGGTGGAGCTGGGGGTCCGGCCACGAGCAGTGGGGGCACGGCTGCAGCGTTGCCCGAGGTCCAACTGGCAGCTGGGGCCAGAGCGGGTCACAGCAGGGGCACGGCACAGGGCACAGGTCTGGGTGCATCTCCAGTCATACTGGCTCGAGCGGGGGTGCACGGGTGGGGGTCAGCTTGTGCCCCTAGGTGCCCTCAGGGTCCTGACATGCAGCATCTCTGGGCATCAGAAGTATTTACGCTCTGCAAAGTTTGGAAAAGCAATGCACGACACCTAATGACGGAAAACCTGTGGGAAATAAATTTTCTTTTCCAGATTCCAGTGCTGGAAAAAGATCCTGAGTCCTCCCAGGAGAGGAAACCGGCTTGTGGCTGGCCCAGCCCCGGCCCGACCGCTCCAGCAAATGTCCCTCCTGGGGACCCCCCAGCTCTCTGGGCAGGGGGACAGGGGCTGAAGCTTCTCCAGCTGACGGCCCTGCCACCCTGGCTCTCCTGCCCTGCGGAGACAGGGCTGACTTTTTGTGACCCCTTCTCCCGGCACTGACTCAGCCGTGCTCCCACGGTGGGTGGCCGCAGCCTGGGGGGGGGATGGTGTGAAGGTAAAGGCAGTACGGACTGGCAAGCTTTCAAAGAGGCCACAAGCTAAATAAATAGCCAGCAGCCTATTTCAGTGGCTGCTATATTTAGCTCAAGGAACATTTATTTATAGGCTTGGCAGCCATTCTGAGTCAATAAAAGCCCAAGAGCTGGAAAAAGGACCTTCCTGGGTTTCTCGTTGCAGTAATGGTTTATGCTGCGCAATCCGTGAGGCGCGGGAGAGAGGCAGCCTCGGCACCGGGGCAGGGGGCTGCGCCGGGTGGGCACCCACGGGTGCCTCTGCCAGGAACAGCACCTCCGCGCCCAGCTGAGGGCAGACACCTCACAGCATCACCTGGGTCCCCTCCCGCGCGGGTGCCACGGCCAGTGGCTCTATGGCCCAGAGAGAATTTGTCTCTAAAACACACGGGGATTTAACTGTGCCCGTGGAAGCAGCGACACGAGGCATCAGCCCCAGGGACTCCGCTGCGGCATCTTCCCCAGGGCAGCGGATCGGGAAAAACAAAGCCGGGAGCAGGTAAATGGGGAGGGAGATGGGAGGAGCACTGACATTTCTGGATTAAATGATTCTCCCTTCCCATGCCAGGCATGGCAACAAGCAGCTGAGAAAGGAGGGCAGGCACACAGCCCCTCTGAAGCTGCTGTGGGGGTCAGCTGCACAGGAGCCCGAAGCTTCACACCGGGCAGTGTCATTTCTACCCCAGCAGCAGCTGCTGGCAGTAGTTTCAAAAGGCTTTAGAAAAGGCTCAGCAATTGCAGCTGGATGAGGGGAGTGGATTTATAAAAGACCAGGGGATTTAGCCCTGCCTGTGGAAAGCAGCCATGGGGATGGATGTCCTCTCTGTGTTTAAGTCAATAAGCGCTGTGGATTTCTGGAGCCAGAGCTGCGGGGAGCCTGCTTACGCCTTTGCCTCCCTCCAAAGCAAACCTGCTGCAGGGGGGAGCAGGGAAATGCTTCCACCAGCCTCTGCTTGAGCACAGCCCAGCCGGAGCGGGGCTGCTGGTCGGCACAGCCAAACTGGTGCTGTGGGGCAGAGGTGGCGGCTCAGGCAGCCATGCAGGGACCCAGGATGTTCAGAGGGTTTAGCCATTGTGCACGAGAAGCGTGCAGCTATGTGCTGCCATCATGCCAGGAGCAGAGTATAGCTGGAAGGCAAAATAATGATTATTAATAAGAATTATTATAATAATTAATAATTATTAATAAGAAGAATTACTACTAACAGAATGTATTTCGATGCAAACACTCCATGCCTTTGCGCTCTTTAGCTCGGCAGTCCGTACTGCCCTACACTTGTGTACACCCATCTGGAGCAGGACCTGGCCTGGCCTTTCCACCAAGAAGGGGCTGCTCAGGTGCCTGCCTACAGCTTCGGAGCCGTGAATCGTGCACCAGAGCATCCGAACCCCCTAGGGTGGCTGTTTGCCATCTGTGGGCCCATGAATGCCCCAATTAATTTTTATTCCCCTACTCCCTCAGCCACGAGCGCTATTTCTGCTTTGAGTTGGTCCAGCTGCTGGGGCCTATACATAGACATGGGTCTGGCTCTGCATCCAGCTCCCCGCTGGCTCTGGCTCCCAGTGATGCAGCCGAAGATCCGTCACCCTTGCTAAGCCCCCAACGAGGACCCTCCAGCCCCACCCTGAGAAGGTCTGACCCTCAAAAACCAAGGCTGACACCAGCTGTTAAAACACCTATTTGGGTATTTATTACAACACGTTGTTCCAAAATACAAAAGAAAGGAAAAGAAAGTAGAGGGTAGAAAAGCACTGCTGTTTACAGCCTCCAGTAATAAATAAATAAAGACGAGGCAGGGGCAGGGTGTCTCCCCAGGTCTCACAGCAGCACTGGCCAAATGGGCAGCAAGGAAGGGAATGTGGTGGGGCTGGTGGCCAGAGCCTCTCTTCCCTGCTTGGGAGTCCCCCGGTACACCAGGGTAGTGCAGACCCCCTCCCCGTGTTGTGCTTGCTGAGGAAGGGCCTGATCCTGCAGGGACGGGGGCAGGAGCTGAGGAGGCTCAGCTCCAGCATGGTTGGGACCTGCCTGGTCCCTCCTCGTCCATGGCTGCCTCAAAGGCAGGTGAGGTAGGAAGGGTGATGGTGGACCGGGAACCTGACAGGGGTCTGCCAGGGTCCCCCGAGAGAGGGGTGAGACCTGAGCTCTCCGCTCTCCGGTGCGGTCTCAGAGCAACCTCAGAAATGAGTTCAGCACAGCATGATGAGAAGGACCCCAACCCATGGCAAAGCAAAGTCATGACAGAGACAAGAGACCATGCCCAGGCCACTTGCAGAAGGGTGCTGTTAAACCCCGCAAATTAAAATGACTCTTCATGGTGCTGGTGCAGCACAGCGCAGAGTGTGTCGTACTGCGGTGCAGGCGAGGTTCCTCTTCCCTTCCCCTAACGTCTCCTCCTCCACCTTACAGTCATCTGGAAACCTTCAGGTTGTACAAGGAGCCCAGGTGACAGGTATGAAAAAGCAGCAACGGACTCGGTCCACTTGCGACACCCCAATTTATAGGTGTCGGATACACCCCAATTTATAGATGTTGGATAAAGGCTGTATCCAGTCCCATGTTGAGAGCCATTCCCAGCCCCTTCCTGAACCCCTCCAGTACCGGGGGCCGCTCACATCTCTCCTTGCTGTTCTGACACCGAGGTTGCTCTAACGCTGGCCACGTGCCTGCCCCAGGCCATGCCGTCCCCGGGCAGGGGCAGCGCACCAGCGTGACAAGCATGCTCAAGCCACGGAAGCGCAGGGCATGGGCCAACATGGGGTGCCAGGGCTCAGGCTCGGCCGGGCAGGGGGACCTTTGCAAACCAGCTGCCACGGCAGAGCAAGCCCCTGTGGGTAAAGATAGAGCCCGTAGGCGCAGCCAGTAGAAGGTGAGAGCACCACAGCCTGGAGGGAGCGGACTCCATGGGTCTGGCCAACGCTCCTTAAAGCTCTTAGAAAAGCTTTAAGCTTTTGCCAGTTCACGCTCTGTTCTCGGTGCCAGTGGGTTCCTGCCTCTCACAAACATGAGCGAGCGCCTGTATGGGGGAGAGGAGCCGCAGGAAGGGAAGAGTTAAGAGGGCAGATCTGCCCCGGGTTCGGGGGTCTTTATACCCTTAGGAAGCAGCACCCTCCAGCTCCTCTGATGGGGGTTTGCCTCCTGGGGCTTGGGACAGCCAGGAGCTGTGCCAAGCGCAGCCCCAGCCGGGCTGCGGGAGCAGAGAGAAGGTGTGATGGGGCCTTGCATTTATTCACAACAGAGAAACAAAGAGCAACATACAAAGAGTAAGAAGCAAAAAAGTACAGAATCATAACCATAATAATCATAATAATAATAATCATAAATACTCAAATCTATCATTCATAGATTGCAATGACAACACTGATAGCTTATTATCATTAGTATTAAGGATGGGAGGGGGAAGGGGACGGCAGGAGGGGGTCCTGGGGGACATCATCTCCTAAGGGGCAGATGTTGCGGGATGGACATCCAAAGAAACAGGCAGACGAAGAGAAGGGCCAGGGAGGCTGCAGGGGCTGGGGGTGCTGCTGCTGAGGCTGGGACGAGCCTGCTCCAACCCAAGCCTCTGGTCAGTGTTGCCGACCTGCCCGCTGCTCCCCGCCGGCTTCGCTCAGGGCCCTGAGGGGCGGCTGGGAAGGAGATGGCCGGGGGGCTCAGCCTGGAGTACAGGCAGGGGCTGCAGGGAAGGGTGCAACGTCCCTTCTAGCCTGAAGGAAAGCTGTGGTTTGCTCCATCCTTTTGTGTGGTGGAAAGCTCAGCCATTGCTGCTGCTGAGACCGCCAGGCACCCAGCAGCTTTGTTGGGTCCCCCCTTGAAAGGAGCAACCTATCCTCTCCTCTGCTCACACTTCTGCCACTGTGCATCCCTACAAATGCATGCACCCTCATCAGACTGGCGTGGAAAGATGAGTTTTGGTTCCAGAGAGGCTTTGTGTTGGGTTGTCTGGCTCCGAGAGCCAGTAAAAAGACTTGGCTGACAGATGATGGGGAGGGCTACCAGCCTGCACGACCATCCTCGTGATAACTCACAGCTCTGATTCATGGACAAAGTGGTCTATTAGACAGAGTCTGATTTTAAAAAAGTCTTGTAATTGCCAGCCACTCGCTGATCCTGACGGCTTTGGATCAGCACCGGCAGCAGATGCTCAGGCAGGGCTGCTCCATCAAGGTGTATTTTCTGGATATAGCCTTAAAATATTGCACGAGAGGGTTTCTAGCACACGTGCCCAGCATAAGGGGGAAGGATGAATGCAAAGTACAGCAAAATAAGGCTGCAGTGGTGGGCCATGAATGTCTTTTGGCAGTTGTGATCTACTAATCTTAAAATCAGCTTCTCTTTGCTCTGGTTTCAGAGGAAAGAGGTGTCCACAGTGCCTAAAGCCTCCAACGTGGCTGACAAGCATCCAGGCGATGGCAGAGTGAAGACGACAAAGAGCAAACCACAGATCTGCCTCTTTGCAGACCTTCAGCCTCATTCACAACACGCGCCCTCTCCTTCCCCGACTTATCCAGCTGCTTTTTCGCGCTTGTAATGCACCATGTCAGCTAACAGGATGAGTGACAGGAGAGCTTACTAGTGCCTCGTCTCATCTCCCCATCTGGCTGTGCCGACCTGTTCTCCTCTGTTTATTAAACCCCTCGGGAAGTCACCTAGCCCCCTCTCCACTGCCCAAACCTAACCAGCTCCTGCCAGCAACTGGCCCTACCTGTGCTCAGCGGATCCATGCTGGCGCCAGCCCTGAAGGACTACGGGATGGGCATGAACAGACTGATATGGCGCAAGGGTCAGCAGGCGATGCCCCTGCCATGCTTGGGAGATGCCACCACCGAGGGCAGCAGGAGGGGAAGGGGGGCCAGCAGCGTTGCCTGGACAGGAGGCAGGCGATGCTAACCCTGGGCTCCGAGGGCTTACTGAAGGGAAGATGAAGCCTTTTTCCCTCTGTCCTTGGATTTGACATCAATGCCCACTGAGGAGACCCTGCTGCAAGCGCAGCTCCTGAGCAGCTGCCTGGCTCACGGAGTGGACCCAAATGCTTATTGGAACCCAAACAGGGAGCTCAGAAAATTGCGCCATGGTTCTTTCAATGCCAGGAGGGAGAAACGTTCAGGTTGGCAACACTGAGCTGGTCTGAGACAGCTGCTGGAGGCAATGATGGGTGGCAGCGGGCTTTGGAGGGATGGTAAGGTCTCCGACTCTCTCACCCTCATCAAAAGCGATGTGGTGAGAGAGGCAGGTGGTCCCTGGCTCTCCAGCCACCCCCGCCCCTCCCTGTCATGCCTCAGGGAACCAAGCAGGTGGGGGTCCCCAGCATCTCACCGAATGGCCCCGTGGAAATGCAGAAAAACTAAAGCCAGCCTGAAGAGAGCAGGGAGCCTCCGGAGAGACCCACCTCGCCTGCGGACACAGAGGTGGTTGGGGAGACAACGAGCTGAAGCGAGCAGCCCCTCCTCGCACAATTGCAGCTCCTCACGCCTCTGCTTTGTGTTCAGTTTTAAACCTGAGATCATTTGGTTTTGTCACATGTAGTTTGATTTAAAGATAGAAATGAACGACAAGAGGAGGAACAGGGGAAAGGGAGACAAACCATGTGGACCCAGAAAAGAAAAAAGCAACATTCCAAGGATGACACGGGACACAGACATGCACAAACAGAGACCCCTGAGGTATTAGCTTTGCAAACTAGTGCGAGACGAGGGAGAAATCAAAGACAGCCGCAGGGAGAGATGTGCTTTGCCGTGGAGGCAGTTCCATGCCTACAGCTCCAGAAAGCAGCTCCTCAGCAAGCCTGACATTGGGGCTGGGGGCAAGAGCTTGGCTCCCCACTGGGATGGAGGGAAGCAGCCTCTGAAAATAAGTCTGTTGTGCCCCTCCACGTGCTTGCAGAGCTTTGCGTGCAGCCAGCTTGTCACCTGCTGGAAGGAGGGGACCCAGCCCGGAGGGTATCAGGGCCAGAGGAATCCTGGCACCTACAAGCACGGTCCCCGTGAGTTTCTCAAATGCAAAGCAAAGGATGGGGGAAACCTGAAAAACCACTGCCCCAAAGGGAAAAGGGTGCCCATAGCTCCCAAGCACGGCAGCTGAGGCAAGGTGGAGCCAAGGGGCTGGGGCAAGCAGGCAAGGCACCCCCCGACAAGAAACCCCCACTACCGCCACCTCCCCTTCCCGCCTCCGCTGCCTGTAGCCTCCCGGCGCAGCTGGAGGTGGCAGCCAGCACCCTTCCCTCTGCTTTGGGTGACTCCCTCCTCGCCCTCTCCAGCGAGGATGGGCAGCCCAGGGATGAGAGGGGGGCACGGCTGTGGTGGGGTGACAGCCGGGATGGGGACAATGGCTAGGATGGGACAATGGCTGGGATGGGGGTGATGGCCAGGATGGGGATGAGGAGAAGCAAACATAGATCAAGGGGTGAAGAAGAGGCAGCAGCTTCCAGAAGAGTTTTCTGGCTCAGTTTGTGTTGTAAGAAGGTTTACGGTTTGCTTGTTCGCTTGTTCGTTTCTAGAAAAAGTGCCCAGAAGAATCTCCTGTCCCCTTGTCGGTGTGCCCGGAGAGAAGGGGAGGAAAATCTTTGTTGTCGACAGGAGCTATAGAAGGAGCCACAGGCCTCAGATATTGCTTAGAAACTCGTATTTCAGATTTAAATACCATACACAGTAAAAATAGAGCTGAAAGTACCGCCCCACATTGTCTGCAAATCATTGCCAGAATGAACAGCTTCAATAAATTAAAAACAAAACAAAAAAATTGAAATATTATTTACGTCTCAATAAAAATCGCAGTAAAACCATTTACCTTTTCCTTTGTGTGTGTGTTTTCGGGTTTTTTTCCTTTATATTATATATAATATATATTTATATATGTATAGGGCTGCTCCAGTGCAGCATTTTTAGGATACTTAGCCAGAGAAACACGGGGAGCATGCTTAGTGCACCAGGGTGCCGGGAAGAGGCAGCCATGGTCCCCCCCACAGGCGCTGTGCCCCATCCCTGGAGCCCAAATCACGACCCCTGCCCCTCCCCACTCAAATTTTAAGCCCAAGTTTCAAGCAGGGGTCTCCGAGGGCTGGGACCCCCTGCGGATGTGGGGGGAGGAGGGAGGACCGGGGTGGGTGCGAGAGGGACACTAAGCATCCGCCGTTATGTTTCCCGACTCTGGAAAGACTCGATCCGCCTTCGCTTCAGTTTCAACGCGTGCGCTCCCGAAAATGCACGCGCAGATATAAATACTCCCCCCCCCCCCGACTTGTAACAGTCATGTCTGGTGTCATAAATTCTGTTTTGAAAAAGGGTTGTGCTTTCCATTGTTCACACAGAAAGGGCTTCAGTTTGTATTTCATAATTTTGAAGTTTACATCACTTTTCAGTACTCACTTAAATGTTAATTTCCTGTGCTCACTATGAAGCCTAGGGAAGACAAAAACATTCAGAGGATATGGAAAACAGTTTTGAAGTATATATAGACTATGCAAAAATGTTATTTCAAAATGTGAGAATACCTTGAATATATTTTTGAGAGAAGAAATTAAGTAAAGGATTTAAAAAAAAATAATCTTTCCTATTTATGCTCTGATTCAAGTTTTCCTTTAACCCTGGTAGGTGTCTAAGCCCTTGAAATTGGCTGTTCGCTATTATGAAAAACAAAAAGGGTGGCATAAACTTGCTTTCTTTTTAACTTCAACTGAACAGTCAGAACTATCCTAATATCACAGCCCAGAGAGTTAGCACACATTTAAAAAAAAAAAAAAAAAGTTGCGAGAAAGTGGTAATTATTTAACTGTCTGTTTTCATATATTTTAATAATCAGGTGTTACATCCAAAATAAGGTTGTTTTGAAATTTTCTTAAAGATCTCGGATCTGGGAAATGCTTACTCATATAAATAGCTCAGTTTTGTTTTTTTTTTTTTAAGTAGTAAATAAATAGTTGGGAATTTGCATAAGCTAGCATTAAAAAATATTTTGATCCTGTTTTTTTTCGTTTATTTGTTTCAGTGTGGTTTTTGGTTTTTTTTTTTTTTCCTCCTCCCTGCATTCAGAAATGCATTTAGTCAAATGTTTTGAACTTATTCAGTACATTCCAAGGAGAGCTTTGGTGTAAAAGGAGTGCAGTTTGACCCCTGTAGCTGTAGAAAGTAAGAGTCAGTGTTCTCCATTAGACTGTATATCCTGCCAGGTAGTATCAGTTGCCCTTTTGTTATTGTAAGCTCTTTTTCTTACTTTTACTGTTTAAATAAATATATTGAAGCTAAAGAGTTAATGACAAATTCAGGAAGTCTTTACTTAACGGTGATGAAGTGAGACACATTTTGTGCCGTTCAGTGTACACAATTTATAACCCCGTTTGATTACCGCAGCATGTCCTCCGCCTATAAGAATTGCACCCGGGGGACTAGTCAACTTATTAATTCACCACTTGCCGCCTTTTATGGTTGCAATACCCCTTTATGGCGTACAATCAGAGAGATCTGGTAATCCGAAGGCTGCCGGCTGGCCAGTTCCATTCTAGCTGACCCTTTGGAGGCTCAGTGCTGATAACTTTGCTCCGGGTTCCCCTTTCCCAGATGACGTGTCACCCTCCTTGTTGATGGGGACAGGCCAGCGGCACTCACCTCAACTTCAGGGAGGAACAGCCTTCCACAAGTTAACCTGTAGCTTTTTAAAGTGCCTTTTGATTTATCTGTTACCTGATCCATCAGCAATGAATAATTTTCATGGAAGGTGCACTTTAATTACCTTCCCAATTGACTAGCATTATCATGCCCTATCTAGGTAATTAATCTCACGAAGTATCCAATTTCAGTCTTTATTGCTGGCAGGCAGGCCTTCTGAATTATATGTGCTTGAATGGGCATTGGGTCTGTTGTGAAACCAAATAGGCCATGAAACAAATTTTGGAATTTTTTTTTTTTTTTTGGTTGTTGTTGTTCCCCCCCATAATGTGTCTGTAAGGATGTTGTGGTCTAGTTGCTTTGGTTGACATAGTTGAGTTTTGTACAATGTAAAGCAGGAAAGGGCAATGGTAGAAAATGGTGGCTTATTAAAAAAAAAAAAAAAAGTATATATATTTTAAATACCACAGATCATAAAAGTCAATCGGTCTCTGAAGAAATAGTTATCAGGTTGTGAAACTAGGTACCGAAAATAATCGGGTTTTGCTCTTGAATGATCTATGGCTTTTACAGTATGAACTCTGTATGCTGAAGAGTTACTTTGTAGAGCTGGTGCATTCAGAGGATAAATTAGAAGTCCTCCTCCCAATATCAGATTAGGGATTTGCAATTGTATTCAGTTTTGTGTTTCACTGCTCTTTGGGTGAAAGATAGACCTTTAAAAAAGTACTGTTGAACCAGCAGATTAAATAACATGGTAATATATTTGTAGGCGAGGTTAGTCTTTTTTTTTTTTTTTTTTTTGTGCCTGTCTTATTAAAAATAGTGAAGAGTTAAGGTATTTGGAAAGCGGAACAAAAATGCTGTCTCAGTAGGTAAAAAGAAATAATAGCATAGTGCAAATGTTTCATTCAGTTGCCTAAACTTTAGACACACTATATTTTGGAAATTTTCTTTCTAATTTTTCTAAAAGTGTTTTTTCTTCTTTGTTTCTTCTCAATTCCCTTCTGATTCTCCAAAGGAAAATTTTAACAGATTAAGTTTTACAAAGGTTTTGATAGAAACAGCTTGCCTCAGATACAGCTGAGAATTCCTTGAGAATTTTCACGAGTCTATTTCCTGGAAATAAATTTACTCACTTTATTACTGAAGCTGATAAGAGTGTGTGTGTTAGTTAAGTTTCATGTTTTGAGTAGAGAACAGAATTGTTGGATTAGAAAAAAAATAAAGGAACTGAGAAAGTATGAATTGTGAAGGATATTAGGAGATCTTAAGATGATAGGATTTTTCTTTGTCATAATTTTAAAGTAGTCAAAAAAGGCTGTTTGATACTCTTAACTAAAACTCCTTGAAATAAGCAAACAGTTTTATAAAGGCACAATTGAACTTGTTACACTGTTTTTTCTTTACTGTTTTTAGGACATCTTTAATATCAACATTTGATCATCTTCCGCAAGATTATTTTCTTAGTTAATGGAGGTACTTTTTTTTTTTTTTTTTTTTTTTAATCAGAAGTTCTCCATACTGGTGAAAATCTGGTATAGCAGTGGTTTACACTTAATGTAATTATAAAAAAAAAATCTGAAAATATTTAAGTGGATGAAAAGTGGAGGCAACTGTATTCAACCATGTAACTCTTTCTTCTACCACTTTGAACTTCAGAAAATGGGAACAATGAACAGCATGGAGATTGAGCCTGGAATGCAGAATCTTTCACCTTTAGGTCATCAATTCAAATTCAGTCAACCCAAGCAGTGACCAAAAATTGCTACCATATGAAAGTTGTTTGTGAACTGTGTGGAATTTAAATTATGATCTCAGTTCATTTTCTTTTTCATAAACATCATAATAAGCAGTGCTTTTGGCAGTCACCCAAAAGAGAAGGTAAGATTAAAGGAGCATGACCTAGTAAACTTTTCACTCCTGGTCATGATCTCTTCAGGTGAACACAGTGGCTGGAGAATTTTAGGTTGCTGATGTGGATTGCACTTATTCTCTGGTTGAAGACAGAACTTTAGTAGTTTTTTGCTTAAATATCACATTTTAATTAATCTGAATCTTTAGAGGCAGATGCTGACCCAGTATGTTAGACTGCCAGTCTCAGGGGTGCTCCTGCAGCTTGAATTACACTCAAACCAAAACCAATCATTGAATATAAAAAAGAAAACAATTGACTTCCTTTTGGTTTTAAGCAGCTTTATCGAAGTATAAACTGATGTCTTTAGTTTTGTTTGCAGTCTGCCAGGAAAGAACATATTTAGTTACTTATTGAATAGCTCCTGCCATATATTCAGACATATATTGCTAGTATAGTAGCTGTTTTCAGTCACAGGAATATAAAAAGCCTTGAAAAAAAACTGTAAAAGACTTTATTAAAGTGTGGTCATTTGCAGAGCATGAAGGAGCTTTGCCAGCTGCCAAGCTGCTAAGCTTTAGCTTTGCTGCTGATTTTGAAGAGAAATGTAATATTTGGTCTGAACTTGTGTTCCCAAGTTTCACAGCTGATATTGAGACAAGGTACAACGTGCTTAATTAAGCTTTCTCAAAGTCTGTTGTTGTAACGACTTTCTTTAGAGTGGTGATAGAGCAAAAACCATGTGAGAAATAGCCATTTTGGAAGGTCATTTAAGGTACTGTACAGCAACTCTTGTCTGTTAAGAAGAGAATGGTCTACTAGTTCTGGCACTGGACTGGGGCTCTGGAGATCCATGATAAATTACATAGTCATTCCCATAGGCATCTTCTGTTACTTTGGATAAATGACTTAATCTTTCCATGACACTGTTTTTCATGAAAAGAATGAGGATAGTAAGACTTCTTTGCATCAAAGGAGCATTGTGAAGAAAAATCCATTAGTGACTGTGAGGCGCTTAGATACTATTTTGCTAGTGGCTACATAACTACTAAGATAGGTTAGTTATCTGTCTTCTTGTGTGTGGTGGTGGTGGGCTTTTTTGTTCTTTTTTGGTTGGTTGGTTGGTTGGTTGGTTGGTTGGTTGGGGTTTTTCCTTGTTAAAATGTGTAATAGAATTTAGTCCTTGTTTGCCAGTTAATCTAGAGCTGTTAGTTCTCTTTGTTCAGTAATGGCAAAATTTTTCTTGCCTGGAATTCCTGTAAACCTCCCTTAACGGACTTTTTTATCACTCTTTATTTTCCCTGATAACTGTAAAGCAAGAGAGATTGTCAACAGCACTAATCCAGTATATCACCAGCTTTCTAAGAAGCTTGGTTCTCCTAGAGCTCTGTTGGATGCGCTGGGTAGCTGCCAGTGTTGCATATGAAAGAGAAACAAATCTCACCAGGAATCTCCAAGTTCTCAGAGAGCTGAGCTGGTAGCAGGGTTAGCCCTTAAGGATGTTTTAATAATATGTTTGCTTATTAAAAAAAAAAAAAAAACACCCCAAAAAAAAAAAACCCTGAGATTGTGTTCTTGCTGAAACTTTGCTTTTAATCACTAATCATTGTGACATATTTTTGGAAACCTAACCCATGTGAATCTTTCTGCAGTGTTGTAGGTAAGTCTGCCATGGGACAAAAGCAGGTCTTTAATAGAGCAGCTTTTAAACTGTAACACTGATGCATTCCTCCATTCCCTAATTGCACCTGGGAAGATCTGGTTCTTGTTGCAGTTAATAAGCTGTTCACCCAGTACTCCAATATAACAAGACAAGTTACATTCAAGTGCTTTTTCATGGTTCATGTTTTTTCTCACCCAACTATTCTGAATGAGAGGAATAATTTTATGAAGACCAGCACCATTACTCTTCATCTTTTGTGTGGAAAGATTTTAGGTTTGCTTTATATTGGAAGTGTTCTAAAACTTAGGTGTCACCTTTCTGCCACATCACAACATCATTAAAGCTCAAGAGGTTGTTCAGACATATGGGCATGAGGGTTTTTTTAAGCTTCTGTTCTAATGGCTCTAGGGTAGGCAATTTTAAACCTGATGGTCTAAGATCACACAAAAGTTGGTGTAAAGAACAATAGAGGATACTAAACTTTGGTGACAAATGTTGTTATTTTTATTTTTATTTGAAATACAGTTAAAGTCATTTATAGTCAGCAAATTCAAGCCAACCTTAAGGAGGTAATCACAGAGTAAGTTTTAGGTACAAACACTGAAGACAGTTTCCCACAGCTCCAGGTGTTGGTGAGCAAAGGCAAAACCTTCAAGCCCTGGCCTCCTGGTTCCTCTTTAACACTTTCTCAAAGCCACTGTCCTGCCTGATAATTTTCCAGTCTGATGTTGTGTTTGCTTTGCCACTTCTTGCTCCACATTACATTTTGTTGACCCAACCCTGAGGGAAGAGAGAAGCTCAAATGCTCAGCTGAAGCTTTGAGAATGCAACTTTTGGGTCCTGTGATGAAAGGACTCCCACTCAGTGGTATATTCCCCTGGATATTTTGGCCAAGCACTACCATTTTGCTTTCTTCATGACTAGCTTCAATGATTCTCACTAGGGGAAACAGGGATCTTCAAAAAACCATTTCTTTGTTCATCTTGATTTTGAAAACTGGGTAAAAACTGAAAGGAAGGTAAAATGAGTAGTGCTGAAGAAAAAAGTCAACTGATAAACTCTTAAAAGCATCCTCTAGATTCTTGAGGTGAAGAAAACTTAATGTGTTTGGACAGTGGGCTAATAACATCTACGATATAGCTGGGTTTGTAATGGCACAACCCCCAATGTCTATTAAGAATAGATAGAGCTCTCAAATTAATGACTTGTCTGCATTCCAGAGGTTTATAGACAACTTTGCACTGTCCTGTCCCAATGGAAGTAAGGACTCCTTGCACATGTATATCCTAACCTGAAGTTTCACTGGTGTTTTTCTAATCCTCTTTCCTTTCCCTTCTCAGGCCCCTCTTTTTGCTCCCTTCTCTTTCCCTTCTTCCTTGTCTCAGTGACAGTGTTGTTCTGTGAAATAACAGTGCAATACCAGTGTTGCTGGCATTTTACAATTATTGCAGTTGTAAATGAGGGGTTTAGCTGACACCTCTATCAATTAATATAGTTCATGTTCTTGTAAAGCTGTTAGAATTTATATGAAATAAAGGGTTATATCTTCCTCATGGTTTTTGAAACGCAGAGAGTAGAACTTACCAGTCCAGTAAATACCACATTTTCTAAAATTTTTACTACCGTAGTGAGAAAAGCCATTACTTTTTAAAAAGAAGATGGGAATTGTAGCCTCTTTATCTTTTCCTGTGCAGCACAAAAATGTATTCAGTTTAATGGAATGCCATAATACACTCCTAAACTGTCAGATTTCTAAATATGAGCCATACATCATGACAGTGCAGAACAATGTATTTTGTACCAAAGCAGTTCTATTAGAGAAGGTGAAAATATGTTAATCCTACCTCGATCATCAGGGACCCATATGCATTTGCATTATTCTTTTAACCTTGAAGTGAGCAGGTGATATAATTTCTGAGTTTTTTAAGAAAAATCTGTTCAATTACAAACAATATTTTTTGTTTGACAATGTTATTGATGACTTCGTAGACATCAGTAATTATTATTTGTGCATGTGACATATTAAAAATACCAGGGAATCTTTTGTTACACTTTTTTTTCCCCCTCCCCCCCAGGGGAATTTTCTGAGGGTTTTAATTTTTTTGCCTGTAATTTGTATCCGTTTTGAGTTAGAACACTAATTGCTTTATTGTACTCCGTAGTCTGGACATAAAATTGCTCACAGTTCCTGTTGCCCACAGATTGCACTGAAATGCAGGCTAGTGTTAGAAAATCTGGCCACAGATCTGTTATACAGATTTATAGATCATTGCACTGAGTTGTCTCAGATGTAATTTTGTATTAGGAACACCTTAAATTACCATTCTAAAATATATTTTAAGCTTTCAGGAAATGATCCTGTTAGGTGACCAGTGCTAATTGTATTATTAATTTTGTTTTGGGGAAGGGGTGTGAAGAAAAAAAAAGTATTGAAGTAAGGTGGTTAGAAGTGTTACAGTGGATAAAATACTTTTTTGGTTTGGTTGGTTTTTTTGTTGGAGTTTATAAATTTGAAGTACTACCAGACAGATCTTGTACTGCAAAATGCAAAAGTAGTTAGATTTTGGTAACTGGTTGTGAGGTAAATGAAAACCACTCCTACGTCCTCATCACATGAAACATCTTGGGGAATTGGTTTTTTGTTTGTTTGTTTTTGTCATGAACATATAACAGAAAAGCTCAAGATAAATATGGCTGTGTTACAGATTTCATATAGTGTAATATCTGCAGAGATTAACTGTGATAAAAAATGGAACAAAAGAAGCTCAGACTCCTATAAAAGTTGAAAGCAAATTCTTCATTTCTGTGGCATTAGGTGCCATATTTTTATTGCTTTGTTGTCTTCAAGTGATCTTAAAAAAATAAAAAGCAGTTTGTAACTAGAAGCTTGGTAATGGCTATATGATTAATGACAGTAAACTGCAGGTCAGTTTTTAAAAATGAGCATGAAATCATTTATAGTTTAGATTTAGTTTCAAAGAATTAGATTTGGTCTCTTTTTAGTAAGTGTGAAGTCATTTATATTTTAGAGTTGAACAAAATTATTTGCTTCTGAGAAGTCCAGGAGTGGCCACTTGGAAAATAAAACCTAGTCTTCAGTATGAGTACAATGC
Organism: Microhierax caerulescens; assembly: GCA_035590215.1. Taxonomy (NCBI): domain Eukaryota; kingdom Metazoa; phylum Chordata; class Aves; order Falconiformes; family Falconidae; genus Microhierax; species Microhierax caerulescens. The sequence goes on from JAVJGJ010000059.1 coordinate 2,954,210, forward strand.
GGACTGCATCAAAGGTGACCCTCATTGTATCGCTCAGCACTATGATCGTATGAGACTGGAGAAACCTCAAACAGGTAATTTAATTCTACATTAAAAACTGTTAATTAGCTCTATTTTACTGCTGAAAATGAAACAGTACAAAGTAATTGAAAGGGCCTGAGTGCTGAGTGCCGGGTTCTGTGTTCATGATGCAGACTCTCCAGTGTTAAGAAGGCAAGAGAAACAGTTTTCTATTACTCTCAACTGTAGTTCCTCAGATCTCATGTAAAGGAAATGATGGAATAGTGTGGATTTGAGCACAGAGGAGAACAGGAATATTTTATCAGTAGCCCATTATTAGGAGCAATCAAGAATAGTATGAAATTTCACCCTCTGCTTTTAGAAAGTCAGGTGCCTCAGGAGAAGTGTTCGAGAGAAATGTGCTGGAAGACAAGCTGTTGGACCTGGGTAGCTGAAAACATAGCTCCTTCCATTCTGCCTTTAATTATGTGCTGGAGTGGGTGTGGGATTGAGAGCCAGAAAACCTGTCCAGAGGTGAGTGTGCCAATATTCATGGTATTTTTGAGAAAAGAACAGTCTCAGCCTTCTGTTAAAATGGGATGCTGTGGCTCAGAAATGCGACTCCATCATTACGCTATAGCCTGTGAAACAGAAGGGTCAGGTTTAGTTCCCTTCTTTATCTGGTAAGTTTAACTGTGCTTCTTCCGTTTCTCTAGCAACATCCTAATTTTTAGCCCACAGAGTCATGTTTATGTGTAGTGCCTAATTTTTTTCTTCTCCTGTTGCCTGCCTTTTACATGACAGAGGTTCAACAGGAACAACAGAGACTTGTTGCTGCAGCAGATTTCACTAGTATTCCAAAAATCACTGGGAGGGTATGTGGGGAAAGAATCATGAAGGAAATGCCAAGTTAATGGAATGACTAGTACTGATGTGAAAACAAATAGTTCATTTTGTAACATGGAATATTTAGGCCGGAAATTACAGGTTTTCTAATTTTCTAGCCATAAGACCAGTGAAATTCTGGACCAGCTTTTGATGGGAGTAGTGGGAGGCATAATTTGATATTAAGATGGACCTCGGTCATTCTGTTGGAAGGAATGATATCACATGGTTGCCTGAGATGGCAGGTGACTGGAAACAGTGATCCCAAAGTACCCTTCCACTCCAACCTTCTTAATTAGAAAAATGCTTTATATTTTGTTACGTTCTTCAGTTTCTCAGAAACGTTTCACCTGTAATTTGATGATGGTATTTTTTATTGCTTAAGAGAGGTTGGACATAGAAAAGAAAAATCTTTGTTGAGATTGCAGAAGTCTGGTAATTGATATGTGAAGTGGAGATGATGAAATGGCTGCAGGTAGGGTAAGAAACAAGGAGGACACTGTTCACATTGAAAAGACTGGAAGGGATTTATAAACAATTATGGCACTTTGTATAGCTGTTTTAATATTGATGTCAGGACTGATAAAGCGTTGAGTAAGTGTTGTTTCATTGGATAGTGTAAAATTAGAAGGCAAGCGAAGACTTATCCCCAGATTGTTTACTTTTAAATGAACGTTGCATTTGTTAACCTTTTAGGATCTGTAAACTCTTCATCATTGATACTAAAAATACATTTGAGTGTATTCTGACTTCATTTTTCAAACACCTTTTTTGTAATTTGTGGGAGGACAAGTCACGTTGTAGTCAGTAAAAAAGGAGTACTCCAAAACATTGTTTTACATTAGTACTACAGCTAAATGAGTTCAAATTAGAATTCTGTAAAAAAAAATTGTATCATGCCATCAGTGGTTCAAACCCTGAAGACAAATTTATGATCCTTAAGAGTAACTGATGTTTATGATACATTTTAAAAATTTGCCAGAATTTGTGTTGCAGAAAAACTAGATGCTAAAAGATAATAATAGTATAGTCTTATGTAGTGTCCAAGTTAAAGGGACTCAGGAAGATTGTGTTTATCCCAGCTTTGTTAATGTTAAAGCTTCTGCTTTCATGTGTAGTGCTGTTAATGACTCAGCACCTTACTGGCAGTGAAACAAGAAGCACGTCATTCATAATCAAGGTGCTAAAATGAAGTTTTGAATCCCATAATAAGGAGGTACTTTGCAATGGGTCATTAACTTCCTCTATGGCATAAAACCCCTGGAGGAGGGTCTTTAAGGTTACAAATTATAAGTAATGACATAATTGCCTGATGATGCAGAAACATGACCAAGGTTTAAAAATGTTTCTCTGAATGCTTCAGGTGCTGAATGCCCACTGACTAATGCCCGTGGCCTGATTTTCAGCAGTGATCACTGTGGGGAACTGTTCCTTCCAAAGACTCGGGAGGGAGAATGTAGCAGTAGGACGCAAGTTCACCTTGCACTGAGTTGCTCAGTCAGGCTTCAGGGACACACCAGAGCAGACACCTGCCAGACACCTTGGCAGTATTTACTGCATAACTGAAGTGCTGCTGGACTTGTAGATAATTAGCATCTCTCTAAATCATGGCGCAAGTTACAAAAACAAAGGGATTGAAAAGTAGAGGCTACTTCTGAAAAAAACGGGCATTGGTATGAATTGCTTATGTACATCTTTTTTTTTTTTATTATTATATATCATTATTTGAAGCTTAGATAGAAAAGAAAATGGATCTCTCCATTGCTGATCATAGTTAATTTATCAAAAAAAGTAGAGCTCTGAAAGGAATTGCTTTTTAAAACATTGTGGGTTTTCAATCCATTTTTCTTCCTTTAACAAATTGATCTGTCATTCTTGAAAGATCAGCAAAATCCCACAAAGACATAGTACTTTTTGTACAGCTTTTGAACATTATAAAATTGATTCTTTTATATGTGTGAGAGTGTGTACATTTATATGGGTTTTAATAACCTGCATTCATCTACTTACCACACTTGTTTAACCTTAAAGTAATAGCCTAGAAATTTTCTAGGATATATTCTCCCATGTTTAGTTCACTGTGTGTTGTTACTTAGTTTGTTAGTTGGCAAGGTTAAATTACACAAGTATTTGACTCATGGTCACCGTAACTACTATTTTAAGCTGTTTCTCTTCACCTATCAGACTGAGTAGGGTTATACTTATTATATACTTATATACTTATATTATTACTTGAATGGAATTCCTGCAGTGAGAATCCAGATGCTGAAGGAAGTGCTAAGGGTGATTCAGAAGACAGTTCTTTCTCACTGTATTATGCCAAAGCCATTGTCCCTTGTGGGGAAAAAAAAAAAATAATGGCAATTGGATTTGTTGCTTTTCAAATTAAATAAAAAAACTGAAGTCCTGCACAATTTCGAAAAGGAGAGGTGTTAACCTCAGTGTCCTGAGCAAATTCCATTTTGAATAATTAGGTCTCGCATCCCTGTCATTCCCCCTGTAGCTTCAGCTGGATTAGCTATTCATTTCCTGTCCCAAACCTTTGTGTAGCATTTCCATGTGCTCTGTAACAGTTTCCACATTTCACCCTAGAGCTAACGGTAATCATCTTTCTTTGTCTGTCCCCACATACAGACATAGAATAATTGTGAAACTCTTTGCAGGCTCGTACAGAAGCTAGCCAAAGGCCAACTGCATTAACTAAATTAAGATAAAATTCTAGATCCAGCACAATTTGAATTTAAAGCAGGGCATGAAATGGCTTTAGTGGCATGTGTAATAGGTAATCTGCTCCTGTCAGTGGAGGGAGTACAGACACTTATTCTCATCGCTTTGGACATATCTGAAGCATTTAACACAGTTGATCATGAGATAGTACTTTCTTGCTTGAGAGAGGTAGCAGGATCCAAAGTAATACACTAAAATGGTTGGCATGCTTCCCAGACAAACACATCCAACAAGTAGTCAGGGCAGACCACCTTTCTGTTCTTCATTCTGTGTCCTTCAAGAATCAATTGTATTGCTAGCTTCTTTTGACATCTACTCAGCTACAGTGTGGACAGGTCAGATGGGATGCTCAAGAAATATGCAGATCATACTTGTTTCCTTTTGTACTCTGAGACCAGTAACCATTCCAGTTTCACTGTAGTGGCAACCGATTGCAAGAAAACAGCACAGGAATGAAAATAGTTGATTGAAACTGAACCCAAACGAGACAGAGATGGTACCAGTAAGAGGGAAATGCCAAGTCAGTGTGTTTCCAGGGCCAATATACTAGCTTCTGGAGAAAGTTATGCATTGTTTTTTGGCCAGAACATTCCATAATTTAAGCAGCATTTCTGTATTCTGTGTTGACACTAAAGCTGCCACAGAGTGACACCTGGTAAATAAAACTGTCCATCTTTCCTCTTTGGCTAAGAGAGCCTGCCTCATCCCACTGGATGTTGAACTGGCTGCAGTGATTCATGCATTCACAGCTTCTGCCTTGAATGATGGCAACACAGTATACCTAAGCATAAAGCTCTTACTGGGGAAGGAAAGTTATCTAATACAAAAGGTTGCAGCAAGTCAGACTACCATGAGCACATCAGACTGCCTTACATTGGCTTTTCAGAGAATTAGGCTTAACTTCAGTCTCCACTCTTATCTTCAAGACTCTCTGGCCTGGGCCCAAATATCTAAAAGGCTATCTCGAGTCGCAGTGCTTGATAGCTTCACTGCTGGAAGTTCTCCAGTAGATTTCTTCACAGGAAAAAATAAGGCTTATCGGTAGGAGAGAGCATACAGCAGTACAGTTTGCATCAAAGTCTCTGAGTTAATTCCCAAGGAATCTGATGACTGTCGAAATATTGCCTTATTTCTTTCTGTGATGCAGATTTCTTGGACTTGCTTCTATCTTGATAGTTACACAGAAACAGCCATAGCAGGAAAAAATAGAAAAGAAAAAAAAAGTAACTTTCCGTCTTAGATATTGAATTATTCTTTCCTCTAGTCCTTGAGAAAGGTTGAGAAATATATATATATAATATTTATATGCTTCTGTATTTGTAAAGATCCCTAGGTTCATAAACCAGTACAGTTCAAAGGACTACAGTGCAAGTATGCCAAATTATAACTGATGAATATATAGATGGGAAATCATCATTACAAGGCCTTGTTGGATTATATAGCTCATATGCTTTCCTTCTAAAGAAGTTGCTAGGCTATTTTTTGTTCTAAATTGTTGTAAATCACAGACATGGATAACAATGCAATATCTACACTAAAACTAAATACTAAACCAATGAAACAAATGTTGACATAAGATTGTTTTTTAAAAAAATATTATTCCTTATTGTTAGCCAGTAGCCAGAGATGCTGTCTACTGAAAAATAGAAAACCCTTTTTACTTGTGTACATTGCTGGATATTGATCTTGTTTTATAAAGTCTTCAAAATGTTGTGTATTTTATAAAAAAGCGTGTTGCACTTTTTGTTACCCCCTTACTGATGCCAGTAGTACTTCCATTGCAGAACTTCAAAATACAGAAGGTAGTAAAATGTGTTGTGTACTTGTGCCTCTGCACACAACTTCATATTATTTGGCTTATTTCTGGAACTCACGTTTCTCACAATTTAGTTTATTACTGAGATTCCTTGTAATGTTTCTTGAGTCAAAAATGTGAGGGGAAAGACAGATATTTAGTTTCACAGTTTAATTGTACTGACTTGTCATATACAACAGCACCAAGTGTTAGACTGCAGTGTGTTGATTAGTAAGAACTGTTACGTGATTAATCTATTTGATATAATACCTTTTCCTGTCCCAAACTCCTTGTCTACTGATACATGTGTGCTCATGCAGGTAGGCAAGGCATTGGTAAGTGAATCTGAAAGGATAAAATGTACAAACCTAAATCTTTATGCAGAATTTGGGTAACTTTCTCATGACTGTTTTAATTTGTGTTATTTAATTTCAGTAGCTGGAAAAAAATTCTGGGTTTCCTAGGTACTAGACTTTGGTAGTAAGAATAAACTCAGAATGCAATCATGAGAAACCTGTGTCAAAAAGACTCAGAAGCCTCTGATGTGGAGTCTAAATTGTTATTTGCTTGCCACATCTGCTTAAAGCATGTTCCTGGGTGACATTTTTTTAGTTAGAAGAAATTATTAGATGTAGCAAGATTTTTTCTTTCACTTCTGTAAGGAACATATGTAACAGAATAGAAGAAGGTGTAATATCCAAAATGCAATTAACTTTCTAAAACAGAAATATATTCAGTTGTCAAGGAGTACTTTGGAGCTAAATGGGTCTGATGTCTCTTCAGTATGAAAATTTTGGCATTGCTCCATTCACTTCAGTAAAATTACTCTTGGATTTCATTCACAAAAATCACAAAAGCATCACACCTTTTCATCCCTCTAGAGTTTCCACTAGGATGTCTTTTAATTTTAAAGCACAGTACAGTCCATTCAGCCATTGTTTTGCTGCTGTTTTCTTTCTTTGTGTGTTACTGCAACTGTTTAAAAGCCGTAACGGGGGTGGGGAATTGTTCTGGTTTTGCCTTTAAGATGATACTGTACAAAGCAAATGCTGGTCTGACGCAGCTGGTCTTTTGAGTTAAATAGATGTGTAGCTGTTATTTTCAAACTGCTGCTCCTGAAGGTGTAAGATTATCTCAGGGCTCTGGCATGTGCAGTTGAGGACTCTCAGAAGGAGCAATTTACAGGCCCTAGCAGGTATAGCAGGAAAAGCATACCTGAGCTTCTTGTGGCTGGGGTAAGTCTTCTCCTCCCGCTCAGCCACCATGCTATCCCTGTTTCACAACAGCTGCCCAGACTTTTGCAGTGACAGAACTGGGGCTGCCCCACACCTTCTGCTAGGTTCCCGGCAGGGGACTGGAAAGTGAAAAACACCTGCTTAGTGCCATTTAGTCCTCAGTCCTGGTTCAGACTTGGTATATTAGGGTTATTGCCCTAGCACAGTGGCAGGTACCACTGTTGTTACCAGGCTGAACTTTCTAACATGATTTTGACAGTTCAAGCAAGAGCCGCGTTCACAGTCCTGCTTTGCCTTTTCTCGAGGACTTCTATTTCTTTGCTCAAGAAAAACGTTCAAACACAAAACAAGTGAGATTAACAAGAGTGAGCTAGACCTCTGTCTAATACAAAGGCTTGTACACAGCTGTCACTTCAGTGTGCTGTACGGGTGGAAGTCAGTCCAGACTAGTAATACATCTGGGTTTCTGGCAGGATGCTGGCTTCACTGCTCCTGCAGGTATCACTGCTCACGCAAAAGGGGCATCTTTTGTTTTCATAAAAGGCTCTGAACCACTGCAGCTATCGTAACCAGTTTACTGACATACCAATTGCAACTCGGGGTTTGCAGTGGCAGCGCTTTGGGAGCAGGCTGACAAACACACCGGCTGCCTGCCTCCGGGGTGGGACACAGGGACCGGGAGCTATTTATAGCTGCTGCTGCACATCGGTCAAGTTGCACAGTCACGTAAGCATTCACAGGGGCTCTGCAAGAGGCAAAGTGAAGGTTCATCAGCTCTGGATTTCTGTTTTGTTTATCTGTTCTTTTTTCACCAAATTCCTTCCATTGAGTTTTGTGGGTTTGAGGCAGACTATAAATAGATGGTTTTGTTTCTTCTAAATATATTCATCAGAGGAATAGAAGAGTGAAGGGCCACCTGGAGTTAAGATTTTAATATTTCAGTTGTTACAAACCAACTCCAAAAACAATATTTTTTTTTCCCCGGCAGATTTGGTGTGAAAATGTTTAGTTGAGCAGATGGAGCCACAGCTGGTAGTGTACATGTTTATCGGGATAGTTGGCATTTAGCTGCATCCAAAACTGATGTCAAGCTCAAAGATGCTAAAAAGCAGGAATGACTGGAAGCTGAGATGGTACTTCATCAGATCAGCTAGGAGCAAATGTCTTTAATTTTTAGTACTTTGGCCTTGTAAGAATAATTTTAATCCAGAGGGAAGTTAAATGTTTAAAACTGAAATTAAAAAATATGTCAAAATAGGTAAACATTTGCTATTACTATGCTGTAATAGATAGCCTGAGGAGTGCAGAGCATAACCCAGAACGTATTGATGTTTAAGGCCTAGTTAGCAAATAACATGCATCTGCTGATGTTTAATTATCATGTGTGCTTTGCTGGCAGATTTCAGAATCTGTGTAGTTCGTATTTACCAATGTAGTATCTTGTTTCACACATGAGAACATTCAGCTGGAAGTCTGAGAGAGGAGAGGGCACATGAATAATAGTGAGGAACCAATGAAACAGAACAGATATGTGTAGATGATAATGATTTTACAGTTGTGTCTAATGCACACGACGAGGTTCGGTGTCCCATTGTTCTAGGCACTGTACAAACAGTGGGGGACAGTCCCTCTGCCAGGGAGTCTAAAGGAAGACTGCAGATTTAGACACTGAAAACGTAATTTCAAAGAAGGATTTCAGCTTAAAGCTCCTTAGGACAATCTTAAGATGAGTAAGTGACAGAAGTGTACTCTTTCTGTGGCCCAGGCCATGCAACAGTCTTATGACAAGGTGTGATATTACTCTATTTAGATTAATAATATTGCATACGTTTATATCAGGGATGAATTTGGACCCCTGATTTCAATGGCATTTCTGGAATTAGTTTTTTTAAAAGGATAAACAGTTTCATAATTATTTTTGTCTTCCCTGTATGATTATTTTTCCCAGTACAATTGTTCTTCCTGTGCAACTTTCTTCCAAATATTGTAGATGCATCTTAGGACCCTGAAGAAAAATGGAGTGTGTTTCTTTCACCTCTGTAATGCACAGCATTTCACAGCACTGGCATGGTAGAGAGCTGTTCCAGTGGCATTCCCATACAGATGGGGTAACATACAGGAAGCGAGATTTATTAATATATATGTCTATCCTGTAGGCAGCAAAGAATTTTTGCCTCATTTTTGGCACGTGATGTTCTGAAGCAGACTCTTCCCTTTGTTGTCATGGCATAGGTAGCAGAGGAAAATATATCTCTGGGCATATAAAATGGATGCATTATAAATGACAATCTAAGGGCAACCAAACTGCTTTACCAGATGACCAGTGATGCCTGTCACCTCTTTGCCGGTGGGTTGTGAATGCACAGCGTACTAAAATGTAACGGTGCCTTCAACAACAAGATAACAGCATGTGGCACTGTGCAAACTCTGAGCAATTCTGCTTACCTTAGGGCATCCTTAGAGTCTACTATAATACAGAAAGCCCCCCTCAGCTGTCATCTCCTGGGGCCTGTTCCGATTTCCATTATAGTCCGACCTGGGAAACATGAAAAAGTGCCAAAAAGGCATCCTAATTTTTCACTGAGCTGAGCTTCTTAAAAATGTAAGCTTGTACAGAATTCAAGTGCCATGTTTCTTCCTTGTTGGAAAGTTGCGTAATAAAATAATGATGTAGCAGCATTTAAAGATGTTTTGATCATAGACTGTACCTGAAAACAAATTAGTCGAGCATTCAAATTGGCAATGTCTCTTTTTAAAACACAGTGGTGTCTACTTTTAAAGCACATATGCACTCCAATGCACTTACCCAATGGCAGGGCAATAGCATAAAATGAAGTTATAATTATGCAAGCTTAATGATGGTGAAACAATAGTACTTTATGAGATAAACAGCCATGGTGTTCTATAAAGCAATGGGTTTGTTACACATACTTGGCTCGTGCTAATTCCACAGGATGGAAAATAGAGTTTCAGTAATAGGGTGTGCAGAGACATGTGGAACCCCTTACAAACGGGATTATCTCCCAGCTATGTGCAGATTCTTTTGGGGACATATGAGTCAGTAAGCTTACTCTTATCTCACCTTTTAGCTTTTTAATGCTGTCTCAGGCTTTACTAATTGTGTCAGGCCATACTGTCTCCATCCAGAGCACTAACCATTACAAGTACGCAAGCTTTGGTCAAAAAAAATATTTTTAGACTGGCATTTATGCAGTTTAGTGTATTACAGATAAATTTGATAACTGGAAAGGGTATGCTGCTTTTTTTCTTTTTGTAATTTTTCAATTTGAGCTTTATGTTGATTTTTCAAGAACATATAGCCATTGTAGCACCTCATTATGAAAATTATATGACGTAATTATAATGAAAATTTAGGGGATGTGTTCTTACCTTGTGTAATGAATTTGGATAAAATGCTTTGTACACTAATGGCTGCACTCCTTTTAAAAGAGCTAATATATTGGTCTTCATCCCCAGGGTATAGGATAGAAATAAAAAGCTCATCTTTTGGAACTCCTTTTTCAATTGGGAAACTTATAACATACATACATTTTCACTAAATACATAATTTTACTAAAATTTCATTATATTAAAAACACACTTGCTCTTAATTTCTGGTGAAACCCAGCATTTAATGAACCAGCATTTTGTAAGGGCAAGTGGGAAAAAAAGGAGTTTTCTTATCTCATATGCATCTCTTACTTTATTTTCATGGCAGATAACAGAATACATCTAACTGAGATTTAGCAGGTGGACTTCACGCTAAATCCAGATGCAGTTTTCACTAACAACTGGTGGTGAATGCTGAAGTATAAAATGAGATTTAGGATCATAACTTTCTTCATGCAAGTTTTTGTCTGGAGTATGCTAGCAGGATTTAGCCTTTTCAATAAGGTATCAGACTCAGAAGTGTGTTCCAAAATGGTGGGTAACAGAAATGATAACAAGTATTGAAATTAGGAAAATGATCATATTTCACTTGTGCTCTAGAAATAACTGGAAATATTGGACTGCTAGTGAGAAAGACTGGAGTGGTAGAAAGTTCAGCTGTTATGAACAGAGAAACAATAAAAGTCCTTACATAATCTGTTTGTTATGATTAGGAGCTGAAAATTAAAATTTAATATAGCAATGCATAAAGAAATTAATATGAATGTGTTCTGAGGAGGAAAATGTTTTGCATAAGAATTACTATTGCAAGGGATGTTGTAGTCCTAGTAAAGACATAGGAATTTATTTTACTTTTACAAGCATATCAGGGCTGGATGGGACCCACCCAAGGGTATTGAAGGATCTGGCAGAGGAGCTTGCCAAGACGCTCTCCATGATTTATCAACAGTCCTGGCTATCTGGGAGGTCCCAGGAAGTTAGCCAATGTGCCACCCATCTCCAAGAAGGGCAGGAAAAGGATCTGGGGAGCTACAGGCCTGTCAGCCTGACCTCAGTGTGGGGGAAGGTTATGCAGCAGATTATCCTGAGCACCATCATGCAGCAAATTAGGGATAACCAGGGGATCAGGCCCAGCCAGCATGGGTATTTGAAAGGCAGGTCCTGCTTGAGTAACCTGATCTTCTATGACAAGCTGATCTGCTTAGTGGATGAGGGAAAGGCTGTGGGTGCTGTCTACTTGGACCTTAGTAAACCCTTTGACACCGTTTCTCACAGCATTCTCCTGGAGAAACTGGCTGCTCATGGCTTGGACGTGTGTACTCTATGCTGCATAAAAATCTGGCTGGACGGCCAAGCCTGAAGAGTGATGGTAAATAGAATTAACTCCAGGTCACAAGTGGTGTTCCCCAGGGCTCAGTACGGGGGCCAGTTCTGTCTAACATCTTTATTGATAATCTGGATGTGGGGATCGAGTACACCCTCTAAATTTGCAGATGACACAGTGTTGCGGGGAGCAGGGTAGTGTTGATCTGCTGGAGGGCAGGAAGGCTCTGCAGGGGGGTCTGGACAGGCTGGATCAATGGGCCAAGGCCAGTTGTATGAGGTTCAACCAGGCTCAGTGCCGGGTCCTGCACCTGGGTCACAACAACCCCACACAGCGCTGCAGGCTGGGGGAAGGGTGGCTGGGAAGCTGCCTGGGGGAAAGGACCTGGGGGTGCTGGTCAACAGCTGGCTGGACATGA
>JAVJGJ010000059.1:2974135-2984850 GCA_035590215.1 Microhierax caerulescens
TTCTATTAAGGCTATCCTTCCGGAAGAAAATGGCAACAAACACAAAAAAAAAAAAAGCAGAAACCCCTTTCTCTGGCTTGTGGCTCATTTCAGGTAAATGATTGATTCATGGTAGCTCAGAATCAAATCTAGTATAACCCAGAGTTGTATCAGGGTGAATTTGGCTATAAAGTATCGCTCATTCCTGGAAGCACAAGTAGCAAAGCACTTATTCAACAAACAACCTCTGTGATACTTTGTATTAGAATTTGCATTTCACTGAAGGAACAAGGTTTATGCAGGGGAAAAAAAGAAAAAAAAAGTGGTTTGGAGTTTATTTATTTATACGTTCATTTATTTTTTGCCCACACTAATGTGTAAGAGAGAGTCAGTGTAAATCATCTTTCTCTTTGTGTATTCAGTCCCAATTCATTGTTGAAATACAGAACTAAAGCTGCTGTTTGGAGCAGCCTGTACTTTAGCATATTGAAGACCTTCAGAAATTAAAGATTTTCAAAATGTAATCTCTTCCAGGAGGCAGGGCGTGAAAGAATGTTGCCAGACATTCATCTTGTTAAAGAATGACTGAATGACTTCTAAAGTAGCATTCAGACTGATTTCATTGTTGAGGCTGGAGCAGATCACATCCTGAATTTATTGCACATTGGGCTAGATTAATCTGCAGGCCAGCATTTTCCAGCTATAAGCTTTGCTGATTCCACCTTCTTTCATCTCTCTTCCCCCTCTTCCATTACCCCTTCCCCCTTCCCCTTCCTCCTTCCTTTTCCCCCCATATTTTTTTTTCCTCTCTTCAGCTTCAAAACAAAGTGGATTAGTTTTATTTAGTTCAAAGGGGTAATGGAAGTCACATTTTCTTTCTAAACTTCCTACTAATCAAGGGCAGTGCTTGGATAGATCTTTAGGCTTATTCAAGCCCAACACTTGCCCCAGTAGGTGATGGAGAATGTATGTGAGTTCAGTTCGGTGTGCCGTTGAAAAGTGGGTTGTAGTTTTCAGGAGCAGCAAAGGTTTGATGTGGGTAGGTCCTGACATGGGGCTTTGAGTTATCATATGGCACATCACTCGTTAGTGATTAAACCTCAAAGGCTTCAAAACAGTGACCATTTCATAGAAGATAAAGAATATACTTGCACCCCTTCAACTTTAATTGTACCTTCAAACCTGATTTCTTGTCTTTAAAAAAAAAAATAATATCTTTAGTAAGCTTCTGTCTCACTTTGTCCATTTATGCTGTCTGAAATGAGATCCTACCCACCCCACAACCCCCAAGAAAAAGCTCTTCAACTTTCATATGGAAAAATGCTGAAATTTAAGAGCTACAAAAAGGGTTTCAACTTTTTCATATGAATACAAAGAATCTTCATCCTCTAAAAAAAAAATAAAAAATGTTCTCCTTTCCATTTGTCAAAGTGCATGAACCTGCCTTCAGAAAGCGTATACCTGATGGTAGACATCAGAAAACTAGTAAGAAACTATGTGTCTTTTTGTAACAGTAAGTGTGCAGTGTTTGTTAGAGTTGACTAGGATGACATTGTGTTTGCACTTATAATCTGGGCATGCCTAGAAAAACTTAATAAAGTTCACACATTTAATGTCAGTGCAGATATTTTAATTGTGATACCTTGACATGTACAGATTTCCTTTTCTTAGAGTCTTGCTCGTAATATTGGAAACTCAGAGAAATCCTGAAAAGTTTTTGTATTTGAGGTGTTTAAGTAAAATGAGGATGCAATAATGTGTTTGTATTTTTATTTGTATGGTAAAAAAAAACCCTGGTTTTGTTTTCCCAGTGTTGTTCTGTACCCTAGATGTCCTCCTGAGATAAGGACTAGGAGCAGTAGTTTAATCCCCTCTGTGTTCCCACGCAAAGAACTATATTCTGGTCTAAGAGCACACACACATGCCTTCAATAGGTGTATTATCAGAAGGTGGCAGGAATCAGGAGCATGGCCCACTTGGCAGCCCAGGACCTGGGGCTCCCATTCCTGCCCCTCTGTTTGCACGTGGAGGCAGCCAGACCACTGAACTGCAGCGTGCTCAAAAAGCTGGTTGAGTATTCCCCTTCTTCATTGCGCTCCTCTTTTTCATCTGTCTGTGCTACAGAGTCAAAACAAAGCATTTGTTCAGAAGTTTTGGCAGATGTAAAAATCCAGATACTTCACCCCAGCCTGAAAGCCGGGAAAGAGGGAGGGAGACGGTGATCAACAGGGGTGTCAGAGCCACGGTGCTCCTTAGGAGGATTGCTGGGGCATTTCCAGATTTCTCTTTGTTTAAAGCTATGTCGGCATTTGAAATCTAGCTAATGTGAAATTAATTCATAAAAAGATAGCTTTCAGTGCTTCCCTTGTTAAGGGTTAATTATTATGCATCCTTCCTTGCACCATATGGTGGACTTTTTTTTTTGCTCTAAAATACCTCTCCCTTCAACATCCCTGCAGATTAGAAACTAAAGCTCATTAACTAACAAACGCTATAATTTTTACTTGCAATTTACATTGTTTTATATAACTTTACATACACTTGACTCATTGTCAAGTATAACTAGATCCAGCAAATGAAAATTGGTATTTATTTTTAATATTTATTTTCTAAAAAACAAGGTGTTTTTTTCCTTTTTCTATACTCTCTATACTAAGAAGAAAGGTTTTCTTTCTGTACCTAATTGCTGTGTTAACAATTAAGTATGATCACAGACATATATACTCAAATGACAAAAGTTTAACTTACTTGTTGCTGCAGGATCAATGCCAAGCATTTCCCAAATAAAACTGGTTTTATGAAGCCAAAGCTGCATTAAACATATTTGGTTTCTTGATAATCCTAGCCTAGATGTGGGTACAGGTAGAACCATGACAGAGCAAAGTCAATTAGGCTTATAGTTGCTTAAGCATTGCAATTCCAGCTCTTCTCTTTTGGCTAAAATATTTTCAGACTGATGGGATTTCTGCGTTCAAACATCATAGTTTGTAGAACAGGAGAACAAAACTGGGCTTTTGAAATAAAACACTAAACTTCTGTATTAAGTGAAAAGTGAAAGGCTGGAATGTTTTGGGGTTTTTTAATGACTGACTTACATATACATATTTATTTGTACCACACTTGCATCAAAATAACCAAGAATAGTAAGTTGTAATTTTGACAGGGAAACAGTGTTTATTGATTATTATTTTTTTCTTTTTAATATTCTGAGGGAATTCAGTTTTGATCTGGCATAATCACAAGTCTTTGGACAATACACATTTTGCTTGCATTTGATAGAGGTTTGCCTTATTGAGTGTTATGTAGATGTTCATAAACATCCGTGTTGATAAATTCTGGCAAACATAGGATAATGAAAAATTTTAAATATTGCACATATGTTACCATGCCCATTATATTGTTGATATAATTTTAAACACACTTTAGGAGCTACTGGAAACAATAATTACTCTATTATTAAATTATTTATTCCATTGCTATTGCCGTTACTGTGCCCTGCTGGTAATATCACTGTCTGGATACACTACTGACGTTATTGATTATTATTGGTAGAATAAGAAAGGGAGTTCTGCCAGTACATTATAAATATTCAGAGAAATGGAATATGAATTCTCATAGCATACTTGTGGTACACAGTTTTGGAAAGCATGCCTTTATTGGAACTAGCCTTAAATGATCCTTTATCCCATTTGTTGTGCCATTTTCATATTTTTCTAGGTATTTTTTATGCTTTTTATGCTGGTGACCCAGCTTTTCGTGGCTTATTGTTCAAAGAATCTTTACTCCAAGATCTGTGATAAGACCTGTTACACTGAAAATTATTTGTGATGTCACAAATCAACTTTATGTTTTTCTGCAGGACCGAGTCCTGCTAACCAGGATGGAAATAGAGGTAGCCTATCATGTTTCATACGGCTATTTCTGATGAAGGAAGAGAATGCCAAGGAGTAATGTATAAAGCAAGGGAAAGTAGATATAATTCTGTTATTTCTCTGCTATGAATATGCCTTATTAAATCCATGGCATCACTGGCATTTCCACTTTATTTTTTGAACTATACTTAAAATTATCTCTCATCTGCAATGCCATATAAAACTTAGCTCCAAACTAGTTGAAAGACAGTGTCATTATCAGGAATATTTTTTTTGCATACTGTTTTTTTTTCTTTTCTTTTAGAATAGTGTAGAAAGGCTCCCATCAGATTTCAGACTGACTTCATTAGTCATTAGATACACATATAAAAATGCATTCTCTAACCCAAAAAGCTTTTACTCTAAGTAATAATGGCATGCTTTGCCAAGGACAAGGTGAAATGCTAATGTCCTGTTTACCACTTGTTCCAACGTACTGCCTGGTGAAGTAGACAAATGTCCTTACTCTGAAGGACAGCTTTATGATTCTAATTTCTGGAACTTCCTGAGTAATTAGGCCATGCTCATTTATTATGCCAATTTACAATGGTTCTGTCTGGAAAACAATAGGAATTCTTCAAATTTCTTTCCACCGTTTTAGATTAAAATCTTTATCTGCTGGTTCAACACACATTTCCCATGTCGTCTTTCCTAAATCTCTGACATAAACATAGGGGTTTTATTACGCATGACAGAGAAAACATCATACAGCTTTTGAACTTTAGATTAGGAAAAGCAGTCAAAAGTTAGTTGAGTGTCTGCAGGTTTATCTGAGGTGGATTTGATGTATGTCTTACATTACATTTCTGGGACTTTAAAAAGTTTGATTGTGATCTAGATTAGTTAAAATGTCACTTCTCTAGAAGACTGATGAAATACACATTTAACCAGACTTCATGTTAAAACCCTACAGTAAAAGCCAGAAAAATGTATTTGTACTTACTAAACAATTCATTATGGCTAGTCATTTTTTATTGTTGTGGTCTTTTAAAGAAACAATTCTAATATTAGGAATAGTTCTAATATTAAAATATTAGAAATAATTGCCAGGGAAATATTGTCATGACAATGAGAATTTTGCTGAAAACACATATATTGCAAAGGATTGAATGGTATTCTTGGTTTTTGTTGTTGGATTGGGGGTTTTTTTGAGGGGGAGCTAAAGCCAAAAAATAAATAAGTAAATAAAATAAATTACTACTGGACATTTTTGTCTATGTATATGTAGTTAGGTTATTTATTCCTGTATTTTAAAGATACATTATTCATTACATATATTATATAGGCATTATATATTCCAAGGTACATAGTGACAATAACGTAACATGTATTAGAACAGATTTTCATTGCTATACGATTATCTTATATAGTGCTGATTTTTTAATCTTAGATTTACCAATCATTTGACTTAATGCAGAATTCTTTATTCAAATACCATGGTATTTCAATGTATACGTATGTAACAGATGTGTGCCTTATTAACCAAACATACTGAGTTATTTCTGAAGAGGTTTAGTTTATATTACTGTTTGGATTTTTCTTAACTTTTATTGTAATGAAGAAAAATAATATTGTGTGTAACATCAGAACATGTGCACTTAAATTCTGGTCTGAATTAGTCATTCAAGGAAGTTGTATAACTGGGCTTAATTTTCTTCACTGTGTGGGAAAAATGAAACAATTTACAGATGTAATACCTAAATAGAAATAAAGTTATAACAGTCCCTAGTATTCTAGTGATTTGTGCCAGCTAAAAAACTGTATTTATTATTAAAAAAAATTTTAAAAAAAATAGTATTAAAAAAAACCAAAGAGCAGAAAACGTATCCCTTAACTTGTCACTTTTAAAATAAAATTATGGCAGCCACTTTTTCTTCTGCCTCAGAAATTTCCTTCTGTAGCAGGTGGCTGGATCTCAAGACCAAGATTCATTTTTGGTGAGTAAAAAGAGTTGTATTGACTGTAACTAAGGGAAGGTATTACGTACATGACTGTGACATGGAAATGTCTGGGCATCTCACCCATTCACTCGCTGATGCCCGAGTTACTCCCGCTCCTCACGCTCAGTGCCCACTTGTCCTTTCCTTTACAGGGTAATTCTCACAGACAGTACTAGCAGTTGCTGAAACCTACTGTAAGTTTCCTCTGCAATGCAGGACTTGTAGTGATTTTCCTATGAATTTGCTTTAACCTGTAAGAGGAAACAGCAAGAATAAATGGGTGTAATTAATAAGTAAAACCCGAGGATTTAATATTCAGCATTGTGTAAGATAAAATCATATAGGCAGTAAATGTTAGAATGCCATTGATGAGACAGCTTGCTTGGAGTGGCAGGAGCATTTTCTCCTTGAGCTGTGGCCAAGCCCTAGATATAAAGAGGAGAAACCTATCTGAAAGAGATACACAGCGAGCTCACCATCTTGTTTTCCTGCATTTTGTTAGCATATATCACTAGATTGATGTTTACACTTGAACAGACCCAGCTTTTATCAGAAACAGCACTGTGAATTGAGTGCCCTGAATTATCCTCTCACCTTGTTGTAGAAAGGCATGTCACCATTTCCACAGTTAATAATGAAGGACTAAGGAAATCAAATATTTGAGGAAATAAATGCTGTTAATTCCAGTGTGAAATATCTGTTAGGTTGTTGTTCAGTATTTTGTTTTGCTTTAGTTTATCCCATATGCTAGCCTTGCCAACCTTTGTGGCAAGCTTTGGCCAACTGAGTTTGGAATTGCACAGTAGATCATACTTTGATCAAAAAACAACTTTCCTGGACTCCCCTGGGAAAATATATCTATGTAAGTTCAGTCACATACATTTTCTAGATAAGGACTCAGACCTAGTTTTGATCCTTCTCAGTTTAGCACCTAACCAGAAGTCTGTACGCTGGTGATAAAGTGGTGTGATTTCCCCCCCTAAACTCTTTTAAATCCAACAGCAAGACATAGGGATGTTAGATCAGAATGTTAGATGTCTTTACTCTAAGGAGTCTTGGAGGTGTTATTTTTAACTGTGGTGTGCTACTTAGTGCCTAAAATTGCATGATGATGAACCTGGGTTTTCTGGTCCAAAGCCACTGTTATGAGGTACTCAGACACCTTCCAGTCACTGGTGCAGATACTGATGCTGAAGGTACTTCAGTTCCTCAGCTCCATTTCAGGCAGAAATCTGTAACATCTGAGAAGGCTGTATTTCTGTTCGTACTGAAGTTTCTTGCTTCCTGCACTTTTTTAAATGAATATGCTTCAAAAGTAATATTTCACAGAACATTTTAATGTTGCTATGTATTTTTACTGGAATTAAGACTAACAAAATATAGATCACTAAAAGAGAACCTATTTAAAATATATTAATACTTGCTATGTTGGCATCTGGAAACTGTAAAACCTGTATTGCAAAATTCAGTCTTGCCTTCTTATGGGCATATTACCTTTTTTTTAATTATTTTTTATTTTTATTACAGGGAACCCTAATTTTATTATCGGCATCACTTTAGTGGATTTTGTTTGTTTGTTTGTTTTGTGATATTTATTTTTGATGTGTTTGGGGGTTATAATTATTCCAGAAAATGCACTTCACTATTTCTCATGAATAAAAGAACATTAGAATGAAAAATTACAGTGTTTTCCCAAGAACGTCTCTGTGTAATCAGAGATCTGTATCTAGCTCAAGAAAGAATAGTATTCTCTCAGAGTACTAAGGTTCATTAATTGGCAAAAATCAATGTCCTGGCAATATAAAAGTCCAACAGCATTTATAAATATGCTGCCATCACCTCAGTAAAGATGTGATAATTAGAGGGTCATCAGTTTAATACTTCTTTCTTTCTTTTTGTTATTAATGCACCAAGTTATTTGTGGTATTGATTGTTTCTGGTCAGCAGAATTATTTAAAAAGTGAGCAGTTAAAACAAAGAAGGTGTATCAGCTTCTGTTCACAGCTGCTGTTCCAATGAAACAGATAGGCCATAAATAAATAAACCAGACAAACAAAAAAAGGGCCAGGTGATAGGTTTTGAATGAACATCCATAGTGCACCCTTCATTGTGCAGAGTTTGAGTTAAAAAGCCATGTCCTAGTAGACATAGGTGAGGTGGTTGTTTACCTCAGGGCTGTGAAAGAATGCAAATAGTAAAATAAACTTAGAAAATTAAAAAGAAAGATGGAAACGCCAAATCAGTAAATAAAAGTATGTCTAAGAGAGAAATAGTTTTACAGAGTCTATTAAATAAACCATTATTAGGGCTGGCAACTTCAAAAGAACTACCTTGAAAAAACATGTCTTTTGAGAATTTGGAAAAAAGGGAAAAACGACATATAAGTTTTATTTAGAAGAAAACTGTTTCAATACTGTGACAAAGTAGTCAGGAACAAAAAGAATGAGAACAAAAATTAATTTCATTACCATTTCTTTTTATTCTAGTGACTTTTTTTTTTAATAAATAAAAAAAAATTATATCTGTGATTTAACACAAGGCTGGATGACTCCAGTGATTAAAAGACATAATTTTGTTTTCCATCCCTTAGCAGCATTCTACTCTTGGGGCCCCTCTCCCAAGTGGTACACATCACTTACCTTCCAGTCCCTTGAGGGATACAGGCCAGTAGTACAAGTGCTGTCTACTGTCGAGAAGGGGTACTGTGTCCTATTTATTGTTTTAAAATGAATTTACCATTTTCAATTAAAAGGATGAAAGATAATTGTAGCATTGTAAAAAAGAGCCCAGTTTGGACAATCTTTGTTCAAACACAGTTGTCTCTTAAACAAACCACTCAACACCAGTACATCCCTGTTTTACTTATGTAAATTTTAATCCTTTTCTTTACCTGCCACGGCAAACATCACAGAGAATAGTCTTCTGTAATAAGGTTTTCCAAATAAGTAAAAGTTTAAGTTAGGTGAGTTTCACTTAAGTTGCAGTTAAGTTAAAGTTTTCTGTAGTAATATTAGAGGTGACCTAAAAGTATAATTTCCTGAGGTTGCTCTAAAATATATGTATATTTGGGTGGCTTGTATACCCTTCCTTACAATGCCTCTATTTTGCTATATTTAAGAAGTTTCTCTTTTCCATGTTCTTTCATTCTTCTACAGTAGAGGGATTTAAAGTCTCTGTCCCCATTTCATATTGCAAATTCTATGGAATTTAGTTTCTTTAAGTACTACCATTTTGTTATTCAAACTCCACAACTTTACTTTAAAACTTGGAGTGCATTTAAGTGCATGAAACAACATAAATGACAGTCGAGTCAATGCTATAAACACTTTGTCAGTGTTTTTACTTTTCAATAGATTCAAAACCAGAGAAGGTAGAATGAAGACAGGAAGTCTGTAGAGAAGAAAATTCAGATCAGTCTCATCAGGCATTCATAGCAAAGAGATAATAGAATAATAGATACATAGAAGGAAGGCTGAATTTTCTTCTTCTCTTGTCTGCTTTGTTCTGGAAATAGAAAGAGAGGCTTGCCCATATCAACTTCCATTCAGAAAAGACTATTGCGCTATCAAGAAAAGTTGGTGCAGGCCAGAGGGTATTTCTGAACATTAAGTTCATAACTTTGCTTCTCATACCAAATGTTTCTCTTCCAATGCCCTGATTCCTGGCAAAGGAACTTTGCTGTGGAGACAAAGGAAAGAAGGGAGATTTACTCTCAGTCCCAGAATTTTGCAAAAATAGCATTCCTGCAAACTGCCACTGTCTGTATAACTAGTGACAATCTGGAAATCTGTATCTGGAGCAAATGGTAACACTGTTGATCCACCTTCCACTCTGCTGATTAATAGCCTAATTAAAAGGGTAGTATGTTCCATTTGTTATAACCCAAGTGTTTCAGTGCCATGTTATTAAGTGCCAGTGATTAGACTATTCTTCATTTCAGTTTAAGAATAATACCACCGGATTTTTTAAAAACGTTAAATGTTGCTGTCGCCATATTTTTTTTTTTTTATTTTCTGGCTTTTAGCTTTATTCTTTTATTTGTACCATTAAAAATTAGTCACCTGTTAATGTGCTGAAGGTTTAGGTACCTAGATCATTCTTTGAAAAGAACTAAAGAACACCTGCAATGTCTTAAGGTAATAACTGTCAAACTGTCAAAAACAAAAGCATCAAGCAAAAATGTTTGCAACAAAAGGAAGGAGAAGACAGCCGTTGGAAAGGGAAGGAAAATATATTTATAAAAGGTTGTAAAAGCAGTTAATGCTAAACATGTGATGTTTATGCCAATAGAATGAGTCAGATACGCTTCAAATGAAATACTGTATTTTGAGCTGCCTAATGTCACCAGCACCTGCAGGGACAGTTTGCTAACTCTCCATGGACACACAGCCAGCTCTTCAAAGTAATTTCCATTATGCAACAGTGGAGCTTTAAAGACATCCTCCTTTATTGATCTTGGTTTTGCATGATTCAACTTGTTAAGAACAAGATAAAGTTCCTCTGATAAACATTGATATTCTATAGGTAGGGAGAATTTTGTTTGTCTAACATTTCTATTGTCATTGTCTGTATCTATGCGGACAGATTAACCTACTCTAAGACTCTGATAAGTCATTAAAATGGCTTCTTCCACCCCCCATCCCCAGCATTTAAGCTTCCTTTAAATTCTATCCAACTGCTTGCATTCCTGACCTTCTGGAAGTATTGAGCCGGTACTCAAGACCAGCCATGGCATTCACTTGCTGTTATACAGTCAGGACTGGGCTGGAATTTTTCCAGGATTTGCTTTCTTCATGTTAAAGTCAATGAGGCCGATACAGGCATCTGATTTCTCAGAAAGCAAGCAGTGACTGAAAAAACCCACATCCCTTCCCCTTCCCCTTCC
>JAVJGJ010000059.1:2984950-3006239 GCA_035590215.1 Microhierax caerulescens
CCTTCCCCTTCCCCTTCCCCTTCCCCTTCCTTCTTTCTTCTTCCTTCTTCCTTCTTGTGCCTTATTCCATGAGCTATGGACCAATATGAAAATTAAAGGAAAGGAACAAATAGATAATTTCACAAAAAAAAAAAAAATTAAAAAAAAGCTGCTGCAGATTCGGATTTTCTTTCTTGATTTGGGGTTTTTTTGAGGGGCGGGAGACCTGTGTGGTTATTAAATAGACATTATTATATATGCATATAAAATATATGCTAAATATTTTAAAATACCATATTGATGAGCCCTTATTTTTTTTTAATTCTTTTGCCAGCAGGTTGCCACAGAGTTGAAAAAGGGAGAAGTACATACTTAAGACGAGAGTATATTATCTGAATAGGCTGGCTAGTGCATTATCAGCATAGTGTAACGGAGGGTTTCGGTACAGTTTTGGGTGATCCTGTAACCTCAGCCCAAGCTCAGTCACTTAAGACACGTATGTGGCTGTTGTGCTGTAGCCAGCTGGCTAGCTGTTTGCACGTTACACTTCACAAACCTGCATTAGCCACTGTACTGATTTATCATGTATCTCTGCACATCTCTTCTGTAGGTGTGATTCATAGAATACAATCTTGTGGAAATTAGTTGCAGAAACTCAAAAGTCTGTTTGTGTCTAGGAATGAGAGTGGTTTCTAGGGATCCCGGAGAAAAGTTAATGACTGCAGCAGAAAGGTGGGTAACTGGAAGACTCCATCTGCCAAACTTTGCTGTGTATTGCGTATCAACACAAATTGTAAGCTCTTGAGTAAACCAGACTCCTTAAAGGGTGTGCCTCATTTACCTCCTGAAGAGTGGCAGATGCTTCCGAGGTCCCTCAGAGGGATGTCCTGCCTCCCTAGCTAGGTGCCTGAGCTGCGCCAGGTAGGATGTCTCTCTGGAGGCCTTTTAGGGCAGCTTTTTCCTTTATGAGATTTCTTCTTGGGAGAGCTTTTCATTGGGCATCTATTGCATAGACTCCAGAGTTTAAATTAGGGAGGCTAGTTCCCAGCTGTGGGTAATAAATCCATCCAAATACCAGAAATTAGCATCTCTGTATTTCTGTCAGAGAAAACAAGTATTAGGCAAACCATTTAAAATGGAATCATGATAATTACACAGGGGGAAAAAAAAAAAAAAGCCAAACCCTATGAAACACGTAGCATGAAAAAACAATGTGATGTGGATTCCAAGTCAGGACATACCTGGAGCAACAAAATCTGACTTAGGAGCCCACTTAAGACTTGCTTACTGTAAGATATAAATAACCATCCGGATCTCATTCTGCGCTAACTGAAAGGTCCTTATGTATTTAAGTATCTCAGCTGCAAAATTAGATGGGATCAGTTCAAGCAGGTATTGCAGACCTGCAGAAAGGGTGAAATTTGTATTCACAAAAGGAGAATTGTATTTCTTGATAAATTCTACACTACCTTAAACATTGCAACCTATGCAGCCAGTATGTAGTAAATGCTTTTTTAATAAAGATAAGGTTGTTGGGTGCTCCACTCCTAAAATCAGTCTGCAATCATGTCCATTTGAAGGTATCTGTCCTATATAATCTGCACACATACTACATATATGAAGCTCTGATTGGTTCCTGTGGGATACAGATGTTACTATGAAAAAGCCATTATTATCTGAATTTATATGTATAATTTATAAACCTTTAATTTAGTTTGGATTAGAGAAATTACAAGTTTAGAAAAAGAAAACCCTTCAAGCAGAGATTTAAAAGAAGACGCGCCCTTATCATTGTTAGCTTTATTTCATGACTAATTTAACCACTGTTGGCTAATCGGAATAAAGGGATTTTTTTTTTCCTTTTTTATGATCCCTGAGCTTGTGTGCGTACAGCTTTGATTACTTAAGTAACCTCTCTACTATCCCACCTTTTTCATTGGAGCTTACATGAAGAGCTACAGAAACTCATATCAAGGAAATGAGTAGATGGAGTATTTTTATCATTGATGATCACAGGAGGAGTTTCTAAGGAGATCTAAGAGGAGTTTTAGCACAGCTGTTTTCTAAAGCAGGTTTTTTACTTTAAAAGGGAGAGTAATGAAAATTTAGTATATTTATTATCATGGGAAATTCCAGTACCAATAATTTGGGGTTTTTTTCATTTCATTTCAAGCAGTGCTGAGACCATATTCATTAAGGAAACAAACTATAGATGTTCATTAATCTGATGTATATCTATCTTAATACTGTATTATAATACATAAATGTGTATAAATAATTACACTGGAGCTTTTTGAAATTATAAGGCAATAGACTGGTGTTCAGAGGATATACTTCTATTCCTGTTTACATACCATGCAACCTTGCACATTCTGGTATTTAAGGTACTATTGGTCTAAATGATGTCATTGTGTGGCTGATCTAAATATGAACTGTGTTATATGCTGTGCTTGCTCATGTAAATAGAGTGGCTGTGCTGGTGGTGTTCCTTGGAATCACTGAATTTAAGTCTTTTGATCTTGGTTGTGAATACAACTTTTGCACTATATATACATGTAGGTAGCAATAACTTCTTCTGTAGACTTGGAGACTCTCATAGAAAAATAGTAATTGAAAAATGATCTACACAGTCTGTGTAGGAAAATAGTAATTTTCTTTAAAACACAGGATAGTGCTGTGGTTATGACTCAGGTTTAATTTCTTTTGTGACATTCCAATTTTACTGTCTTTTTGCTGTAATCCTTTACAACCTGGAAAGCCTCATAAGGTGTGTAGACACCATTTCTCCACACCTCTGTTTAACAGGACAGCACGTCTTGCGTGCGGTCTAAAAGAGAGACCAGCTCTGCACTTCACTATGAGTGAGGCAATGGAGAATCAGATCTAAAATTTATTACTTAGAATAAATAGAACCGCAATAAAATATTTAAGGATTATAATGCAATTTTGCTTATTTTTGTAATATATCGACTAATTCTGCAATAAAACAGAACTGGCTTTATATCTTTTTTTAAAATCTAGGTTTCTGACTAAGTGTTGCATGGTTTTCTGTTACTGCAAAGAGCTCCATTTTCATCTTCTTCATCCTGCATATTGATTAAAGTTCAACATCCAGGATGAAAGGAGTCAGCACAGTCACTACTTATTCACAGCATTACAAATTGAAAGAGAGTCAGACCCAGAAGCTGTTCTCGTTTTGTTGTTTTGTGGTTGGTTTTTTGGTTTTGTGGTGTTTTTTTTTTTCTTATAAAAACATTAGTTCAAGCTTCAAGTTCTACTTAGGTATATTTTCAGCATTAAATTGATTCCCTATGATTGTGAAGTTGGAGTTATGTAAGTAGTTACAGTATTTAGCTAGCTGCTCTTTAAAATACCTCTAAGCTTATCAAGAATTAGAGTTACACTATTGCATGTAGAAACCTGGATCCTAGAAGATTTGGATGAGAGCTAAGTAAGTCAGAGCAGACTGTAGACTAATTATGTCAAGGTGCTTTATGGATCAAGGAATACACCTTCTTAAATTCACAAGGAAAATTTAGGAGATTGGAAGAAATTCTAGATAGTGTGTGAGAAAGATGGAGTCTACCTCACCTAAAAAGTATGTAAATGTTACGTGACAGGTTTATTTGGTGTACCAGGTCATCTGTTTCTCCTGAAATCAGTGCTTAAATTTGCTGTGTAATCAGTGGAGAAAATCTTTCAATTGCCTTAAATTAAAGATGTTTAAATTTTATTTATGGGTCTCAGTTTAAACAGGAAGAATCTCTTTCTGGATCTTCCCAATGCACTTACCTCTCTGTCACAGGGAGCAAAGCTGTTTGGGGGAACTTAAGCACTTAATTTAGGAGGCTGTAGTTGCCTAAAGGGTAGATGCACCCAGGTGCCAAAGTTAGATTGTCTGGATCCCATTCAGAACTGTTTCTAAAATAAAAGAGTAAAAAACTATCTCTGTGAAATTCGCAAAGAAATCTTAATCTTTTTGTTAAAAAAAAAAAAAGAAAAAAAAAAAAAGGTAACCAATTAATGATGTAGCTCTAAGTTTCACAATCAGTTGTGGTAATTACATTTTTAATTACTTTACCCTTAGGACCCAATTCTGGTTTTATTTCCATTGGTAAAAAACAAGGGTAACTTAGATAAAATCAATGCCTCTAAACTAAAATATAATT
This sequence comes from Microhierax caerulescens, assembly GCA_035590215.1. Taxonomy (NCBI): domain Eukaryota; kingdom Metazoa; phylum Chordata; class Aves; order Falconiformes; family Falconidae; genus Microhierax; species Microhierax caerulescens. The sequence goes on from JAVJGJ010000059.1 coordinate 2,989,099, forward strand.
GGTGAGAGGTCAGAATTGAGCCCAAAATGGTATGCTGAAGTGGAACTACTCAGAAAGGTAAATGGGTTTATAATTTGTGCAATTGACATTTTCGTAATCTGGATCTCCAAGAAGTTAACCTTTGGATATAGAACTTGGGTTTCCCTTAGAGCCTCATACCATTCAAGGAAGTGAAGCCACTAGAAGGTCTGTAAAAAGATGACGATTCTGTTCAGCTTTTAAAACCATGTACTAAATTCATCCATTAAATGATTGATGTATTTCCAGTTTAATAAGTTTCTGTATGAAGACAAGTCTTTGTGCAAAGTTTTCTGATGAGCAGAAGCTGGAGAAGCGTTGAACCATAGCATGGTCTCAAATAACAAAAAAAAACCCACCCCCAAGTCAAAGGTTATTTTAACCAGAAAGGAGTTTTAGGAACCAATGTCTACTGAAAGTCAGGAATATTTAAAGTCTTTTGGAAATTATGTTTACAGTTTACTGTTAGTGTAATAGACAGGAGGGATACACTTTTTAAAAATCATGCCAATTTAATGTCTATAGTTGCTTAAGTCCTAGAAATGTGTTGTTCCTGTTACAAGTTTTAACACTACTGGTTGCACAAAAGAGAAAATATGAACAAACTGAAGATATTTTAATACAAATTTTGTATATTTTATTATCAAGTAAATATGTGCATTGTTGCTAATTATTTCTATTTAATAGGCAGATCTTAATTTATGTTGTATATTCAAATCAATTAACTAGCTTCACTTTGCAAAATATGTTCCCCCTAAGATAAGGTGTTTTCTTTCAGCTTTTGCACAACAGTATTTCTTTTACTAGCTCGTACATACTTCCAGAGTTATTTCATTTGGGACAGTCAACATTGTATCAAATGGATTTTGTCTCAGTTGTCAGGGTGTATGTGAATTTTTATACTTCAAGAGAAATGTTGAATATTGTATTTATGCCAGTGGCAGTTCTCCACAGTGGTGACCTAACTCTGGTCAGCAAAACTGCTTATTCCACAGGCCCTGACCAAGGGAGTCACAGACTGACTGCTGTACCTGACCTTCCTCTCGCGGACATGACTTCCACCCCTGTGCGTAGTCACCAACTTCAGGCTTGTTACTACTGATATTTATCACTGTAGCAGAGATTCCCAGATGGGTATTTATGTATCTCCTTAAATTCTAGAGATTTTTATGTTCTTTGGGAGAAGTGCAGGCTCATAATGTGGAAAAAAAAAAAAAAAAAAAAAAAGCAGGCTATGTTTGCAAGGAATACTTCCTGAGTTCCCTGTGAATACCACTCATGCTGCTTTCAGAAATATGGCCATCGTTAGCAGTGCCATTACAATGCATTTCACAGGAATTTGGAAGGCTGTAACAGAAGTTGTACACATTTTAGGAATGCTAGAAGAGTAATACTTTTTTTTCCCCACTGAACAATTATGTCTTTGAAAACATTTGTTTGATCAAACCTCTGGCACAGTGATAATTATTGTTTTGCGCTGACATCTTTATAGAATATTTATATGCTTTTCTGTTAATATTTGATCAACTGTTTTTTATTTTTTTTAGCATGGCACTTTGTTTCCAGGTTTTGGTTTGCTGTATCTGAAACAAAGCATGTTGTTATGGGGCAGGAATTCATTCAATTGTCTCCTGGGCATCCTACACTAAATAAGCGTAATCGTACTGGTCTGCAGGCCTCCAAAGCCACAATTCTAATCACCTCATACCCTCCAGAAAAAGCAGCTTTTACAGAAGTCAAACTAGGGTAGCAATATTAGCTATGCAGTAGCAATAAGAATGTATTAAGGGTTTTTTCCTGGTGGTGTTGGGTTTGGGTCCCCCCCCCCATGAGTAACATCCTTGAAGCTGACATCTTTTTGTGACTGAATAGATGACAGCATGAAATTCAATTACAGCAAACAGTCTCAGTCATTACATCTGTCTGCTTCCATAGGAAAGTATTTGTAAATTGTGCTTTATCCTTCCGTTCCGTAAAACCTGTGTCTGTAACTGACACTTGCCAGCAGAGATGACTGGAGACAGACGAGTACATAATGTGTCTGAGTAGCCCACTGGGGAAAAGAGTATCCTCGTCTTCAGGGAGTTCTGTGGTGTTTTGTTTTCTTTAATGAAGAGTAATACCTGTGTGCCAAGGATTTACTGCAAGCCTGGTGGCAGATGTTTCTGCCAAAAAAAAAAAAAGTTATGAAAGATGAACTGCAAAAGAAGGCAGGACAAAAGAAAAATCTAATTAACATAGAAATATTTCTTCTGCAAAGGAAAACAAATGCTTCAGGAGAACAAAAGCCCTTCTCTGTTATTTGTAAGGATGGTTTGTTGCTCTAACACATTTGTAAGAATCAGGTTTGTGCCTGACATGTCAAAACTTACTCACAAAGCAAGAGTTGTGGATACCTTGGGAGTCAGTGTTGTCACTTGTTACGCGACTGGGCGTCCGTTCAGCACTGATTGATGCCCAAGTCGCCAGTTTTGGGAGAAATGGGATACAGACATGACAATAATGTTTGTACCAAATGGCAGGCAGGAGAAACATAGAAACACAGAGTTCATAGAATGTGTCTAGATGTAGATTCTGACCAAAAAAAACCTCCAAAACATGATAGACAAACTGTCAGCCCTCATCTTTCTAAACTAATTTTTTTTCTGGTAAGTTCTTTTTTTTGGTTTTTTTTTCCTCCCCAGAATTTTGCCAGAGCAGGTAGCATTTAAAATGAGTTTTGAATTTGATGAAGGAATTACCAAACCATTAACTATTTTATATACCTCAGATATATATAAAAAGATATGCACAATAAGTAAATCACTACATAGTTGGTAAGAGTGCTATTTAAGCATAAGCTTTCTTTGAACTTTGCTAATAATATTAGGGGAGATCAGAATATTTTTTTTTCCTCATTTTTTGACTTACATTTATTAATTGATTTGCAGAAGTATTTAAGTAACTACTGCTTCCGTTCCTCTCTGCAGATCAGCAGGTAATTTTTTAAGAGTTTCTCAACCCCAAAAGCAATGGTAAAAAATGTAACGGAGCAATGTAGTTAAATAATACTTGACTGCAAGTATGACTTGACTACACTGCCGGTTACCGTGTTCTCAGGACATCCCCAAGTGGCCCAGAGAGCTGTGTGCCTCTGCTCATGGCTTACAGAGCATTGGAAGCATACTGTGTTATATTTATGAGCCGGAAAGTAAAGTGTGTCAGAGAGGAAGTTAAAATGGCTTCTCTGTAGGATATCGTTAGTGTAAAATATCTGATTTATTTGGGTCTCTTTTTGAATGCTGCAGCTTGTAAACACAGCGGGGAATTTCTCTGTCATTGATCCAAAGCAATGGGCACTAATGGCATAATACAGTGGTACTCAATAACCTTTTATCATGGGCTGCTTTGTCATGTGGAGTCTTAACTGAGGGGAGAGAAATACACTATAAGAAGAAAGAAAATCTTAAGAATTTCTATCTGTCCATTGAATAATGTTCAGTTTAAGAGCTATCCTGTTCTTTTCTGTTATCTTTTTGCATGAACTATCATATAGAAAATTATTGTACATATTAGTGTAAACATGAGGAGAAATGTATGCATTTTTTCCCAAGCATTCAAAGGGCAAACTGTGGCAGCTCTCTATTGTGGCTTGAGTAGCACTGCCATATTACGGTGCTCTGAAATCGTTAATAATTTAAATATTATAATAAATATTATTTATTATTAATTGATAACAATTATATATGGTTTATAATAAATAAAACTTACACACACACACAAAGCCTTTGTATCTTTATAGGAAACAGAATAAAAAATAAGGGAAATATCTACACAGTAAGGTCTTAAAATTTTCTCAGTACCTGCAAACCCTTGTCAAGGTTTTGTTTCAAGTGACATCTATGTACATCAGACAGCTTCTTAGGAGCAAGCAAGAGCATGTGTCCTGAGGCATCCTGCTTCAGACCAGCATAAAAACCAGTGTGATGCCACATGCTGACCCCAGGCCTCTGACAGCTGCAATTCCTCAAGGTGTATAATCTGTTTGCCTACCACTCTAATTTAGTAATTTTGGTAATTCTGATGCCTAAATTTCCCTTCAGAGCAAACCAGAGCATGGTGGCAGGCCAGGCTATGACTTCATTTACATGCTTTCTCCTGGGGCAAATTAGTGCACAAACCAGCCCAGAAAGGGTGCCATTTGGGTGATCTTGGTGCAGGACTGTTTATAGAGCACAGGGAGTTTTGTATTCTCTTCCTGAACAACCATTTAAGAGCTAACAACAGTATAATTTTCTGCTACTATTCTCTATATAAAGAGACATGGGTTCATTTCACATTTGTTGTTGGTAAAGTGCCAGATTCCACTCTCACTTAAAATAGATGTAGAGTCAAAGCAACTCTGTTATCTGAAAATTTCTGCCAAGAAAGGAGACAGCAAAGACATTTTAAAAAGAAACAATATAGTAGGTTATAACCATTGGGATACAAATATCTCTGGTTTTCCATGGTTTGCATCTGTTATCAATGTCCCCTTCAGGCTGAATACTCAAAACACTCCCCAACCACTGCAGAACACTGTTACAGAAAAATGGTGTTAATGCTTCACATAATGTAAAACTTACGTTGGGCCCTAACATACAGTTTTACAGGGATGTAAAAATTGATCTCTTTGCTGCTATATGAAAAGCCGGTGTTTTTGAGTGATTGCTGCATATCTTCACAATATGGAAAGGAAAGAAGCCAAAAGCCAAGAGTTTTTGCCCTTCAGAAAGCGCTGTAAGAGTCTCATGCTATGAAAGTGAGAGTGTTACTGTTGATTTCAGCAAGTACAAGACAAAGCTCAGATTAACTTAACTACATTATGCTATAAAGAAATATAAAAATGATCAAGGCAGGCTGATAGCCCATTCATTCATTAGTCATTGTATAACAAATCATGAGTTGCAAATGTGTATTTGGTAGCATTTGTTAATGTAGGATTTGGTCCTGCACTGGGAGCATTTACTCATGTTCATTTGTGAAGCTTTCAGCATGAAGTGAGACTACAGGATTGAAACCCTTATTTCTGAGGATTTTTAATAGTTTGTTTTATACACGTGAACTACTAAACACCCAGGATGCTGCTTCTAGAGACACTTTTGAAAAAGTATCACATTAAAAGTCTCCATGACAGATGCTGTTAATGGAATTGAGACACATTAAAGATGCAGGGCTTTAAGAAATCTCAGAGAAATGGCTAGGTATGTTTCTTTTGCTGAGTTACCTTTTTTCAATAAAAAGGTATTACAGCTGGTTTTGTGCTTCCAATTGGTGCCTAGTTCCCTTTATATGTGCAAGTCCAGCTTCACATGTTTTCATTTTCCAGTTTTATTGTTTTGGTGTAGTATTTTGTACTTTTTGGTGGGTTTTGTGTTTGTTGGTATGCCCCCCACTCCCCCTAAAGTGCAAAAGATTTGATTTTGCATCTCTTTCTGTCTTTTGGAAAGTACAGTGTGGATCAAGGGAAATGTCGGGCATGAGAACCAGAGAATAGCTAAGGATAGAGATTAAAGGCATAAGTGATTCTATTATAACATTTTCAGAGGACTCTGGACTAAAAGCAATGCCTCCCAAAACAATCACCACAGTTTTCTATGTATAAATAATTGCACATATTAATAACATACCATATGCTTCACTTAGCAGTATGGGTGTAACACATCAGTTTACCAGATGCAGTATTCTCTCTAGAACAGAATATTTCCTTGGAATATCCTCCTTTCTTTGACATCTCAGGTTTAACTTTTTCTATAACTTGATCTGAAAATGATGACCAGCTTGAAATCAATGTAACTTGAAGGCTTTATCAGTAACGCCCAGCAGAGTTCTATTTCTCTGTGGCTGTGATGCAGAAACCTGGTGAAAATCAATTTTTCCTTTTGCTGAATGGTATATTTGAAGCATTTAAAAAAGGTGAATGAGTGTGCTGAGTACCTGTCACTCTATTTTCTTATGCAACATGTAACATCTAACAGCTAACAGGTACATCTGCCTGTTAGCCCTGAGAGGCTGTGTGTGTTTGATGCATTGGATGTTGTGTCAGCAAGAGGGAGAAAAAGAATAGATGAGGTATATCAGGAAGAAAGTTGATAGCAAATGGTGTTTTGAACAGCTTTTATCCCCCAGTGTAATATATTATGGAAATAATGATTCTGACAAGTCACGCTTCTTTGTAAACTGAAGTGATACAGTAGAGATTATGTGTGCTCAAGTCATTCAGGACTGGATACGTGGTTGTCTAGAAATGCTGTGTCTTTACCCTGAAAAACTTTGGTTTAGATGCAGTGGCAAGAACTAGATTACTAAAATAAATACTGGCTATAGGTTATTGTTATTAGTAGTAGTATTCTTAGTAGTACTAGCATGTCATCATCATCATCATCATTGGTTTAGCTAGCAATGGGAACGGAAATGGTATTTTTAATTCTGGTTTTATAGTTCTTTTTTTTTGGTGTGATTTAATGCCATATTTTACATGGTACTTAGGGATTGATTGTATGCTTTAACTCATTTTCAAGCTTGCTCAAACATAGTTGTTTTAAAACCATAAATAAGTTGTTAATTAACTTGGATAGGCAATGACAGGTGGGCTAAAGGTTTAAATGGAGGTGTCAGGAAACTGGAACAAATAAAATTTGACTGCAAAACAGTTTGTAAGAAAAGCACAGAGAAAATACAGAGGAAATTATTACACTAGAATAAAGAACAAAATGCTTCTGATCTGTACACTCTCATTACACACAGATCAAGAAATGGAACCCAAAAGGCAGGGTAAAGATAGCATAAATGTCTATCCTCTCACGTCAACAGAATGACTTTCACGGTTGCTCTAGTTTACAGGGATTTCCTTGCAGTAGCAACAGACTGGGTACCTTGCCAGAGAAGGATACTCGGGCTTCATCTCATTTGATGAGTCCCTTCTTCCCGTGACAAACACAAATACGGGGATAGGAAATAAGCTTAGATACCTTACTGCATTCTAGGAGTATCACATGGTATGGGAATTATATACAACATATTTGTCTTCAGAGCTACCAACAAGTCTGCAGGGCTGGACTTTCTTTTTTTCCTCATGTGGTTCTTCTACCAATGAAGCATAACATTTTTAGTTAGGGTAGGAAAAAAAGCGAAAACATAACCCCCCAAAACCTCCAAACAAGCTTTTAATCTGACCATTATTGAACGATAGGAATATTAATTGACAGGAAATGTATTTAAGAGTTCTGAATGCTGTCTTGCAGTGTTGATAAAACACTGAGATTTTGGGTTTGAATGGAAATTTCTTACAAATAGAGCATGCATATTTGTTTTGTACTTTGTTCAGATGTTAAATAGGAATCTTAGACAGTATATTTTAATTTCTCCAATTAAAATCTTCTCCCTTTCTGTGTTGCGCCTTTTCTGCATTGCTGCTCCTTCCCTACATACACAGGGTTAACTAACACCAGAGGAAGCAAGTTCATTTTGCTTCACTGCTTTAAAAAAAACAAATGCTGTGACCAACAGAATGAAAAAAATCGATAAACTAAAACAAAAGGCAGAAAATCTTGAGAACAAACTCCAGTGACCTAGGTAATATGATATTGTTTCATTATAAGTATGAACATTAAAAATTCTGGACATCTGAAAATATAAAGTTAGCAATTTGAAAACATTTATCTGGGTGAGATAGAAAATTATACATGAAACATAATGACCTCTGAAATCCAGCCAGGATGCTGTGGTACTCATTTAGACAAAGACGACAACTAGTTAACCATGACAAAGAAAACTAGATAGAGTAAATTAATTTGCTGCATTCCAGACTCTTAGCTACGGAAAGAATATATTTCACTAATTAGAGAGTGAACGTACTCTAAGGTTTTAGAAAGAGAATGCAAGAGGAAAAGAGAGTGATCCTGGCTTTGGAATGGTGTATCAACCCATGGTGTCTGGATGATACAATTTTATTGTATTGTCAGTTAGACAGCCTACATGAAGGGGTCTTCAACTTTGATTATATTGATTATATACAACATAATAGTTCATAATGATAATTATCATGCATAACTTAAATCCTTAATTTTCATGGACTCTTGGAGCCTCTAATGAAATGTAAATAAATTTAATTTAAAAGCCTACAGGAATATACATGTTATAGTAAAACAGGCTAGAAACTTCACAATTAAAATAAGACTTTTAACAATCAAATTTTAAAGTGTTTTAGAGGATTATTGTGTTGATTGTGCTGTAGGTATTTTTATGTTAGCATTATATTTTTATCCTTTAATGCTATAGGAGTGTGCATTCTCCATGTTTTATTTCTATGTTTCTTTAAATTAAATAAAGTGAAGTTCACCTGCTTGTTGCATGGCATAAGAATTCTGTTTTGTCTAAAGACTGTACGTCCTGTTAAGCTTTAGTGAAAGCTTTATATACAGTTTTGAAACAAAGTTCATTTTTTATTTAGAAAAAGGTTTAAAATTTTCACGATTTTTGTTCAAACATTCAAGTATAGAATCAGTACAAGATTCTATATCTGAAAAAGATAAATAATTTTATCTCTGATTTTAATTTCCTTTCCTGTGTCTGAATCTGCTCTCCAACTGTGACCAAGTTCCTGTACATGTAAATGTCCTTTTGCTTTTAACTGTAGAGGGCTGAGGGTCCTGATTTGAAAGAGAACAAGATCAAGTTCTGCATGGTTCCAGTGGTGTAACTGTTTTTTTTTTAAAGAGCTGTGGTTTTACAGGACTTCTGTGGTACATTCATATGGGTAGTATGTATGTTTGAGGGAAAGTGTGATGTTAGGCCTCCTTTTGAACTCCACATTAGTAGAAAATCTGCTGTCTTTCAGTTCAGTTAAACATACAACAAGCTGATAAAGCAAGTAACTTTTTCAGTCTCTCACATTTTATCACATTATCTCAAACACTTTTAGGTAAGAATCAATGGCTCTACAATGCTTGTATCTTTTATTACTAGTATTATTTTTAATTTCAAAAGGTGCTTGTTTGTGGGTGATCTTTATTACGAAACCGTGTGTATGTGTGCACACACACGAGTGTGCATGTGTGTGCGTCTCTGTGGCAGGGCGTGGAGGAAGACAGTGTCCCCTTTATTTCATGAGCTCTACTTCCTAAACTGTCTCGCACTTTTAAAAAATGCCAAGACCAAATATGGAAACTTCAGCTTTAAAGAGAGGATATCCTGGAAGGGTTTGAACTGATGAAAAAGAGGGGGTTTAGTCTCTTAACAAGGTTGGTTTTATCACCAAGTCACATCCTAATCAGGTAGTGTGACAGATAATTTTTTAAGCAGAATCGGAATCAGTTACATGAAATCAGCCTAAAATGTGATTTTGTTTCTACAGTATTATTTTTCTTTTTCTGCACATTTCAGAAACATATGCAATAAACATTTAGACTCTTAATTTACTACACATCAATCTAAAAATCTACTTTGCTATATTAATCAGAATTAATTTGCTTAATTGTTATTCCTAACCCATCAATCTCAGTTTTGCACTAACTTGAACAGTGCCACTTTTTGCTGTTTGCACTTTAATTTGATTTCCATTCTAAGTTTATGAACAGTAATAGGGTCCTGCTTGAATATTCATTAGTTTTAAATTGCGAGCTATGAAAAGGTGCTTTCTTTTACCTTAATGAAAGTGGCTCAGCATGGGACGGATCAGTAATGACATTTGATTTTAGGCATCCAACAAATTTGCGTTTTATTTATTGACACATCTTGTCCAAACAGCTCCCTCGCAAGTTAGTGGAGTAATGAAAGAGAGAGTGCTGCAGAGGAGCGTGGAGCTTTCCTGGCAGGAACCAGAACATCCCAATGGAGTCATTACTGAATATGAAATCAAGTATTATGAGAAAGTAAGTGCTAAGATTACCTGTAATGTACAACAGTGTGCTGTTTGCTTCGTGCTGGCTTGGTGTGTTGTAGAACAATGTTAAAGCCATCAGCTGTCAACTATCCTGTCTCTTCAAAGTCACAGTGACTTTGCTTGTTTTTAATAACTAGTGAATCCCTGCAATTATTACTGCTATCATACGTCTCATATATTTCATTGGGGTACCTTAAAAATGAAACATCCAATTGAAATCTGCCTTTTTTTTCCACTTTTTTTTTTTTTTTTAATTGTTGTTGGGACTTATTTTACCATTATATTTGTCATTTTTCTGTCTCCTCTACATTGTATTTAAAGCTTGTTTCATTTCCTTCTGTGTCACTGTAATTCCAGTCTTGAGATGATGTGTCAAATACAGCTCTTGACTGCATTTGGTATTTCCTTGTGAGCTGGGCAGCTTTGACTTGATGTCTGAAAACTTCCAAAACACTTGCTACACCAAAACACTTCCTACAATTTCAGCTGATAAATACTCCTTATTTCTCTTTTTTAAAAAGTCCCAGCATTGTGAAATTTATTTCTTCACTTGTTCTCTCAACACAGTAATGAATTGAGGCTGCCTTTCGATAGCAGATTAAGTGATGTCTGTTTCTGGTAGAGTGAAATTTCGATGTTATTGGTGTCAGTCGGAGTTTTGCCATTCATTTCAGCATGTCTGGGGCTTCATTCATGATAACTTTGAAGTATTTCAGAATTAAAAAAAACTGACAACTGTAGGTTGGATGAAAGCAGAGTGAAGGCATGTTGTGCAGCTATCCGTTTGTCATGGGACCCCCACTAAGTATGGCTCCTCCAGATTCACTGGGAAATTTGCTGCAGCATGTAACGTACTCCTATTTTTTATAAAACATCTGGGAGAAAAAAGAAAGAATTAAAAGGCAGAGAAATGAACAAAGGAGCTCCTTTGTGATCACTTGTGAAGAAATTTCATCTCTGCAAACAAGGTAATAGTACCTCTATGTCAAAAAAGAGTACGTCAGCTTACTAGGTAACAGTATTAGCTAAATTCAGACCAGATTGAATCTAATATCAAGTGTCAAATCTAATTTTCAGTGCTGAATTACACCAATATACTTATCAAAAGATCTTTATATGGTTTGGGAAGGGAATAAAATGTTTATTTGTTGATGCTAACTCCCAGCTTATGTTGTTCACTTTAATCACTTATAACAAAATTTACCAGGTGTGGACAAAAAGCTAAACAAGTTTTTTTAATAAACTTTATTGATTTTAGCAGGTAATTTTTGTTCCTTAAGCATGTGTGTGCACACACACACATAAATAAAGTCTATACATTAAAAAAAAAAAAAAAAAAGCAGAACAGAAAAAGCAGTTATGTATTTACCAAAGACAAAACTGTTCTCTGCACACAAAACCCCCTTCAAATTACAAAGCTACAAACAAAAAACTTGTGGTTTGGGGTTTTTTTGATATGCAAAATAGATTCTAATCTGTTAAAATGAAATAATTCAAATAGGTAGTGGAAAATACAGAAGAAATATCAAGATACTATACTTTTCATATAATAGTAGCTTTCAGAACATGACTTTTATTATTTTCCTGATGTATTCATGTTACTTTAAATAAGCAGCAGAATTTCATTGCCAGTTTCCTACATTTGCAAAGACGAGGACTGATGTTAAAGTTCTTTTGTAATGTAAGGAGTCCAACCAGTATTATACTTACTACAGTGAAACTAACAAAAAGGAGTAAGAAGCTCATCCTACAACCACAGATAAACTGGACAATATACCTTTAATTCAGTGAGACAATTTTAACACCAATACTTAAATGCTTGTCTTCCTTCCAAAGTAATGCAGTTCAGCTTTAAAAGTACTTCATAAGCTTCTTGCTCAGAACGAGAAACACAGTTTAATTTTTATTCCATTAGTTTAAGTGGAAAAAAAAATATATCTGAACTTTTAGAGCCAAATTAAATAAAACATTTTTGTGGTTCTGAAATATTCTGATAAGTGTTTTTTTCACCTCTCACTTCTGGCTAAGGCTGAAATGGAAACTGTCTGAAATCTCCCAAGTAAGCCTGTCTTCTGAGATTTCTAGCACAGGTTATTTTTATTTATTTCTTACTTATTTATTTTGAATGCAGGAACTGCTGGCAATTCAAATAAGCCTCACTTAGGCATCAAAACCCAAACTGAAATTCCACTGTGGCTTACAGTCGAAACCTGACTATAATTTCCTTACACTTGTTTCTCTTCTCTCAAGCATTCCTGCTCTTTCTCACATACCAACATACATTCCACCATGGTCCTCACTTACAGATGATTTAAACCCTCTTGGAGAAGATACGAAAAATTGTTGCTAGCTGAGCCAGTGGGCTTGCTCAAATGTCAGACTGGGCAAGAACCAGGAGAAGCCATTACTGAATCTCAGAAAAGAAATCATGTATGTTGTGTTTAACACTATTTCAGCAAAAGCCTTTGCTGCTTTACTGACTGTGAAAGGGAAGGTCCTCCATCATTTTTAGCTGTTGAAGTACTATTGAAATGAGTTACAGATTTATTCCTTCCCTCTGTATCTGTCTCATTAGCACTGCCTCGTACAGCTCATGCTTCTCTGGTCATGTAGTGCATTCAGATGGTTGGTTAATTCATCTCTTCTGCCCTTCAAATCAGGGTTGCATCTGCCACCAAAAATCAACAGGGCTGCACATATCTATGCTGAAAGATAATCTGGATCAGTAAATGTGATGAATAAGTAGAGCTTTTTGAATACCGTAATGATCTGTAATACAGCTTTTGTAGTATTTGAAAGTGAGCTATTACTCATAGGGTTTGTAATCTTACAGCTTCAGATTTGAGAGATGTCATGCTGAGCTTCTTTCCCAGGGTTCTTCTTGATGCCATAGAGTCAAAACCTGAGAAAAGACTAAAAGCTGGAACAACAACAACAACAACAACAAAAAAAACCACTAAGTAAAAACTGAGTTAAGGATCTCAGAATCTGTATTTTTGTAAAGGTATTGGAAGATAATAAGGGAAGGTGTTCTGACCATGAAAGAACAGATTTCCCTGTCCTTGAACAACACGTTTAGACCCCACAGATCCCCATGGAAAGCTGCGGTTAAACTATTTTCTCTTCAAAATTTCACAAAATGTAATCAGAGCCAAAGAAGCAATCATTTTGTGTCTGGATGTTTTATGAGTAACAACATGAGCATCCCATTTGAATTTTATGTTACACTTAGAGCTCCTCATTGCATTGACAGTGTTTTGTAATACTCCACAGAGTATGCTTTATTTTTTATGTTGGGAAAAAAGCATTCAGCAAATTGAAATAAACTACCCAGGCTGGCTGTCAGTTGCTGATGTGCAACCATGATAAAATCTGACCTGTAGCTGTCATTTAATCTTTTGTCTTATTGTTTCCAGGATCAAAGGGAGAGGACCTATTCAACAGTGAAAACCAAGTCCACTTCAGCTTCTATTAATAACCTAAAGCCAGGAACAGTGTATGTTTTCCAGATTCGTGCTTTTACTGCTGCTGGTTATGGAAATTACAGCCCCAGACTGGATGTTGCCACGCTGGAAGAAGCAACAGGTAAACAATTAGGTTTAGAGAAAATTAACACTTGCAGTAGAAATAGTAATTAAAACAAGAAAGAAAATAATCATAGGCAGTATTATTATAACTAGAAAGAATAAATTTATACATTAAGGTGGATTTTTGTCACTGTATGTTGAAGGACGAGCTTCAATTAGTTGTTTTACCATAGAAATACAAACTACACTCTTACAATTAGCTGGCGAGTATTTATAACATATCAGGTTCTTCTCTGTTTTCCTTCCAACACAAAGAAAAATATTTTTTTTCATCAAATACACACCTCCTTCCCCCCACAAGACAAGTGTGTAGTGGTGAGCTGAGTAACTCTCCTAGATTCTTCAGTAACTCTGGAGAGGAAGCAAGAGCAGATTTCAGCCCACAAAGGCTTCTCCAGGGTATTTTCCCCCTGTTTGATTTCCTGAAAAGACTCTGTATACTTTTGTTTATGTGGGTCTCTTGCTTAAGCTATATGTCCATCCTTAGTGTCTTTTGAGTTTAATTAGCTAGTTTGAACTTGGTTAGTAAAGAAACAGAGGTTTCTCTGAGGCTCGTATAATATGTTGTAAGCTGTTAAAAAAAAAATAATAAAGCAACTTCTCAAAAACCCTCACAATGGAAAGTATGAAGCTGAAGTGCAAGTTCTGTCAGTACAGCACACCGGAGAATGTGGCTCTGGCATCTCAGCAGAGAGATAACTTTTTGGGAAACCTCGCTCTTTCCTTGATGCTAAAACCAATCTTGTGTCCTTATTTGTCTGAAAAATTGCAGTGATTCCTTTTTTCCTCACCAATCTAGGTATGTGCATACATGATTAATCTTCCACAATTTGAATCTTCAGAAGGAAACTCTTCCGTCACTGAGACCTGGCAGCTGTGAGCCCATTCACGGGAACTGCCTGTGTCCCTGGCAGCTTCACCACTCTGTTGCAAACCCAAATGTGGTTACTCTATTTTGTGTCATTTGCTTCAGGCTGACCTGCTGCCAGGCAGGTCAGCCCGATTTGGAGCTGAGAATACATAGCCTACAGGTTCAAAGGGTATGGATGCCAACTGTGCTCTCTGCACTCTCTGCAGCACATGGTGTTGCATCATATTAATTGCAGCCAGGTGTTGGCTGAACAATTTGCAGGTATTCTTAAAACACAGTAGTTAAGTCTTGATTCCACCTTGGTTCCACACAGAATATGAGAGCTCTCAATAATGAATAATACCACATATCTAATAAACGTAATTGAAATAGTAATTATCATAATAGCTGCAATAAACTGTTACTACTAATATTGTTCTTTCTGTGTCTGATAGCATACTTACCGTCCGTAGATGTCTGCTTCAAAAGAGTCAGTAGCAGAATCCCCATTTTGCCTAATGGGAACCTGAAGTATAGCCAGAAGTAATTTCTTATTTCGAGTAGATTCCTGGAAAACAAATTAAGAGTCTGTCATAATCTGTCATAAGTTCCTTCTAATTAGCTAATGTATTGTCCATAGCAGTTTAAAATCAGTAAACCAAAATGTTTCCCAAGATTTCCTTAATTACCTGAGTATTTTTTATATACTGAATGTAAGCATACTGGTAGCCGCTAAGATTAGCAAAGATAATTTCAGAGGTAAACAGTCTTGACTGGAGTTTGGTCAACATATGGAAGATTAGGAAACCCTTAGAATAAATGCATCACTGACCATGCTCATGTACCCTTTTTCTGACTCAGGTGATAAAAAAATACATACAAACCAGTGACATACTTGGCCAGTACGCACAACAGATTTTTCTCTTTTCACAGGCCAGCTTTGTGTTTTGACATGCCATGCAAAATGTCCTGTTTTTTCATTAAAGAATATTTTAAAAATGGCTTCTTTTCCATGTTCTTGAGAGGTCGTTATAGAATATAATTCCCATCAAGGATAAGCAGCCACAATTTTCCATATATGGTTTTCAGAAATAATTTAAAATGTTGATAAAAAGATAGTAAATTCCATATAAATTATTCTAGAATTGTTTTACACAAAAATATTTGATTCTTGTATTTTATCTATAGTTTTATCAGAACTTGTAGGGTAATCAAGATAGTCTTTTGTTATCATTTTAAAGGAAGACCCTTACTGGATCATTTTTAGGAAATATACCTCAAATGAAGTACCTTACAGGTGAGCAGTAAACCAATGTTATGCTACAGTCCAGAGGCATTGGTTTATCATTTTTCCAGTGGATTTCTGAATGCAGCTTTTGAATATGTAAAAATATTTTGAGAATATATATATATAGGGTAAATATATATATATATATACACATGCATATATATACATTTTTTAAGAATATATATAGCGATCATCACAGCCAGCCATATTACTTACCTGTATTTCTCCTGGCACTTCAGCTGGTTGGCATCTTTCGGTTGGTGCTGTTGATTAAGTAGATTTTTGTATTGTGCTCCAGTTTACGAATTGTGATAGAAGCTGCATGGCCACTTCTCAATATTTGAGGAACTACATCTATTCTATTACTATTATCTGATACGTAAAATAGACATGCCTGGTTTTGCACATATCATACATGTTGGGCATTGCAAACATATTTGTGTAAAAAAATCATAACTGTGATTTAACAATGCTTTAAAAAGGCAGGATATTTCTGTTCTATACCGTTTTCACAGATGAAAGTACTTTAATCATTGCATTTTTTTTTGTAGGAATCATTGCTTGTTATTAGAGACAGAAATCCTTCAAGAAGAAAATATAAATTTGTAGAATATCACTTGAGTGGTAATCTTGCCTTGTGATTCACTAAGTATTTAAAAGTTACATTAAATTACTTGTAGCCAATGGATCCAAAGGTGTTCCTGTGCTTTTTGTAACTGAAGGAAATTTTGCCACTTGTTACAGCTGTCACTCTTAAAGTAAAAGGGCTGAGCACAACCTAGCATGAAGAAGACTTTGCTTTTTCCTTTTGCCATGAATCAGTGTAAATCAAGCAAGGCTGAAGTAATATGGAGATGTACATTTTACTCCTAATGTCTGAAATTACACTATTAGAATTTTTTATAGAAGGCATAAAGCATAATATTTAAGAAAGTAATTGTGGTGGTTTGACCCTGGCTGCATGCCAGGTGCCCACCAGAACCACTGTATCACTCCCCTCCTCAACAAGACAGGGGAGAGAAAATATAACGAAAGGCTCATGGGTTGAGATAAGGACAGGGAGATCACTCAGCAATTACTGTCACTGGCAAAACAGACTTGTCTTGGGGAAAATTAGTTTAATTTATTACCATTCAAATCAGAAAAAAAACCACCTTCCCCTCCCCTCCCTTCTTCCTGGACTTAACTTTTAATTCCTGATCTCTCTACCTCCTCCCTCTGTGCAGCGCAGTGGAACAGGGGTTACGGTCAGTTCATCACGTGTCGTTTCTGCTGCTCCTTCCTCCTCACACTCTTCCCCTGATCCAGCGTGGGGTCCTGCCCATGGGAGACAATCCTCTATGAACTGCTCCAGCGTGAGCCTCTTCCACAGAGTGCAGCCCTTCAGGAACAGACTGCCCCACGGAGTCACAAGTCCTTCCAGGAGCCTGCTCCAGGGTGGGCTTCCCATGGAGTCACAGCCTCCTTTGGGCAGCCCCCTGCTCTGGCATGGGGTCC
>JAVJGJ010000059.1:3006315-3036326 GCA_035590215.1 Microhierax caerulescens
GGCTTCACCATGGGCTGCAGGGGCATCTCTGCCCCAGTGCCTGGAGCACCTCCTGCCCTCCTTCTTCACTGACCTTCATGTCTGTAGAGTTGTTGGTCTCACAGTCTTACTCCTCTCTCATGCTGGTGCAGATTCCCACCCTGCTCCTTCCTAATATGCTAACCCAGAGGTGCTACCACCATCGCTGATGGCTTGGCCTTGGCCAGCGGTAGGTCCATCTTAGAGCTGGCTGGCATTGGCTTTATTGTACATGAGGGAAGCTTCTGGCATCTTCTCAGAGAAGCCACCCCTGTAGCCCCCCTGCTACCAAAACTTTGCCACACGAACCCAATATGCAATGTTTTACATTGCATCTCACCTACCTTACCAGTTGACCAGCGTACCATGTCTCCAATATCTTCCAGAGCCCAAATAACATCCTCACCTTGCTTTCAGAATGTGCCAGTACCCCAGATCTGTGAGGCAGTTATGCAGAGACCCACTCACATATGTCAACCTCCATGCACTCAACTTGGCTGCTGGATTAGGCGACAGGCTGGGCTGGGTATTTTTCCAAACTCTGCTAGATGGATGCAGCTTTGCAGCCTGGCCATTGTGACAGTATGCTGCCTCTTCTTGTCTTCCAAGTGAGGTTTGCACTGAAGTTCAAAGGCAGAAGGGAACAGTTTTAGGGAGTGCTGTATTTTACTTAAATTTAACATTGTTTGGGATTGTCTGCTTTGATGGCCTGGTGAAGTTACAGGAACTGAGTTGTGTTGCTTATGCCCCTACACTCTTGCATGAGATAATGACCACTGATCGCCTGAAAGTTCCACAAGTGGATATATGCAGGCCTGTAGTAGCTTTCTAGTGACCTGGGTATCTCAGAAAGTTATAGTTACTCAAAGATAAGTATTTGCTCTTTTCAGTTAAAGACCTGCATGAATAATGAAATCTTCCTCATCTGCATTAGGTAGAACATAGAAAAATTGCAAGGTTTCTTTAGCAAATAAAATTTAAGGGAGAGAAAGATATTTGCCCCCAGTGCAGATTATTCTTTATCTGTATAGTATAACAAGGTTTGTTATTCTGAGGGGAAGCAGTTAGTACACGTCAGTGTCAGTGACTAAATAAATCATGTTGACTGGCTCACTTCTCCCAAGACAGAGCAAAGAAAAGACTGGTTTATTTGTTTCTAGGGGAACCTCTGAAGTCTGCAACATGAACCTGATTCTCTGGAATTCAAATCTTTGCGTAGACATTTCTGTTCAGTTACCACTACCGGCAGTTAACCATATTAACATACCATCAACGATTTAGTTGATCAACTATCAGTTGGGTCTCCTTTTTTTCCCCCTCTTTGATATCTCTGCTGCTTCCAGGTGACTCACACTTTCACAGTCCCTTACTCAGCACCACTACCTGATGTCTCCTCCTTTATTTTACAGTCTTTTGGGCTAGAGCCTCACTGTTACAAACCAGCACAGAGTTCAGTAAAGCTGTGCTCATTTAATGCAACTGAGTACATGGCCGCCCTCATTAGATGTCAGGCAAGCAATGTCTTTAACAAGCCTTGAGGTTTCTTAGGCTAAGTATTTACATCCTCCGTTTACATTAATGTGTCATGCATACATTTGCATTTATTAATAGTACGGGCATATCTGAATTACAACAGCAATAATGGGTGGATATTTTAGCATGTAAATTCTCTGCAGCGTGGAGAATTCCGTTTTGTGTGCGTGGAAGCACCTTTTCACTGCTAACAGAAACAAATGATGAATAATAATAGCAATTACAATTACTAATAACAGTAAGAGATAGAAATATGCTAACTAGGAAATCTGTGTTAATAGTTATTGTTTCATCTCAAACATTCTTTTTATAGGTAAGACACTATTTCCTTGGGTGCCATCAAAGTAATTTCAACCAGGTTTAGAGGGGAGGCTAGAAGCAGAGCGCCGCAGGGATTACTCTCCTGCTGTGCCCCTTACAGGGTTGTAGAGGTATTCCCTTTTAGGAAGGAGTCAACCACTGAGCAAAACAGAAGGCAGTGCAGCAGGAGGAGGGGGTGGAAGTGGCTGGTGCTGGTGCTGTCTTTTGGCTAATGGCTGCACCACTTTGACCAAATCAGTTCCAGAATAGCTCCTTTTTATTCCCTGCAGATGATTATTAGCTGATCCAGCATTTGGATGAATTTCGAATGGAGGCCCTTCTTTAGATTATCAATGTAATGGTTTCAGGCAAAGTTAAACTAATGGTCTGCATTTCGTGATGGTTGACTGACTTTTTTGCAGTTCCTTTGTAGGGAATAACTTTAAACTAATCTCTGCTTTGTGCTCCATTTGTAGCCACGGCTGTTTCCAGTGAACAGAATCCTGTTATTATCATAGCTGTGGTTGCTGTGGCAGGAACCATCATTCTGGTCTTCATGGTGTTTGGATTCATCATCGGGAGAAGGTACTGCACCTTGCACAGGCATAAGCACATGATCCCACTTTTGTGAAGTCTAATAATCTAATAGTCACATAGTCTAATCTGGGATAGTAATTTGCAAAATTGAAATGGTAGTAATTTTTCATAAGGACAAATTTCATTTAAATCCCGTTATCAATTATACAGCTCATTCTTTTACTTTGGCAAGACACACTTAAATCAAGATGTTCTTTTTGTCCTATGTAAATGTGCTGTAAGAGGAACCCCTAGCAGGTTCTTTACCTGTACTCCTCAAAGTCTGTCTTTCTGTTCAGTTTTCTCACGTGGAGAAGTCTGACACTTTATCTGATCAGCCTTTAAATGACTTTACATTCAAGAAAAAGAGGCAAAGCAGTAAGTTTAAGAATACCCTCATGTAAAACAGTGTTCTACTTTCAAGTTCTTTAATCCTCTGTCTTATCCACAGAAGCTTTTCACCAGAACTAGAATTTTCTCTTTAGGACCTGTCCCAACTGGTATTTGATACAAAAGCCTTTTGATTGCAACTGTTCATGATTTATTTAAAACTCTGCTGTCAAGAGAATTGTAGCTGCAATTTTCAAAGGGCCTACAGCAGTTAGGTGCTCAGTGCCTGGAAATCCCAGCCTGCAGAACTGATGTTGTCAGGACCTTAGATATGAGGAAGTCTTTATTTCCCAGTGAAACTGGTGTCTTTCTTTTCAGGCATTGTGGCTATAGCAAAGCTGATCAGGAAGGGGATGAAGAACTTTACTTTCATTGTAAGTGTTTTGTTTTTTTTTCTTCCCCCTTTCCAAACTGCAATAGTGTAGACAATATTAAAACAACACTCCATGAAAGACAAAGCCCTAAGAAATTAAAAAATGCTGTGTAAATAGCAAGTGGAAGGTTAAACACTGAAAACGTGATCTACACAAAAAGGATGCAGATTAAAGTCAGCATTGCTCACACAGACGGTTTTATTTCTATGCGTGTGTGTGATATACTGTTGTTTTCATTCTGCGCTTTTTTTTTCCTTCTTGGTTGCTTTGAATCCATGTTTCACACTGTCCTAATGATCCCTCTGAGGTGCAGTATTTGAGAGACCTTTGGCTAAGTGACTGTATGATCTTTACCTCAAGCAAACTTCAGATTAAGGAAGTGTGGATCACTGCATCACCCTAACAATGAAGCTGTTATACTGAAAAGCTGTTTTCTGCTACTGTGAATATTGTAGCTTCAAATTGAAAAAACATAATGTCCTTAAAAATTGAATTTTTAATATTAAAAGAAAGGTCAGCTACTTCATTACTGTTCTCTCTTCTAGAATCACTTGCCTGGCTAAGAGTAGTACCTGAAGCCTCTCATTAAAATCACAGCTAACATCTGAACTTATGCTAGAACCCTGGGAAAATTCAATAAAATACATCTTTCTTGGGTTAATGACAGTTGAAAATTTAAAGGGAGAGGAAGGTTTATGCAACAATAGTTTCATTTTTTTCAAAATATTATTTTAAAAAAATCTTATTTTGGCCCTTTCTCATTTCAGTTGTAATATCACTTTGGCATGAAAAATTAAAAATGTTTTCATTTCTTTTAGAATCAGTCATTAACTTGGGAAGCATGCTAAAACTAAGTTGCAAAATTATTTTGAGAATCTAGAATTGCAGATTGACATAATAAAATTAATCTGAATATTGGGTCTGTCACAGAACAATGCCTGGGTTTCCAGTCTTCTCCCATATGTGATAACTCTCATATCAGTAGAACTTGCCATTTAGTCATGCTATGCTGTTTGTAGCCTTGTTTATCTACCAAAAATTGCAGCTGCAGCTTAAATCCATCAGATTTACGTGGGGTTTTTTAAATAAGAGCAATATGGCTTATCTTAAATATGTTAAAATCATGTGCTATTATTAGAATGTAATGCCACGTGGAGAATGAAGTAGCCACTAGTGACGAATTTATTGCATCTTTCTAATGCATGCCTCTAAACGAGTAGTTCTAGCCAAAGCTCTACTCAAAGACAGATCCAGGCTTCTGTTTTACCTTTCTGCCCTGAAAAAAATCAGATCAGCTGAAATTTGTTCATGCTCCCTGGGTTTGGGTGTGTTACTACCTAAATCATTTAAATGCAGTATTAAACTAAGTAGTGACATTATTGCAGCTTTTGTCAATCAATTCATAATCTGTGAAAAAAAGGTGGAAAATAATAATGGCATAGTAATTATTTATCATGCATTCTGCAGTGCAGCTGATTTTAAAGGATCCATCAAAAATCTGATGTTACTTAAACGTTGCTATTCTGGGAGTGATAGATTTGAAATTTGCCTCTCACGGATGCATTTTAAGCTTTTCATGTCTTTAGAAGAGCTACTGCTTTCACTTTTAACATCCCCCATTATGTCCTTGAAGGAAAAGATCAACTATGTGTCCTTGTATGTCAGTACATAAACAAAAAGAATATGCTAGCTGAATAATTTCTTTCCTTGTCTCCATTATTGGTGACATTTTTTGCTTCAATGAAAATGTAAGTGACTTAATATGAAAGCTGCTACTTAGTGATTAATAGTTGATCCAAAAATGGTGAGACTTTATAAATGTCCATTTCCCTCAGTTTACTTTCAAGAAATGTGGTTATCTAGCAAATCAGTCAGAGCAGTTACTTTTAAAGTCACAGTCTTTTGAAATCACAGCACCAAATATAAGTCACTTTTGCCAAGCTAGTTTTTCATTCTCTGTTGATTGACTGTGTCGTATTTAAACTTATTTTATAACCATGTACAGAATGAGATGGAACCCAGTGCTGTGGTCACCAGCTTGGTCACAGAGCTGTGAACACTGGTTTGGTGTCCTTTTGCTCCATAACATCTAGACAACCTTCTTCTGTCCTGAGGTGCCACACTGAGTTTTCGAAAACATAACTTACAACAAACACTTATTTAGAAGTAACCATTTTTTTAAAGCAGGCTCTAAAGCACTGTATTTAATAGAGTGTCACATATTTCCTTTCAGTCCCCCTCAACTCTTTGTGACCTCAAGCATTACACTTGAAGATACAAGTACAACAGAGGAGTTTAGTCAAGCAATTCAGATTTATATTTGGTTTCCTCCTACCGTTTTCTTCTAACAGTGTCTTCAAATCCAGGCCAGCATTATTTCACGTTGGTATGCCAGGATAGCCTTGGCCTGTCAAAATGTTTTATGACAGCCTGTATAAATGACCATCAGACGCTCACCTGAGATTTGCAAGGTTACCTCCAATCCAGGCCCTTTATTGCGAACAGAAGAGGATGGCTCTTTCTCCATCTCCCTGTCTGAAAGCACTATTAATAGGAAGTTAACCTATTGCTTTCTACTCATTTTCTCTGTAGTCTTTCTTGGGTTTAAGACATAAATATTTATAATTGTAAGAATTTGTAGCGCTATCAATACAATTGGAAGAACCCCTATTTAAATACATAACGTGGCAGATAATAACACCTGGGCAATATTTCAAATAATTTCTCTGGTTGTAACTTCAATAGCTTACTCAAACAATTTGTCTAGCTTTTTCCTTCTTTTGAGGGTTTGGGATTTTTTTGGTCAGTAATACAGTCTGAAACATAAATACTCATGATTGCTAAGCAATTTTTCAGTATGTTTTAAAATTTAAAATATTTTACGTTCAATTAAAAGATTACAAAGCAACCATAAATTATTTATGTTTTGTATTGACTTTTGATCCAATACTTGTGTATCGGTATATCAATTAGCAGAGGAACGCTCTTGCATTTTCAAGTTGAGTTTTAATTCAGTGATTTAATTACAGCTCAAGACTGTAATCCTTGTGAGCTGAATTTATTTCATAAAAAATGCTTGATTAATACATTGCCAGTGTTGCTCTACTTTCACCAGAGGAGCAAAAAGTAATTGTCCTGAATCAGCAGCAAACTAAGGGGAAAAAAATACATGCTGACCAAAGTGCTACACTGCCTGAGTTGCTCTAAGTGCTATACTGGAGAAAGAGGGAGCAAAACCCAAGTTGCTGCTGATAATTCACTTCGGTGCTTGAGACAGGGAGTAATTGTGCCACAAACCCCACTTTCCCTTTTTAAGCCTTTACAAGTTGATGACAAGTGTTTCTCATGTTTCTATTCTAATGCAAGAAACATACCTAATGTATGTTAGGTATAAGAAATATACCTAAGGTTATAAATTCTAGGTGCTGTGAATACTTTAGCTTGGCTATTCCTACAGTCTGTAAATAATATTCTATTCACTAGTGTAAGCAAATTGAAGCAGGTAGAGGACCCTTTCAAATCCCACTAGAAGACTGAGATAACATAAAGAAATGCTGTTTATGCAACCTGGGAAAAGAGGATAAGCTGCTGTCCTTACACAGAAAAGAAAGTTTCACCTCTTCTGTTGGTTTTATACTCCTTCCCCTGCTTTATTTTTGCTTCCCCTCAACCCTTGCATTCATTCCATTGAGCACTATTTAATATTTGTCACTTATTTTGCTTCAGGGTGGGGATGCAGATGCTAATGTTAGTCATTTGTGGCGTTGGGATTGTGCACTTGTGTCAGCATGCTTGCAGATGATGTCTAAAACTAAGGTTGCCTCGCAGAGCGGCTCCGACTCAGGCAGCGTGGAAGTAGGTTCACTCTTCCAAGGAGCACTCTGCATAATGAAATTCCTGGGCTGGCTGCACAATAAGTACCTTTGCTTCATCACAGTCACGCTTTCTTACATCATTACAGTTAAATTTCCAGGCACCAAAACCTACATTGACCCTGAAACCTACGAGGACCCAAATAGAGCTGTCCATCAATTCGCCAAGGAGCTAGATGCCTCTTGTATTAAAATTGAGCGTGTGATTGGTGCAGGTAAGGCTGCCGTGGCTTCCTGATTCAACTGTTCCATTTAGCTGGGATCGAAGCTCATACATCATAATGACAGGCAAATAATTATACCTCAGGTATAGAAGAACTTTTTGCATTTGCCAGAGTGGTTAAGAGCAATGAAGCTGCACTCGCCTGTAAAATCTAAAAACAAACAGGAGGAAAAAATCCAACAAAACCTAAATAAGTAAATGAAGAGTCTTGCTTGACATTGAGAGCTTGTGGGTTTCTAATTCTGTATCTGCTCTTAAAAATGTAACTGGGGGGAGGGGGGAGGTTTGCTGCCTATTATTTACTGTCAGAGTAAAGGTGTTAGGCATGAGTGCAAATTCTGCTCGCTTTCCTTTTGCAAGTGAGCTTTTTGACCTCTGAATTTTTTTTCATGTGAGTAAGGAAAACTGGCTGCAGCACAAAATCTTAGAGACTAGGAAGGTCTTGTTTCTGTATAACAAAATCTTCCCTAAGGCTGTTTTTTGTTCTACCATTTTTCTTTTTGATATTTTATGAATACAAAAAAGTTATTGTTTAACTTCTCATGACTGATTTTAATTGCACCAGCATTACATTGCTTTTCTTCCTCTTGAACTGTCTACCACCTACTTAAGGCATGGTGTTCATGCTCTAAAAAGGCAGTTTCATTTGTTTGCATTAATAAGATATGTGACATTTTTATTGCAGTACTCTATGTAGTGAAATTAAGTTTCCATGGGTAAGAAAAAAATCAAATACTTTGGATTCCTGGAGGAAATGTTCTTTTGCTTTCCTGTTGTTTTATAGAAGTATTAGTAGAACACTTTTAAAGTCACCCTGTAGTTTGGCATGCACTGTAAATTACATACTGTGGTATTATTTTAAAAGAGAAAAAGAAATATCTCTAAAATAAACTATTTTACCTGTAAAAAAAACCCTTTACACTTAGAATTCACAATGCCTCTCTAAAGTAATCTCACACATGTTGAAACATATCTTAATCAAGTAGTAGTTCTGTTGAAATTAACAACACTGCTGAGCAAATTATTCCTTCAGATGACTAAGAGCCTAAGAATCCAGCCCCTGCTAACTAGTAATTTTTATGATGGTAGAATGGCAGCACCTCTTCTAATAAATAGGCAATGGACAAGATTTAAATTCAAGATTAGCATAGAAAAACTACTGAGCTTTATCTTTTGCTTTGAGTTAAAAAACTGTCAGCATAGCAGCAGTTCAGAGCAGAGATATGTCCAGTTGGACTTTGCCAATACCTTCTGAGCTAAATGCTGAAAACACTTCAGCTGCAGAGACACTTTAAAATGTGTCTTCACTGTTGTAACAGACTAATTCCAGGATGTTAGTTTTGTTGACCACAGATGAATTTATTCTTACTTGTAATGAGTATAACTGATAGCAAAAAAATTATTGTGTGTCGGTAGTCATTCTGAAGAAAGTTAGTAAGAAGTGCTATGGTGAAAGCATGTTGTGTGTGGAGTTTAGCTGTGGCTTTAACTTGTTGATGTAGGCAGCGAACAGGAGTTATATGAAATGCAGTCCAGGAACAATAGAATGTTAAGGACCCAAAGAAGCAACGGAAACTCGTACATCAAAGAAGAACGTGGAATTTCTGCTAGTGACAGCACCAGAAAAGCCACTTGGCAGTCTCAAGACACATTATCAGCAATGCTGGCCACACCAACTATCGAGTCGTGCCATGTCTCTCTCAAACAGGGTGCAAGTATGCTTCTGCTCAGTTTGTATGAGGATTATGTGATTTCCTTGCCGATATTTTCGTTGCCATCCCACTGCGACCACCTGTCAGATACAAAATACCATGTCCACTATATTGAGCCCTTGTTTGTGCCACAGATCCTTTGCTCTAGCCTCTTCTTTGTTGACATGCTGAGCTAGTGGCTGTGCAGCTGTGCAGTATTCCCACTTTTGTTGTCATATTTTCTGGATCGTTTTGGGGCATAATGTCAGCTGCATAGACTACATTATTGGGAATAAAAGTAGTTCATTGGCTCGCATCCTGGCCTGAAAAGCATAACATCTAAGTTCAGGTTTCTGGTTTGCCTGAGTGTGAGTGATCTGCTTTTGGAAATAAATCAAAATGAGATCACAGAGAGCTGGAAAGGAGTTAAGCTTTAGTGTGTCCCGTGCCAAGTATCCTAATTACCTGGCTCTGAAGTATCACACACACACTCTTATACTCGCATCTTGTGTTCAGCATGGAACAAAAACAATATTGGAAGGTACTACTAGAGAAAATTGCTATCCTTTAGTAAGTTCTTGTGGCTAGAAACTGTGAGTGGGGTGAGTGATGACTTCATTAGTAGTCATCCGTATTGTTAGTGAAGTGCAGGAGAGAAGTTAAGGCACCAAGCTAAGGGCATGAGTAGCTAGTTTCTGTGTATTTAACAACTATGCCTCATAGTATTCATAGCTATGACATGGATATTCAGACCACAACTCCAGTGCCCAAGGATGGTTTGGGCTAATGCCTCACCAGTGCGGGCAGGAACAGTTTTACTCTATCTGGCCGATTATCTCAGGTACAGCATGGAGTTAAGAGAGGTATATGGAGCTGATCTGAGCTAACCTTAATTCAGCTAGTGTAAAACAGGAGGGAGAGGAATTCAATTCTGTATGCAGTCATCTCCTATGAGATTCATAAAATGAGCCATGTTGAGGAAAGATTTGACCAAGCAAGTCGGTTGGAAATATTAAGGTTCGGTCCAAGTTCTACAATTCTGCTTGGAGAACTGTGAAGCTGAGGCCTAGGTGCTGCTTTTTTCTTTCTCTAAGCTCTGCTGTTGGCGGTGACAGGAAAGTAGCGTTAGAATGAAGATGGGACCCTGAACAAGATTTCTCAGAACTCATCTGTTAGGACACCTCAGCATCTACCTCTTCAGGCATTCAGCCCCGTTTCCAAGCATCTCTCTCTCCACTGCTAGCCAGATACCTTGCCTGTGTGTATGTACACTGAAGTCCTGATCCCACCAGGTTTATGAGGACCTCAGTCTGTGTCCCAAAGGGATGCTCTAATCAAATTCTCTGTGTTAGTCTTTCCTATTTCAATCAGTTTTTTTCAGCACTCACCCTAAAACACGTCTTGGATTTAGGTGTGTCTGCATACTTGTGCATACTCAACAGCTTGATGTGAAGGCACTCCACAGGCATGCAGGAAATAATTTTCAGACTTAATGTGATTTGGAGGAGGGATGGATCTATATCTTCCATAGTCCAGATAAATCTGCAAAGTACCAGATTGTTAAATATTTTTGCAATTAATCTTTCTCTTTTTGAAGAGATGTTCCTCTCTATCCAATATATTACTACCCTTTTCTCCAACATATCCCAAAAGATTTTTCTTCCTGGCTACAGAATAGGGGTTCTGTCTTTCTCTTTCTTGTGACATGACTGTGGGGCAAGGAACAATCCTTAAATCTTTCACAATCTCAATAATAGTGACGTAATTGTACTGCCATTCACCTCCACACCTTGCATGCTTCCATCCTCTTCACTGTCCAATGGAGTCCAGTTACTTCTCTCCCAAATTAAGGTTGTTAAGGCTTTTTTTTAAAGTGTTCTTGCTGGCTATTTGGCCATTTTTTTTCCACATGCTTCTTCAAGTTCCAATTGTCTGCTGGTTTAGAACCTTTTACAAACTTCCAGCATTGGCTTGGGTTTGTTTAATGTTACAAAACTATTATAAGTCACACCTATCATTTCATAATCTGGAAAGTAAATTAAGCTGCTTGAAGGTAGTGTTTCATTTAACACTGTAACGATGTTAAATTAAAAGCAGCTATGAAAGAGATGCCTTTTGAAAGAAAAAAAAAAATCGGATCGAAAGATAGCAAGGAAACCATGTAGAACAGAAAGACATTTTCACTTAGAAATGGTATTACTATGTCTGTAGTAGTATTTTCTTATGGAAGCCACTTCATTTTTATTTTATATTTTTGAAAAAATGTAACAAATTACTAACAAGTCTTCTAAAAGATTCAATAACATGGCTTAATGTGAAGTGTTTTACTCTGTAAGGTACATAGTCAGCAATTAATTTAAAGCACGTGCCTGTCTTTGCACTCCTAAGTAACCCATTTCAAATGTGAACATTCACATGTTAAATTTAAGCACACACTTAGGCAGCTAGTTGAATCAAGGCATAAAGAGAATATTGATATTATAGTCGGAGTAACTCAGCATCAATTTGCTTCATTTTAGGAGAGTTTGGTGAAGTGTGCAGTGGGCGTCTAAAGCTTCCTGGCAAGAGAGATGTTGCAGTAGCCATAAAAACTCTGAAAGTTGGCTACACTGAAAAGCAAAGGAGAGATTTCCTGTGTGAAGCAAGCATCATGGGGCAGTTTGACCACCCCAACGTTGTTCACTTAGAAGGGGTCGTTACCAGAGGTAAGCAGCGGCTTGATCTATCAGTCAAATAACAACATAATGGCAGAAATTACTTTAGCTTATTCATGGTCAAAGATTCAAATTATAAACAGGCTGCACACTCCTAATGGATTTTCTCCTGATGCGTAACTAACTAAAACAATATTGTGTTGTGCTACAACCTGAGGAAAAAATTAAGATGCACGCATGATTAAAAGATGAAGTACTTTGAAATATATTATTTTTCTAGTTTCATTTAGCCTCAAAGACCATGCAGAGAGATAAGGTTTCTTATGTCCTTTCATATTATCTGAAGTGTCATTATTCCAGAGTCCCGTTCACACAGCATGAGTTAGGAGAACACACTGACATTTTGATTTGTATGGTTTAATTTTGTGAATCAAGACCATGTTCCATGCAGATATTTACGGACTTATTAGAGCTCAGTAACAGTGCTGGAGGCCTCAGAAATATTCATTGTCTCAATGATTCAGTCCTTCAAAGGAATAACGTGTGTTTTATCAAAAAAAGGCACTCCATTTATGTTACAGTATTTTCAAACAAAATCGGTCTTTTTTTGTTTTTTTTTTTTTTTTTCCCTAGGGAAACCAGTCATGATTGTAATAGAATACATGGAGAATGGGGCCTTAGATGCATTTCTTAGGGTGAGTACCAAAATGAAAACATATATAGACATATTTTAAGTGATGTGTATATTACATACTGTCACTTTTAAAAATATGGGTTTATATATGTGCACATATACGTATACATGCATGATATTCATATAATTAAAATGATTTTCAGGCTAAAATGGAGCTTGTTGAATACTAGCAGTTCTCTACGGTATTTCTGAAATTAGAGGATCAGACAGATTCACATGGGAACATTCTAGGAATTTGAGTCATTTAATGTGGGATAGACATGGTGGGTTTTATTATTGCCACCAGCTGAAGTAAAAACCACTGATACCTGAAGCCCAGTCTTCTGCCTTTTGGGAGCAGAATTTTATTATGTCAGCATGGTGTAAATCAGCACACAAAAATCCCTAATTGAACTGTGGATGTATTTAAGAGAAGAACAAAGGAAAAAAAAATGCAAGTTCACAGCAATTTAGCATTTTTTGAGTGTGTATTCTGAACCGGCCCATTCTGACTCCTTACCAAGTGTACAGGACAGAGATGATGTATAAACACAGTGTAGAGGACAGAAAGATTATGATTGTTTGATAAATTCCGAGCTATGAATAAAATTTTGAGTAGCTAGTGTTCCAAAAGGAGGTAGTTCTTAATTCGATACACATAATTATGCCGAGAGATTAAGAGCATATAGGCAAACTATAAAGAGCTGTGCATCAAGTGATATCTCTTACAAAAGACTTGCCAGGACTTAGCCAGAAATTTACGATTAGCAAGTTTTGTTACTTCTAGTACATTAGCTACTTACACGTTTCTTAACTGGATGTACTTTTTTATCTCTGAAGAAAATAAAACTTGTGTATGAAGAGAGTTTCTTTGCCCCAGGATGAATTGCCACAGAAGTAGTAAATAAGTAGAAAGCTGAAGTTGTAAAACTAATTGTTATTTCTCTTCTCAGCTATACTAACAAGAATTGCTGCTCCTTTCTTCCCTCCAGAAACATGATGGGCAATTTACCGTCATTCAGCTGGTGGGAATGTTGAGAGGAATTGCTGCTGGAATGAGATATTTGGCCGATATGGGATATGTACACAGGGATCTTGCAGCACGCAATATTCTTGTCAACAGCAACCTTGTTTGTAAAGTGTCAGACTTTGGCCTTTCCAGAGTTATAGAAGATGATCCAGAGGCTGTCTACACTACTACTGTAAGAGAAATCCATGGGTTTTCTTAGTTTTGAGGTGTGGTTATTAAGAAGTGTATCTTCTGGAGAGTATAAATAAGAGAGATACGCTAATTGCTTGAGAAATGTTAATCAGTGAAAAGGAAAAGAGTTTCTGCAGGAATCTGGCTCTAATTAGGGACTGCTATTTTCATAAGAACATACATTTTTATTTAATAAAGTCTAAAAATTTTGCACAGTATCTCATTATTCCCTTCCTCATGATTTTCTGTTTAAAAAAATACAGAAGTTTTACCCATACAAATTTTAATCATCTCATTTACTATGAGTCAATTAAAATACTTGTAAGCTATTACTCTTTTTCAGACTGGGTTTTATCTCACCAAAACGTTGACTAGCTTGAGGCTAGACTGTGACAAAGCTCAGCTCCTGTATTTTCCCTTGCTTTTGGGTGGGACACTTTTCTTAAATAAGCATTCATTGGGCACACTATGCTCTTTATTCTTCTGTTGAGCCAGCCCCGCTTTCCCACCCGTGAGGCCTGCTGTACTTATTTTCTCATGCTGAGGGAAGGAGGGGCCCCTGGAATCTGCTCCAACAGGCGCACGGATCCAGGAAACTGCACCGGCATTCACGGCTGTCGCTCCTGCCACTGGGCTCTAAGTGGGATCCTGGTTTAAAAATGTCAGACCACGATTTCAGAGGAGCTGTATGACAAGTCAGCGGGATTTATATGCACAGGATGAGGTTCCCGTCACCTAGCTTCAGCCAGCCAGGAGTTAAATGACTACTGTAAATCAGACATCTAAGCAGCCCCTTAAAATCAATGGAGAGAGAAGCACTTACAGAGAAATGCAGCCAACTTAGCTTAGACAGGTATCTAACTTTCTATGGTCCAGGTGTTTTAAGAGCCTAAACTTCCACAGACTCCTTTGAAAATTCTGCAGTCGATCAGCTATAGTAGATGATATAAGTGCTGCTTTTGATGTTGATGGAAATAAGTATAAATGTACTGTATGGAAGCTTGTATGGGAATTTTGTGATCTTTTCTTTTGTGGTTTTTTTTTTTTTGGTCATAGGGTGGAAAAATTCCAGTGAGATGGACAGCTCCAGAAGCTATCCAGTACCGCAAGTTTACATCAGCCAGTGATGTGTGGAGTTACGGAATCGTTATGTGGGAAGTAATGTCTTATGGAGAACGGCCTTACTGGGACATGTCAAATCAAGATGTAGGTTATACTTTGTCTGTTCGTGAGCTTGTGTGTGTGTACGTGTCTGTGCATGTGTTGGTAAAACAAAAATGACATACTGTAAACACATACATATGTGTTTCACTATACATACCTAAAATGTCGGTTATAGAAATAAGATTTATCAGAATACCTTAGGGTTCTCACAAAATGAAAAGCTTACAAAGCTTTCACTTTTTACCTATACCTTTAGATTTTTCTTCCATCATGTGGATGTTGTAGGTTTCTGTTCCGACTATCAAGTAGAGTTGGAACATCAAAATAATATCTCCTCTTCACTTTATTACACTTAAGCATAGAAAGAATTATATTTTTTTTCCAATAAAAAATAAATCTGAGGTTTCTGAACCTTAAAGCAATGATTAATCAGTTGAAAAAAGTTGTTAAAAATCTGAGTGGCAGTTATTGACCTACTTTGGCATTTTCAAGTTAATTATGCTGATTTAACAATATCCTTGTTTGCATAAAATATGACCCAGAGCAACAGGTCAGCAGTAGTAGAACAGATGGGTGTTAATCTTGATTTCTGACAAGAAACCAATCTATTTGTATAGAAAGTACACAGCAAAAAGCCATGCAGGTGAGAAAGATGTCAGAAAAAGTCTCATTTGAAGTTCTTCAGGTCAGGGGCTTGAGTGTTTTTTTTTTATTATTATTTTATTTTTTGATCGAATGATCGACATCAAAGTTGGAAAAAAAAAGATAAAAGTGTAAATGATGAGTCAGTTTGGCACAGTGCAAAGTTGTTAATATTTGACAGGTCTCAGTGTCAAAGATTTCATGGACTGTCAAAATGTGGGCAAACAAGTCCTTGGGGCAGAGAAAGAGAAATATTTACATTCCCTAGACACCCAGTAGAGTTTCATTTCTTTTGACACCTTCCTTCTGTACTAGATTCAAACATAAAAGAAGTCTGACAGGAATATAAGATGCCTCAAAGGCAAACCTTACCTATCTTTCAGGGAACAATAAGGAAAAAACTTTTACATATGGGAGAAATTTTGGTATTTTCATGTTTCTTGTTGGATTTTGAAAAATATGCCCTCCATTGGAAACTGGAAGTAAAGTGCATGACTGAACCTTTTCCATAAAACAAAAAATTACCACTTCTTGCAGTTTCATCTCTTTTTAGAATCTTACATGATAATCTTCAATAGCACATAGTTAAAAGGTTAATCAATTGCTTGGTAAAATAATTTCAAATATTCTTGTATGCTGTGATTTTCAAACGTGTCCTCCCAAAACATGTACTCATCCTACCAATCCCCTAGATCAATTTATGATGCAAAAAATGTAGAAAAATCTTATGATTAGTTAGTTATTCTCCTTCACAGTTACCAATGGGAGTATTTAGCTGGAATGAAAAATGCTAAGTATGTTTATTTTAATTTTGCATATACACTCAGGCAGTTTAAGTATCTGACATGTATCATTTTGCCTAAAATTGGATGTGGGTATAGTCATAGACCAGATTAGGTCTCCTAAAAAATATGTCTCCCTGACTTCGGGTCTTTAGATGGCATTTCTTGCATTCTGCCCCTCTTCTTTTAAGTCATTGTTTTAAATTGATGGAGGATACAAATTCGTGTTGCGATCTCTTTTTGAGCAAAAGTCCTCCTTTTAGCAGCAGCCTGGAACTAGGGTACACCAGAAGAACACTCATCCTACAAGGTCCCCACAGAGGCACAGCGGGTAGCGCACAGATACACAGAGTTCCCTCTACTTCTCTGAACAGTGGGCTCCCCTCAGTTTAACCCTTGCTGGTTACAGTAGCCCTCAAACTGCTGCACTTTACCCAATTCCCCTATCAGACTGCTGGTGTTTGCTAGTTCTTCTTCTCTTTCAGTTACTGACCCTAGTGCACATCAGCTTTTCAGAAAGCGGAGAGAGCTTAGGCTTATGTAGTTTTTTCTTTAACCTACACCTGGATTTTTTACTGTTATTATATGACTATTAATTTTTATTATTATTATATAACCAGAAGCAGAGTGATAACATTATATTGTCCAATCCAATTACTCATATTTAATAGTTCTTCATTGGCAACCAGTATATATGGTGAACCGACCTGGCCCTCTTCTCATCTACTTTACATCCTCAGATAGCCTGATTATGATAAAAGCATACGTGACTCTTAACAGAGTCAAGTATACAGAGTCAGAGTCGCCTTTTCTTTTTGCAGCAAAAGCAGAAATTGAAAAACAAATTATGGGGAGTGTAAATAATATAAATCAATTCTATTAGCAAGAACTCCAGCTGTGTTCTCCTTGTAGCTTTGCTTATTTAAACAAAAAAATAAAATAAATCCTGCACCTGTTTCATTATCTCAGAGTACTGATTTTTTGGAACCCTACCTCCTCCTTTCTTAGCAGATTAGACACCTGTAGTTCTAAGTGCCCAAGTTTTGTATAAACTTAAACAAACAAACAAACAAAAAAACAAACTCCCAAACCTTTCCTAGTCAATATTTCACAATGTTTTTCCAGTGTTTTAGATATTCTCAGCAATTCCATGCATCTCTAGCTAGCTCATTATTTTATATTTCCCAGTTACATCCCTCTTGCTCAGAATAGACGTCAAAAAAGCTGATGCTGCAGTATCCTCAAAAACTTTTGAAAAATATCATCGTCTTGATTCCAACCTCTTTTCAGGTTTCTCTGAAGATTGTAGTGAATGTGCAAAGATCCTGTTCATGATCCTTTCATTCATATTTTCACTGTTGCGTACACTCTTGGATATAGTCTTATCTATATGGTTTGCCAGTTCTAAGGGTCATGGATATTTTGGTGGTTGTGTTGCTGTTGCTGTCAGATACTTTTTCACTCCTCATTGGTGGTCTCTTCCTTCTGACCTCTAAAGCAACTGCTTTGTTTATAGTAAATCATATGTAGTATGCACAAAGGGTTTAATACCTTTTACCTTCTAGGTCAGAAATTCCTGCATTACTTTGCATAGCACACCAGTTGTCCTATACACACTGTAGCTTATTTGTCACTTTTATTCCACGGCTACTTCAAGCATAAGGAGCCATTCTTTTGTTTTTCCTCTTAGTACTGCTCTAAAAGATCTTACATTTTACTTTCAATATATTCTTTCCTATATAGTACTGTTTTTCTAATGTCCCTGTTCTTCTGCATAAATCCTCTATCCTCACCTTCTCTGACAGATAACTTCACTGTCTCTAAACGGTCACCACACTCATTCTTCAAAGTGTGGCTGTTGCTGCAGGAATTTAATATTTCTCCATCAATTTTGAGTTGTAGGACAGTACTGTCTATTCTAAATGTTCATATGGAAAGCCGAGGCCCAAAGAGATGGAGCAACTTCCATGAGATTGGAAGGACATTCTGTGACATAAACCTGCAGCAAGTGCCCTACCACTGGGCTATGTCTTCTCTGTTCACAACACTTCTTTTCTGCAAAATGTTTTGATACAGTTATGGACTGCAGCCAGCTTTTTGAAGGTCATTTTGTATTCTTTGCAGTTTTGTCTGCTTTGCAGTCCACTACTTTTACATTTTCTCATATAACCTATGGACTATTTTCTATCTGAGATTATTTTCACTAAACCTGGATATTCATCAACTTTATTTATTATACCAGATCTACATCCTAGAGCTACATAGAACAGTTTCTGGTCTTGCTTTCTGTACAAACTGAGGAAGGAGACAGTCCTATGTACACCCTTCAGGAGCAAGCGCCC
Source organism: Microhierax caerulescens (assembly GCA_035590215.1). Lineage (NCBI taxonomy): Eukaryota > Metazoa > Chordata > Aves > Falconiformes > Falconidae > Microhierax > Microhierax caerulescens. Next base: position 3,024,751 of record JAVJGJ010000059.1, read on the forward strand.
TTCCTTAGCAATTCTAATACTGCTGTGTCAGTCAATGTCAGTGTGCTTGAAATCCCCCATGAACAGTGCTTTAGCCCTTTTTCACAAGCCTTTCTTATCTGCCTTGCTTCCTGATGTGCTTTCTTATCCTGCCCTCAAGGTTTACAGCAGTTTCCTGTGATTTTACTTCACCCATTTTTATTTTTTACTTAAATCCAAATAGACTTGGCTAAGGAAGTCAGTGGGTGGGTGTAATTCTTGGTTCAGACATTTATGTTCTGCTCCAATCACATCATCATCTAACAGCATCTCTTATTAAATCTAATTTTCTCTTTAGGTGATACATTAAAATACCATTCAGCCAGGTCTTCCTCTCTCACATGGCACATTCCTGCTACTTTATCATTAATATAACATGGCTAGACACAGAATACAACATTTTTCCCCCTAACGATTTCTGTCTGCTAAACATTTTTCTTGGATCCTTTTGTAGTATCTTCAGGCTTTTTGTATTTTATATGTGCATGCATATATCCCTATCCATTTACAAGTCAGTTGGTTCTACCACACACTCTTTCACAAAAGCCTTGGAGCAAGTAATAATGCTGTCTGAAATAACTCCATTTATCAATCTATCTTTTGCTCCCTTGGTGAATTTAATTGTTGTTCCCCACTGCTCACCTGACTAGGTAATACAGCTGTGCTCTGCACATACAGAAGAATATGCTTAAGAAGGCCAAAAATAAAGTCAGGGAAATTATTTGAAAACAGGAAGGCTAGTGTCAAAACAACAGAGTCATATTTTTGCAACACTGATTGCAAATTTTATTTTATTGATTCTCTGGGATTTTATTTTTATTTTGTTTATTTCTTGTACTGAGTAGCAATATGTATGTTTAAATATCCCTTGATGAAAAATTAACTATGTTGGCTACTAGGTTATAAAAGCGATCGAAGAAGGCTATCGTTTGCCAGCACCCATGGATTGCCCAGCAGGACTGCACCAGCTGATGCTAGATTGTTGGCAGAAGGAGCGTGGTGAAAGGCCGAAGTTTGAGCAGATAGTTGGTATTCTGGACAAAATGATTAGAAACCCAAACAGCTTGAAAACCCCACTGGGAACCTGTAGCAGGTAAGAAAAGCTCTAGTGTGTGTTCTTATGATGGTGCATGTGGCTGGGGTCTGGATGTTCTGCTTGGTGGCTGGTTCCAGTTCACACTTACTCCATGTGTGTCTCACAGTTCCTCCTTCCTTCTGTTCCCTGTTCTTCCCTCATTTGCCCTTCTTTTTTTTTACCATGCTGAACAAAGCCAAAAAGGACTTTCTTAAAAAAATAACCAAAATAAAGTAAATAACTTGGAACTAACACATTTCTCAGTAAACTACTGCCTGCTCATCACTCTTCCCACACTTTCACCACTAGCAGTCTTTGTTTTCCTTATTTCTTAAAATTGTGAAGTCTGGAGGGCAAGGATCATGAGTTATTGTAGTTCTGTATGATGTATCCCTTGCCCTAAGAACTGCTACAGTAGAAGTAGTAATTAATAGTACTCATTCTTGGCCAATGTACTTTGACATGTTTCACTCTAGATTTGTACCTTTCATTTTCTGGCTTTTAACTCCTTTCAGTGATTGCATCTCATCGTATTTCATGGTGTAGATTTTAATGGCTTCTTCATAAATTTCAGGTGAATTATTTGATTGTGGTAATCTTTTGATCAGTTAGCTAGATCACTACGCTAGGGAATCAACTGGCCTGTAGTCTACTCCTGGTTCTTCTACTGCCTGATTTCCTGTGTGACCTTAAGCAACTTGCTTTGTGTCTCTGCTCTTTCCTTGTCTTTGTTTTGTCCCATCCAATCGAATAATGGGAATAGATACTACTATATTTTCCGAGATGCTTAAAAGAATAGCATCTTTTTTTTACTCAGCAACTATAGTTGCAGCTGCTGTCATGCTAGGTATTAAGGTTGATTTTCTGTTAGTAACAATAGTCCATTAGGCTGATTTTGCTCACTCTGACTTTTCATCTTTTACGTGAATAAGCTTAGGAAGTATATGTGTGAGCCACCGAGTAGTCAAAAGCTACTCACAGAATAACCTAAACTGTGTATAAAGGCCTATTTACTTTCTACTCTTGACATTTTTAATACCCCAAACTTATTTGACTCTCACCTTGCTAAATACTCCCTGATGTTTTACTCTCTTTGGAAACAACTTACTTTCCTTTTTCCTTCTCCGTAGACCAATTAGCCCTCTTCTGGACCAGAACACTCCCGATTTTACCACTTTCTGCTCCGTAGGCGAATGGTTACAAGCTATTAAGATGGAAAGATATAAGGATAATTTCACAGCAGCAGGCTACAACTCTCTTGAATCAGTTGCCAGGATGACTATTGAGTAAGTTAGTACTGGACATGTTTAACTTGCATTTAGGGAATTTCTAGGTAAAATAATACACAATGTTCAACTCTAAACTTTATCCTGAGTACAAACGTGGTACTTGGGATTAAGCCAGCTGGTTTAGCAGCTGATGGTGTTATATTAGAGCATCCCATGAAAGGGCAAATACACTGCTACCTATGTGTAGCATCACTTCTTTCCCTGCTTTTGAGACCAATTGAAAAATGGCTAGAATCTGCGGGAGAATATGGCCCATTTTAAAGCATGTTTTTATAGGAAAATAACCACTTTGCCTCCACTACCTAACCTTTTTCCAGACATGTACTAGGAAGATGAGGAATTTTCTTCGAATTGGCTGGGGGCTGCCTGTGTCCTGCAAGAAATGATTTTGCATCAAGATAAAAGTCTATAGAAGCAAAACAATTTTCTGAAGGCAAGCATGGCCTGTATTGGCACTGCCATCTTAAACAGGTCTTCTTGGCACCCTGCAAAGAATGTTCTTGGTTCTGATGGTTGCCAAACACATGTAATTCCTCTTATAGAGAGCAGTGGGTTGCTAAATAAGTTTCTAAAGAATATTCTCAAGTTTGCAACCCTACTGTTATCTGCCTGGTATCACTAGGGGTCTCAGCCTATAGCTTGGGAATGTCATCAAAGCCCACAAGCTTCTACTAGGTCAGTAGCACTAGCAGCAGTGGAACTGAACCAGCTGCTGCTTTTTCATTTGCATGATGGGTACGGGCCAATATGCAAAGCGTTTCTCTAGGCATCTCTTTAGGAAGCAGAATGTGATTCCCAAAGTCTTGGTTTTATACTTAACTTTGTCCTGAAAGCCACCCAAGGTATTTTACAAGAGAAGTGTCTCTTTCTTCGGGTGTCCTTAAAAACCACAATAAGAGATAATCATAGCGCAAAACATACTGGCCTCATTCTCAGATGTGGAGACACATGCAGTGTAATTACATGACACTTGCCATATAATTGCACTCCTTGCTGAGAATTTGAGCACTGCCTATATGAACTTCATAATACTGAGCTGAGGTTCCAGTACAGCTTCAATGTTAGAAACCTGTAGCCCAGACCACTACGTAGCTTTGACTCACAGTTGAATACCATACAATAGCAGTCTAAGTTGAAAAATTAACAATGTACGCATTTATCTTCCCCAGGGATGTGATGAGTTTAGGGATCACGTTGGTTGGTCATCAAAAGAAAATCATGAGCAGCATTCAGACTATGAGAGCACAAATGCTACATTTACACGGCACTGGCATCCAAGTGTGATAGACATTTCTCCCTTATGAGGGAGGTGACAGACTGAGAGAACAGCACTGGCCTTCAGTATATATGAAGTGCTGCTAGAAGACACTTGATTTCCTGGGTCCTTCCTGCAGTGAATAGAAGAGCTACAAGAAGCACCTACAGACTTGAACTCCTAAGTGCCACCAGAATTTATGAAAAGGGAATTAGGATCCACCAGTGGTGGCAAGGAAAACAGCAGTGACAATAAACAAAGTACTACCTGAATAAACATACAAACACCTTGAGCTCTCTAACCTCCTTTTTATCTAATAGACTTTTTAAATGTACATAAAAATTTAAAAAAGAATATATTTGTCAGATAAAATCATGATATTATTGTTGAATTCAACAAAATATTTTCCTTAAATCTGTGATTTCTGAATCTTTTTTTAATCATTTGTGTTTATTCTTCATAAAGACTTTCTTTTAGTATGATGTTTATATCTTTGGACCTTTTTAGTGCTAATTCTATGACACATTACTACACTGGGTACCTCTGAAGGATTATTTGAGTTTCTAGAGATTTAAGAAGCATGACCAAGCAATGTATATCTGTCCAAACTTTGGTATCCTTTTGTGCCATTTACTTTTGTTAAATCAGTACCGTATTGACATGGCTAGCTAATTGGCAGGGAGTCAGGAAAATGCAAGTTGCCAAGAGCTCTGATATTTTTTAAAGAATTTTTTAAGGTTACACATATACTATCTTTTAAAAGAAAATAAAAGAGAAAAAAAGAAAAAAAAAAAAAAAAGGAAAAGCAATAATGACCCCTAAGTAGTTCTAGGCACTTTTAGCAAATTGTTTGCAAGATGATTTTAATGGACTAGAGTTAAAGTGAGATATACTCTAAGACATAGATCTACAACTGTAAACTTGCTGGGACACTGCATTGAATGGACAAGTGATTGTAGGCGTGTCTCAGAACATGGATGCAGTTCTCCAGTGTTATCTAAACCATTTAATCTGAGCACACCACATTGGTTTTTTTTCAATACTCTGCATTAGCGAATCTGAGAGAAATAGCTGGCATATATTTTGTATGTGTTTAAGCTGTATGCAGTCCAGCTGTCAGAATAAGGACGTAGATTTTATATGAGAACTGTAGAGCATGAGGCAAGGGGCAGTTCAGAATTTTCAGGTTTTTTACAAGCTTTTGCTGCTCTGAACAAACATGCATATGTGTGCTCGCACAGACACAACTCATTTATCAGGAACACAGATGCAAGAATAGTTGCTCAATGGAATATCTTTTTACACACTTATATATGAATTTTGTTTGATTAAAATATTTAAGTACCATAAGCAATAATGAACGAGGTCTTTATGGATATTGCAGGAATGTATATGAACCAGAGAGAAAAGCTTTAAAAAAAATCTGAAAATTGTGAACTACCCCAGCAATGGAATGCTGTACTTCCAAAGAGAATTGGGCTGCTTCTATTGATTTTGATAGAGAAAGATCCCAGGGATCAGTCATAAATTGGTCTTGTTTGATAATGTGGGCATCCACACAAAAAAAATAAAAACAAAAGAAAAACCCTGTAAATGTTCCTTTGTAAAACTTGTAAATTTTATTTATACTGTCTTGTTTTGTACACACATTTATGTGTAGTGAGCTCTGAATACATTGAAAATGCACTATATTTTTCTATTTTACTTGCAGAGCATCACAAACAAACATGTATATTCAGTGCTACATAATGTGTTTTCCCACATTTAGGACCAAAGATAGTTATCAAAAACTTAAATGCATCATTTCTCCCCTCCTTTTTTCTCCCCCCTTTTAGATCACTGTACAGTGTTATATTTGTCATTTTATTTATTTGTTTCATTAGAAAAATCAGTTTGGTTATATTAATTTTTTGTCCCCCCTGCCTTTGTTGAAGAAAATCTGTAAAAAGCTTTTAACTAGCATAATCCCGTTACATAGACACTTCCATTTGTAATCTTTGTAATAGACTGTAAATATATTTTTGGAACTATAATGCAATGTGCATAAGGGTTATTTTTCAGTGTCCATATATGATTGTTTATACAATTCACAGCACTTTACAGTCATGCTGAGAAGCCTAATTTATTGCCTGGATTTGGGCAGAGTAAGAAAAAAAGGTGAATATTCTTATTTCATATTAGATTGTCATTCAGTAGAAATGGAGTTATTTTCATGTATGCAGCTCAAGATGGTTTTTTAACTATTAAAATTAATTTTCTAGAAACGCTGTAGAAGTAAGACGCAGAGCAGACTGCATGCCCGATATTGAAATTAGTGCAAACGAGCACTTGTCCAAGGCACTTGGAGTAGCCGTTGGAACGCTCTTAATTAATAAACATCCATTTTGTGTAAAAACAAATGCTAAGTGCCTCAGTACTGGGGTGAGCATCTGTGGGCAACTGCACAGGGTGCTTGTCAGTTTTGCTGCTGCTTTTGGCACCCAGCTATGAATTTAGCAGGCTTAAGTTCAGACACCTGCTTCCTTATAAATCTTGGCTATTGGTTCTAAGGGCTCGGTGATTAAAGGTGCGATGCAGCAATGCTGGTATTGCTGAGAACCCACTAACCCTACCTGCAAGAGACTTGAGGCCAGGCTTCACCTTTAGGACTTGTTCAATGTTCCGAAGCACAGAGGCCTCCAAGCGTGTGTGGTGACCTGGGATCACACACGTAAAAGTGAGGGCCCTAATGGTATTTCTTCCTTATTTTCCCTTGTTTGATTTAAGCCATCTTCTTTGAATAGTAAATATATTTTAGCATTCATCTATACACCTTGACTGCCTTAATGTTGCCACAGATTTTTACACATTTGAAAGTGGTAGAGTAGACCCAGAAAGCACAATCGGTATCACTACTCATATCTATCTGTTCAGAACATTACTGCGATTTAGAGCACATGCATGTAAATGGATTTGTAGCTGGTAGAGCAGCAACATGTTGATGTTGGTTGCAGTTCCCCAGATTCCAGGAAAACGTAGTCCAGTGTAAGAAAAATAAAGTGCCAGAGAAAGTTGATGTTCATGGGAGGAACTGAAGAAAAAGTTGGGTCAGAGGGAGAATTAAAGGCTAAGTGATGAAACAAAGACATTATTTCAGTTCTGGCTTAATTTTATTGAATTTGGAAATTGTGTATCGCTTAAGACAGATTATCAGGCTGTCAGTGAGGCTGATCTTTCTTGACTTTATCCATCTACAAGCATCTAAAAGAGATGTGCCTAAGACAAGCAGGATGAATCTCCCTCTGGGAATGCTTAGCTCCATTACCTGTAGAGGGACCCCAGATGATTAGCTTAAATTAGGCATCAAATGTCTAGATAGTTAGTTAGGTGAGGTGATTTCTACCCTATATGTCCTTGGCTGCTACGGTTTCCCCCCCGCAAGCTGAGTGTCATAGAAAGACAGCTCCTCCACTGCCAGTCTGTCCCAGAATGTATTTAAACTGGGCTTTATCACAGAGAGAGGTGATTATTTTTTTTTTTTTATTCCAAGATTTGTAACAGATCATCTAAATGCTTTTTGTATGTGGGTATTAATTCTTGAAAAAAGTTGTGATTGTTCTGAGGAAGACCTGCCTAGTAAATTACAGTTAATTAATATTTTAAATAATCAGAAATATTTGCTGACATACTGCTTCAGTACAGAGGTTATGTGATCAGATATGATAGTTGCTGTTTGCAAAATCATGTTTATCTAAAGCCTTGTCATGTAAAAATCTCCAGGAGGCAAAGATGCTTAAATGTATCTCAAATTGAATGTTGCCCTTAATATCTCAATAATTGAGCTCTGTCTGTATTATTCTCCATTTAAAATGAGTTTTTTTATATTTGTTTAAGCTGGAGTTATCTGGCATCGACTGAGGGAGTTTGAAAAAATGATTTTAAATTAAATTTGCTTTTCTCCACTAATAGTAATATACAGTAAATAGTTTCCACTGTTTTGAATGTTGCAAAAACTATTGCTTTAATGTGGGGGATGAAGGGGTTTATTTTTGTTTTGTTGTTGGTATTTTTTTACATTTATTGGTTAGTAGTTGAAATAAAAAATGATAATTTGTCCTTAACTTTCTAATATAATTCATATATAGCAATTTTGAGATTGATTTAAATTCTGCGACTCCCGGGTTGCTACTGAGATGGTTATCATGTCACTACACCTATAATACCAAGTGATGCCAAGACACCCTGCCACAAGGGTGGGTTCAGCTGGCATTCTGTTGCCCAGTCATGGCATGAAACAGTCCACTGACTATGTGTGAGATGTGAAGGCCAACTCAGCCCAAAAAAGGGTCATTTCACCTTTTTAAAAATATATATGTGACTTGTTAGAGCTAATGCTCCTTAATGTGTTACTTCCCTTCATGCAGTTAGAAAGCAACATGCTCGTGATCTGCATTTGGGTTTTGGTGGGTTTTGTTTGTTTGTTTGTTTTATTTTAAGTGAGTGACATTTGGGGTACTTGTGGAAGAGAACAGTTCCCAGACAGGATGACAAGCCCAGTTTGAGAAAAGTATGATACAAATTCTTGCCTGACGGTCAATCTGGCAGCACGTGCTGCAGGGGTATTCAGGCAGTTGGTGCTGTGATTTGCTGAGCGACTAGCACAGCAGGGTTTCTGCATGTTCGGGATCTGTTAGGACTGCACATCTGATGAATTAACTGATATGTAGAAACAGGTGATTCCCCCCGCCCCTAACTTGGAATGGATTTGTAGATAGTAGATTTGGGATTTGCAAGACTACTCAAAATTCTTAGCTTCAGACTGATTTCTAGTAAAACAAGAAATTCTGGGCAGCAGCCTGTATTTTCTTTCCTATTCCCTCAAGGTTTGTCAAGCATAGCCAACAATTACTTTTAAACAGAGATCTTTATTGTTTGCCCAGTGCAGCCTTCTATTTACTTGGGAATAGGCAGTTCTGTAATTAAATTTCCTGCAAAAAGGACTGAGGAGACATAGGGGAGGGGGGAGGTAATACAAAAGTTTAGGGAAAAAAAAAGCATGGAAAAGAAAGAAAATCCCAGTCCAACAAATGACCTGCAAAACCCAAAGTATGACTGGGCTCACCATTTTTGTAACACCTTCCATATAGGAATTTGAAAAATATAAGAGGTTAAACCATAAAATCTGCAATATCTGACAAAAGAGTAGTGGCAGAATGCAAGCTACATTTGTGAGAGTTTTTCCTCTCTGGATTTGGTTTTGTGAGATTTTTAAGTTGCAATAGTTAAGACATGCATTTAGAGTAAAATCTGTTGGGACGGGCTAAGGGCCAAAATTAGTGTGTCTATAATATCCATTAAATTCTCAATGCATTTTCATGGAGGGTAAGGGCTAGGCAGTCTGAAAGTGAAAGGAGTCATGTGGAGTCTGCATGCTGTACAGACTGTAGATTATTTCCAGCAAGATTATGAAAGATTTAAAGAGGAAAACCCTCACTTTTGTACCTAGTGAAAAGTCAGAAGATGGGAGGGAATGGAAAAAGAAGGGGATGAAGTCATTCAGAATGTGTAAGTCTAAGACGTAGGGCTCCGCAAGACATTGCTGGCAGGGGAGTTAAGGAGTGTCAAGATTTTTTAAGTAAAGAGACACTGTTAATAAAATATACCTAATATTCTAATGTGGAGTGGTTTCAGTACTTGATTTTTCCTCAGGCCAGATTGGAATTTGTCAAAGAGACTAAATTGAGACAGATGGGAAAGCCACTGGTAATACACAGCTCATTCAAGCAGACTTTAAAGAGACATGAAAGGAGAATTTTACATTAAAAGCCTGAAAATAAAACATGAACTCTGATGATATTTACACTCAGAAGGTTTTAGAGTAGTTTTCTTTAAGTCTAGGGTACTGATAGCAGTTTAGCACCGATACTATACAAATTGGGTGAAATTAATGTCCAATTAGAATGACCAAAAAAAGAACAAGTAAAAAAAAAAAATAGTTGATGTCTTGATAGACTGTGAAAAAAGATGCGATACAGCCATGCAAAACTTGTGTAGCCAGCCAAATGAATCTTGGACAAAACAAGACATAATGTCTAGTGCCAGAAGAGCTAAATCAGGAACAGAAAACTTATTCATCCATGGACCAAGGCTTCTGTATTTAATTGAACCAAATAACCAATTGTAGAACTGTGCTGCTAATAATAATTAATACTAATAATGAAAAACTACAACTCAGAGGTCATCTGATGGATCATAATATAGCCAACACTGGAAACCACACTCAGTGCTTAAGCCATAGCTATGCCCAAAGACTTACATGTGCTGCTGGTATTAGAGTTCCTTGACTGAGTATTTAAAGTCATTTATAAACCAGAGACGTTATAGCCCCAGGTCCATAACTAAAGCCTTCCTCTTTCATGCCAAAAAAACAAAACAAAACAACAACAACAAAAAAAAAAAAAAACCAAAAAAAAACCAAAAACTGAGCAACCTGTAAGGTCTATCAAGTGCAATAAAAATTATCTTCAGGTTATTTCCTTAGAGTTACCAAGAAACCCATGAGTTTATCTCTTACAAAAGAAACAAACTTCCTGCTCTGAAAGATGCCATCTCACTAAGAAGAAAAATTATCCATTAGTTTTACTAGTACATCCAAATACAAAGAAAGAGGCTAGACTGAGGAATGATAGATAGAATGTGTCCATGTTGATCCCTCACATTTCATGTCTGTAGAAACATTACTCAGGCAATTTCTTGACTATCATTCAACCTGTCTTACTATGCCAGCTTCCACTGGCTTCCTGAACGGCTGCATTGTCCGTTTTTAAGATGTTTCCTGCAAAACATGTTTCAGTTTCCTTTCCTCAGGGACCAACCAGCCTATGCCAAGAATGCATGTGTAGCTTAAGAGTAAGAAGGTCTAGGAATCTCAGATTAGTTCTCTTCAGAGTGTTCTTTCCAGTCATGGTTGTAAATTGGACGTGTTTTTCCCACTGAGGTTGCATGTAGTAAATTGCATGAGAAATCTGATTTGCCTGGAATATAATTAGTAAAATCATCCTGATACTTCCTGAAGGCTACTCAGAAATGGCAGTTTTTAAGTGGTGGTTAGGATTTTGTTTAGAAAGTGAAAGAGGTGGGTCTATGGGAAATCTGTGTGTGCAGCTTTCAGTAAAACACTCCACTTACCAAAGTATGGAGTTTTCTGGGTAGTAGATATCCTCTGTCACTGCCCCTGCAACTAGATCACAAATGCAAAATCTAGAAGTCCATAAGAACAAACTAATAAAAAAAATAATTCTGTAACAGAATTAGACCAAGTCTTCACTATTTATTGTTTGGTCTTGGCCGCGCTGGCACTTCCCTGTGGGGTCAGTGGAAGAGTAAGATGGGTCCAGACCACGGAAGAGCAGAATGGGATTGTTTGGGGTGAGAGAGGACTCTCTGGGTGGAAGAGGAGAAACTGAGACGAGGTGCTCGACCTGTGGGTGACTTTGGGCAATCTTTGTATTTCTCTTTCAGGATTTCTGTGGCGCTGAGCCTTTGCCCTCAGCCCATTTCATCCCAGGGCTCCCCCAGGGCTCTTACTTGAGTTGCTCTTGAAGTCCTCCCTTACATTACTTATACAAAATAGCAGTGTCATCTTCTCCAGTAGCTAGAGTTTGTACCCTCATGGGCTGCTGAAGAAGAAGACAGGGTTAGATTCAAATCCAGGTTGATATGCTTACAAGAAGAAATTGGGCCAGCAAGGCACTGAGACGGATTGCTAATGAGGATTTTCCTTTAGTACTGCTGAGCCTCAGTAGTATGGAGAAGTGATTGATTGCTATTGTGAAGAGAAGGGCCGCACCTTGCTATATAGCTTCCCTACACACTCCAGTTCATCCGCTGCCAAGAGCAGGAAGGGGGGGGGGGGGGGGGAATGAAAAAAAAAATCTTTAAGGCTTTTGTTTGTATTGGT
>JAVJGJ010000059.1:3036426-3047972 GCA_035590215.1 Microhierax caerulescens
AATGAAAAAAAAAATCTTTCAGGCTTTTCTTTGTAGTGCTTTTTTCAAGAGAAATAATTGCCTCAATGCTCACATTACCTAAACTTGTACAAGAGTCAAATTATCTTTGATACTTCCTACTTGCTGGCAACAACATCCCAGATAGACCGTTCTGTCTGTTGCAAATCTCAGTCAAAAGCTGCCTCCTGTCCTTAAAACTGCTTGCCTAACATTGAGGTGTCTCCCAGATGGTACCTTTCTTGCAGTACTTGAGTATCACAACAACGAAGTCCCTCTGTGGGTGTCCACATTTGTTTCTTTGTGCAGAGGTGCCTCTGTTTTGAGGGGTATTTCCCCAGCCAAGAGGAAGGAGACTGTGTTTTGCGCTATGCTCTGCTTCCATTTCTCCCCAGCAGGCATTAGTCATTGACACTTACCTAGCAGCACCCATGCTTCACTGGGGCTTAAGCAGAAGGTAACAGTGAGGAACATTTGGTACCCCCGCAACAATAAATGTAATGTCTACCTGTGACCAACAAACTATGGGTCATGGCGATCACTCCAAGTGATCTGCACTTAGAGTCCAGAAGTCATTAGTGTTGTTGGTCAAAACAAAAGAAAACAAAAGTGTGTGTATGGGGGAGGGGCTGTGTGTTGAATTCGGAAGACCTGAATCAGCCAGTGTTCCATGTGAACTACCCAGTAACGGCAATGCTAAAAGCAAATGAAGTATATTTAAAATAATATAAAAATATTTCTATTGACAGTACAATCTAAGAGGGAGCTGAATGGCAGAGATCAAAACAGCTGGTGAGGGGACTATTTTAGACCAATGGGAGGAAAGCGTTGCCTTCTGTGATTTCATACTCACCGTAATGAATGGGGGAAAAGTCCTTTCTCATTCTTTTATACTATTATAAACCTATTTCTTGTGGGTTTTTATGAAACGAATTTAGCTGAATTAATGAAAATCTTATGGATACTAATGCTTTACCTGTATTATCTGCTTCTGAATTATTTGCTGAAAAATAATGAAGATATACCCTAGAGGTATCACCTTTTTTCAGTATAGCAAAGTATCTTGATAATTATGGAAAAGGAAAAAAAGAACCCTATAAAGTAAGCCTCTAAAGCAGTTAATATTATTTTTACGCTTGTATTTTGAAATAGGACTGTGTAAAGCTGAATCTGTCTTTTTTTTAAAAAAACATCAGATGCTGTCGAGTTATTTTAATCTAAAATCCTAGAGGAATGGATATTATATATTTTGCAATGCTTTTACAAGTGGTTGCATAATATTTAAGGTTGAATTTTCAGGTCTAAATTAACAGCGCTTCACTTTAGATACCAGAGAACCAGAAACCACATATCTTAGCATACAGTTACACATCTGCATGTCTGTCATGGAGCCATCACAGCATACTTTCACAAAACAGTATATTACATATGGCAGTGCTTAGACCATAAGTTCTATTGTGTTATTTCCATTATTTTTGTATTTAAGGCCTTTTGGTGATGGAAGCCCTTGTTAGCCAAGGTTAGTGAGCATTAGCAAGCAGGTGAATATGGTGTAAATTTGTAGAAGCCACTTGCTGAAAGTATGGAGATAGCTCACAGAGGTGATGTCCAGTTGTTACTAAGCTCTCTCTCCCCTCGTCTAGCATAGATGCCAGAACAAGCCTCCTCTGACTCCCCTCATGCCTATTGACAGCTGTGTCATGGCTACCTGTAGCTCAAGATACATAGCTGACGAAAATGTAACATCTGTCTGGCATCCTTTTACCTCTGTTCCCAGGAACCCTCACATTTTTTTGTGATTTGATGAATGAACCTTCTTTTCTGAGAACATACAGAAATTTTACATCTGTCTTGGATGAGAAAAGCACAGAAAGGCTCAAACTGACTCTACAGCTTTGGGCTGTGGAAAGGTATTACAAGGAGGCCAACATGATACTTCCAAACTCTGTGTGGGAAGGGGGAGGCTCTGTAGGTATTCGTACGTTGCTAAACACTTTAAGCTGCAGCTTCTTCTGGCAAAAGTTTGGTTAGGCTAAGTCTTATACAAAACTACCTCTGAAATTCCTTCCTGCACTCTACAACCTCTTTCTTTCCTGAAGCACTTTTCCCATCCAGAAATCCCCTCCTTCTTGCTCTGCAATTGGTGTTTAGGACACCTCTGTAGAAATGAGGAGACTGTTGTTCGGCATAAAATGGAGTTTTTCTCTTGGAAGTGGTTGAGTGTCCTGTCGTGTCCCAGAAGAGCTAACAGCCTGGTCTGCAGGCACTGCTCTTTTCCATATCCTTCTGTCATTGCTCAACCCTTGGATAAGATGCATATGATCTCTTTGATCCTTCTTTTGCATGTGCTTCCTGTTGAAAGGATTAATTTAAGCATTTACATTGAGAGAAGGTTTGGGGCTGCGGATCCCTGAAAACAGTTTCTTCAGGACACATCCAGCTTTACTACTGGAATACATGATGGCATACCCAGCACCCTCTGAGAACAAGTTCTTGTTGGATTTCCTTTCTGTGAAAGTTACAGTGTTGGTGGTAACCTGTGCACGTGTTAGTTTTGTCCCATTATTGAACACAGGGATGGCCTTGGCATGCATCAGAGACTGGACAAATGAGTACTAAATCCAAATGTACAGATATCTCAGCCAAGAACTGAAGCCCTATACTCACCTCAGCAGGGCTTGTCAGCTGGTTTATCCACTGTCTTCGATGGCCCTTCAGTTTCTCCAAACTGTTTTAGGTTTCCATCTCTTTTCAGGGAGATGGAGTATCTAATTCAGGCCTGGAATGACATCGGACAGCAGGGCAGCTAGAAATGAAGCGTTATGATACTGAATGGCTAGGTCATGCAGATGCAAGGAAATTACCAAATTGATTTGCCATGTGTCACATAGGGATCCTCATCTCCCATTTGTTGATGTTTCATACTTGTTAGCTCGCAACTGGTCTCTGCTCTGCTGAAACCAGTTCTTGGCAGTGAGAACTGGGTGCAGCCCAGCGCGAAGCCATGCCACAGTCCAGGGTATATGTAAACTATCTCATGAGTCTCTTGATCTGGAGAACTTCATCCCAATGCTGACCAAAAAATGTCAGTAGAGACAGAGCCAATAAAAATGTAACCTGAGGTTTAAATACCTGTGTATCTATGTGCTATTTGTGACTACAATTTGCCTTTAGCTTTGAATAAATTCACATATCAATCATTTTTACTAATTCAAAGACTTACTTGCCTTCAAAACAGTAAAAAGAAACTATCAGTTTCCTAAGTCAAAAAAAGCCTTCCTTTTGGAAAGGATTTCTCCTTTGAGTTCCTTTTTGCTGCTTTCTTTTCTCACACATTCCTTGCATTACTAGGGTTGCAAAGGGCAGGTGCAAAAAAAACTAATAGAAGCAAGATTTAGCTTAGTTAATACCTTCCCTTCATGTAAAATTAGTCTCCAGGATGCTACGCTAGAGACAGAAAAAAACATTCTGTCCCTCCATCAGATTGCTTTCTGTAACTTTCTTTTTTGTTTACTAAGCCTCAGACATTATGGCAATTAATATTGTCAGATCCTCTTCTCAGCTTATCATAAAACATCTGCTCCCATTTTGTCCAGTTTGGTGACAGAGATGTATGGCATGCTACAGTGTATTTAGAAAACTCTTCTCTTGAATGACTATCTTCCCTTTGATTCACACTGTTAAATAATCTAATCCATGTGCTGGAATGACAGATACTACTTTGGAATCAACTGTAAGGGTATTGGTTGGTATGGCAGGGGGACATTCCTCTGCTGGTTTATTTTTCTTTAGTGTTAGTGTTACATTGGCTTGTCTCAACATCTGTAATAAATTGCTTTTCTCTCAGGAATTTTCAAATAATTTAGTTAAGAGATTGCTAACCATATGTAAAATAATTTCTGTTCAGTCCTGGCCTACATCCATTAGTCCTAAAGCTATATTGTTTCAGAGGTTTCATATGGCTAGCCTGTCACTAAACATACAGAAAAAGCCACATCTTTTTCTTTTCTTTTGCTTTTTAAACTCGGGGGAGGTGGGGGTGTGGGGGGGGGTGTTGGCAACACAGATAACATAAACATTGTCTTTGGGCACCTAATGTAATGTAATGATAATGTAATGACTGAGACAAGTCAGTTAAAATGTTTTGTTAGATTCTTCAGAAATGCTGAGATCTTCTGGTAACATCACTTAGGCTAAAGGAGAGTCTACTTTATTAGTTTACATGCTACAATCTGCTTACCATGTGTATGCTCTTTTAATTAAGCAGAGTTTAAATTGAACACACCCATTCCACTCTTTTTCTGCTTCCTTCTTTCAAGGAGTTACCTACATCTTTTCCCAGTCCTTAATTTTATACCCAAACACCCATCTGAAAGACTGCACCTCATTCATTTCCTTTATTGCCAGTACTGAAATTGTGAAGTATAACCCTGTGGGTCAGTGAGATCCAATGTGAAACTACATTTCCTTCATGTTAGAGGTGTTTGCTTGGGAATCTTTGGGTTTATTGATGTTTACCTAGCTAGTTGATGAGAATTTTTGTCAAGTAGTGGTATATACATGGCAACGAGAATGATAGTGTAATTTGCCTCTATTACTTCCTGATATCAGGATTCTGCTGCACTGCCAATTTCATATCTGTTGTTATTATTTGTTTGACAGAATCAAAAACATGCCAGGTGCTTTGCAAAACAGAGAACAAGAAAAGTCCCTTTCCAGAAGAGATGACAGCCTGAATAGAAATGGCATAATGGCAGGAGACAAAGGAAGCAGAAAGGGGAAGCAAAACAAGAGTTATAACCATAAAATCATGAGATTGGTTTGGAGGCACAGTGAACGCTATGAGGCATTTTTTTAAAGCGCATAAGGACTGTAGTTGGGATTAGAGAATGGAAATGTAGAAAAGAAGCATGGAAAGGAATGGAGAAGAAGGGAGGAACACACTGGCAACAGGAGGAAGAGGTGTATGGGAGAGGCCAGAGCACACACCTGACAAGCTGAGGATTATGACTAATGCCAAGAATGAAAGACCACATCCGAAGAGCATGGTGATGTAAGGAGGATGGCGAAGCAGGACATGGCGATGCTGCTAGGGAGAGAAGAGCCCGCAAAGCTGCCCTGGAAGCCTGCCCTGAAAGTTCCTCACACTAACATAACCCTGCTTCCCCATCTTCTTCCTAGCTCCCCCTTTTATGCACAAAATAATGTATATAGAAGAGCAAAGGAGAAGGAGAAGCAGCTAAGTCAAACATTTCCAAAGATCCTGCTGGGGAAGAAATTTAAGCTGGGATGATACAGATTTACTCCTACTGATGATGCTACTGGCAGAAAGCAGCATAGAGCATCCTGTTAGCCTTTCTCAGGCAGACAAATCAATGGGAGGCTTTGCCACTACTTACAAACAGCCCTTGCTGAGAAATACTCAGCCAAATTACAATACTTCAGCCAATCCAGGACATTTTAAAATGTCCTTTCATTCTAGATCAGAAAGAAACAGAAATAATAACGCTCACAGTGAAACGGAAACAGGGAAGAAAAATATTTGAGCAGTTTCTTTTAAAACTGTTTCAATATTACAGAAAATGTTAATGGGGATTTTGCTCACTGAAAAAATACATTTTATAACTTTTCATGAAAATTTCTGATAAAATTGGGAATTATTTTAATTATGTTGGATTGGCTTGTTTGTTTGTTTTTCTTCTAGAAAATTGGTGTTGTTTTTACAAGGAAACTGCCATTTTCAGTCTGTCAGATATTTTAAACTACCCTGATTTTCAAGGTAAGAATTCTTCAGGAGAAAGAAAGCTGCAAAGTGGCCAATCTAATCTCTTCCTCACTTCCTTCTTCTCTGCTTCAGTGATCAGACATGTCTAATAGTTAGGCTGCGAAGAGCAAAACCAGTTACTATGTCTCCCTGAGAAAAGGCACTTTGCCAACTTCTTTAGGAATTATTAACCAGATCTGCTAACAGGAAGGCACTTTTTTGCTGCAGACTATGTCTCCATTTATATCCTGCTCACGTCTCTTCCATTTTGCCTGTGAAAGTTTATCAGAAAACACACTGGAAAGGCTCAGATCTTCCTCCAGTGAAACTGTTTTGAGACCCACTTCTAGCTTGGCACGTGTACTGGTATGACAGCTGAGAGACTACTGTTGGTAATGGAGTATTCTATTACTTTGGCATACATCGACACTTTTTGCTCGGTACTTCTGACCGCAAAGTATTGATGTTTAGGGTACTATAGGTACTTACCCATTGTATTTTTTCTTATAAGTTTTAGAGGACAGCACTGGATACATTTTTCTTCTCCTTCAGGGTAACACAGCTGTGCATGAGTCATTCATCTTGAATGTACACCAGAGTGATATCAAGTTGGTTGTTGTGACACCTTATCAATATGATGCCCATTTTTAGTCTCTTCTAGCAGTGGAATGATTTAAGTATTGTCTAGTGGAGACAACGACCTCGTTTAAGAATATCTTGGGTGACTCTGGATAGGATTCAAATAATTCATCTAGGTGAGGAGGAGACAATTGGAAGTCATAGCTGAAATATTACCAAAAATATTTAACTGCTTGTGTTTGTCCATCATTTGCTTGAAGATTTTGTCAAATGGTGGTTTACTGGATTCTCAAATGGCAGCAATGGCCAAGTGCATTTTTTTTAAATTGTCTTCAATTTGAACTTTGCTTAAGTTAATTAAACTCTTGTCACCTCAGGGTATCATTTTAGTAATGAAGTTTACAGGACCTATTCTGTCAATATAGCAACTTCAGCTACTAAAGGACACACCAGGTATAGAGACTTAAGACAATGCTCAGCAGTGCTTAAAGAATCAGCCCACCTCAGTAATTTCACTCTACCATTACTGAATGAATACTGAAATTAAATCATATAGCTGTGATGTCAGCTTCCAAAACCTACCCTGTTTAAATTCTTCCTACAATCAAATGTAGCTCAAAGTTTTAAACAGTCTATGTATCATTTAAAAGAAGAGCTTGCAAAGCAGTGTCATAGTATCTCCCTGTAATAGATAATTTTTTACATCTATTTTTATGTATTTGAAAGAACCCCAGTAATTCAGTTGCCTACAACTTTTTGCAATAATGGATTCACCATAAAGCAATATCAAAACTTAGTTAATATTTCTACTAATTATATTTAGCCAAGCTCCAAATTTTGCATAATTTTGCCCCTGCTTCTGGCATGATAGCAGATATGGAAGACATATGTACCTATCTCTTGGCCTTGAGAGATTATTCCACTGTGTGCCATCTTCCCATCCTCTGCTACTAAAATAATAATAATAATAATAATAAAATCAATTGGGAAAGGTGACATAAACCGTGGAAATTGCAGTTTGACCTGCCTTCTGAGTTCAGACACATAACTGGATGCATGATTTGGGAAGTAGCCAAATGGAGTTAAAGGAAAAAGGCTGGGATAAAAAAAGAGTATTATAATGTATTCTGAGAGTAAAGGACAGCATGGTTATTTTGCCTATAAGTATTTTTTTTTAACCTTGCCTATACTTTTCCTACCAATCCTTTCCTATTGTTACCTGTCAGCTTTTCCAAGAAGACACTTGGCTGTGCATAAAATAAGAACAGCTGCACTGACCCAAACCACAAGTCCACGTAGCCCCGTGTACCTGGCGGGTGTCCTGCCTGGTAGGGGTACAGTCCTGTTGCTATAAGGCCTCCCTTTTGCCCATCAGATTAGGGACACCTTCAACTGTTGACTTCCAGACATCTTCAGGGCTCTGTATCCAATATGTACAGCTCAAATGCTTCCTAAATCAGGGGGGTACACTATGTTTAATAGTCTGAATTTGTCCTAGATCCTGTGAATTTGCTTCCTCCTTCTGTCTCTGTCTTGCCCTTCTTTCTTCTGAAATAGAATGACCAGGGCTGCATGAACTATTCAACATAAGAGTGTATGATGTATTTATACAGTGATATAGCGATACAGTGTATTTATACAGTGATATATATATATATATGTTTTCTATTTTGTTTACAGTTTCTTTCTTAATCATCCAGATATCCTGTTTCACATTTCTACTTGATACTGAGTGCTTAACTTGATGTTTTCAGAGAGCTTTCTAATATTATTTAGTTATTTTTTCTTCTCAAGCAATAGTAAATTTGTAGTCCCTGCCTGTGTATGTATAGTTAGACTTATTTTTCCCTTGTGCATTTCCTTCTGCTTTATCAAATATCATCACCACTTTATTGCAAATGGCATTCAAAATTGTGTAATCATTTTACAGTTCCTTACAGGCAGCTTCTGATTTAAGTTTTAAAAATCATTTTGTATCAAACTTTCTCATCTGGCGGTTCTTAGATATCACATTTCCCTTTACTACTAATAAAAGTACTTTTGCTTAAGTCTTGTTTTAATTCATGCCTCAGTCCAGGAATCTTTGCACACACTTAAGTGCCCAGTTGCTATAATTCACTTCTGTATTTTTCAGGAGGGGGGAAGGAAACTTTCAAGCTATTGTCCTCTATATTTATTAATTGGAAACCTTAAAAGTAGAATTTAGACCTTCTTATTGCCTACTGGTTCACACAGAGTGGTTGTACAACCTTCAGAGTGAAAAATTGTAAGGATTAGATCCATAAAGTGCATTTAAGAATAGCCTTCAGCCTCTTAGATGGCCTCCCTCCTCACAGAAGCTATAAATGCAGATTAGTCACATCCATCTACACTGAAAAGGACAGCTGGATGTTTAGCAACACCTCCACCAACTCTGGCATACAGAGCAGGGAACAGTCTGAGTGAACGGAGAAACATCCAGATGGGGAAGATAAAACAAATGAATGCTGCACTGATATTAGTATCTTTTTCAACACTGCCTTACTCATGGGACTACAGGGTGTTGTGAGGTGAGACTTTCAGCTTTTGTCCCACAGTAGCTGTTCCTTTTGTTTATCCCACTGTTCCCTGCAGTAAGCTCTGGCATCAAACTACAGCTCTGAGGTGCCACTCCCTCTCTTTCTGTCTATCCCAGTAAATATTGAACTTTCAGGGTTAGGCAACAACAGAGTGGACTTTTGGGAACTACCCTGTCAGTGAGCACCCAAAGCTGCATTTAGCCACTTCTGTTTCATTTCAGGTCTAAATGCCTGGGGTCTGCGTTACAATACCAGTGAAACCAGTGAGAATAATTTGAACCCTGACTTAGGAAATCTGATAAACTTGCTTGTGTAAAAAGGAATCCCTTCTGTTTGTCCCATATCTTAACTTCACTGAAATGGCATTTTAGCAATTCTCCCAAACCTATTCTCTGTCTACACAAGGATTATGCCATGACCCATGTTACCGTGTGTGAACACTGAGAGTATGTAATTGTAGACAGGTGAGTAGATCCTATGAGTTATTAGTATTCATAAAGTACCAGAACTCTTTCATAGTGATTGAAGTAAGTGGGTGATATAAGTGGGTGATGACTGACATTTAGTGTTTCTCAATCTGAGTGGCATCTTTGATATTTGAGAGGAGGAATGAAGAGATTATTTATTTATTTATTTGCTTGAGGTTTAGACACATCTACACTTGCCTGTATTAAAAAAAAAAATACAGAATTATGTAGTAGTGGTTTTATTTTTCTGTAGTCATAAAAGTAATTCTTTAAAAATCTATAGCCATACTAAGCTAGCCAGTGACAAAAGAGAACTGGTTGTCAGAGGAGATCTGTGATGTTCATAGAGAACGTGTTATGAATTTCTTTCTGTTCCATTACAGTGTAGATGCCTGTAAATCTTTCTCTGAATCAGTAGAACTTTGGGAACTAATAGACCAAAAATTAAGACTCCGCAAACTATCAAATCAAATAGGCATGTCATGTTCTAACAATAAATAAGCCCTGAATGGCTTCTGTCTCTATCATCTATAACTGAGTATCTATATTGATATAGACTAGTTCCCACATTTATAAGTAATTTCTTACTTTGTCATTTTATTAGACATATATGTTGGCCCAATCTCTCCACTGCTTCAGCATTTTTTTTGTATTGCTGACATTAACTTTAATGGGGTCTGCTTTTTAATTGATAGATATTAATTGAGTAACAATGCCATGCAGCAATAAAATAAGCTAGTGAACGGAAATCTGAGATTAGAAGAAAATTCATAACAAATCCCAGATCAGCCGGTCTTTCCCAGTGTGTACTGGGCAGGTACAGCTCTTTTTATATACAATGCCAGAATGGCAAAGTAAGTGGGTTTTTATGCTGTGATGCCAAATAACAGTGAAGTTATTTCTGGGAGATCTAATATGCTCAGTGACACAAAAGAAGGACCTCGTAGAAAGGCTGTGGCTTTAAACCTGATCAAAACATTTCTAAGTAATAACTTTAAGTGGATGAACGTTTTTGCCATTCTGCCATTGTGTGTTCACACGGTGTCCTTTAGGAATGCTCACTCCCTGTTCACAGCTCGTCTCACCAGCCCTTTCTAGCTCTTTTTTTGCTATATAGACAGGGACCACAGACTGGATGTCCACACCCCTTTTCAGTGCAGTTTCTAGCCGTTTTTCTACCTTCACATGCATCTGTTCTTGCATCAGTTCATTGGTTGTTGGCCTCATCTTTATTTAAATTTTATGTCTTTTTAATTGCATTTTGAATGTAAACTATACTTACATTATTGAAAAATTGTTTTGTTCAATCTTTTGTTCTAATCCAAACCCCCAGAATTTAAGATGTGAGAACTGATCAATCCTTTAGAGAAAAAAAGAAATATAAAAAAGGCATCTTTAAAACAAAAGGAACAGCCTAAGTTACTGACTTTTCTTTGACATTTAGGGGCTTGATTTATTTTATGCTCAAGCTCTATATTTCTTTTAAATGCATACACATATGTCTGCACTGCCACATAATACAATTGTATAATCATAGAATCATTTAGGTTGGAAAAGACCTTTAAGACCATCAAACCAACCATTAACCTAACACTGCCAAATCCACCACTAAACCATGGCCCTAAGTGACACATTGACATGTCTTTTAAATACCTCCAGGGATGGTGACTCAACCAGATCCCTGGGCAGACTGTTCCAATGCTTGACAACACATCAGGGAGGAAATTTTTCCTAATATCCAATCTAAATGTCTCCTGGCACAACTTGAGGCTTTTTCCTCTCATCCCCTCGCTTGTTACTTGGGAAAAGAGACTGACACCCACCTGCCTACAACCCCCTTTCAGGCAGCTGTAGAGAGCAGTAAGGTCCCCCCTGAGCCTCCATTTCTCAAGACTAAACAACCCCAGTTCCCTCAGCTTCTGCTCATCAGACTTGTGCTCCAGACCCTTCACCAACTCTGTTGCCCTTCTCTGGACACGCTCCAGCGCCTCAATGTCTGTCTGGTAGTGGGGGCCCAAACCTGAACCCAGGATTCAAGGTGCGGCCTCACCAGTGCCCAGTACAGGGGGACAATCACTGCCCTGGTCCTGCTGGCCACACTGTTTGATACAAGCCAGGATGCTGTTGGCCTCCTGGGCCACCTGGGCACACTGATGGCTCATGTCCAGCCAGCTGTTGACC
>JAVJGJ010000059.1:3048351-3090651 GCA_035590215.1 Microhierax caerulescens
CAGCCAGATTTTACCCAGTGAACAGTACATCTGTCTGTGTCATGAGCAGCCACTTTCCCCAGGAGAATGCTGTGGGAAACAATGTCAAAGTCATGACTGAAATTTATGTAGACAACAGACCCTCATCCTCTAAGCAGGTCACCTTGTCATAGCAGGAGATCAGGCTTGTTAATCAGACCTGTCTTTCATAAACCCCTGCTGGCTGGGCCTGATCCCCTGGTTGTCCTGTACATGATACATGATGGCACTCAAGAGGACCTGCTCCATAACCTTCCACGGCACTGAGGTGAGGCTGACAAGGCTGTAGTTCCCCAGATCCCCCTTCCAGCCCCTCTTGTAGATGGACACCATGTTTGCTAACTTCTGGTCAACTGGGACCACCCCGGTTAGCCAGCACTGCTGATAAATGATTCAAAGTGGCTTGGTGAGCTCTTCTGCCAGCTCCCTCAGTACCCTTGGGTGGATCCCACCTCGCCCCATAGGCTTGTGTGCATCTATGTGGTGTAGCAGGTCACTGACCATTTTCCCTTGCATCATGGGGGCTTCATTCTGCTCTCCATCCCCATCTTCCAGCTCAAGGGGCTGGGTACCCAGAACAACTGGGTTCAACAACAGAACTTACTATTAAAGACTGAGGCAAAGAAGGCATTCAGCACCTCAGCCTTTTCCTCATCCTTTGTCACTATGTTTCTCCCTGCATCCAATAAAGGATGGAAATTCTCCTTAGCCCTCCTTTTGGTGCTAATGGATTTATAGAAACATTTTTATTGTCTTTTACAGGCGTAGAACAATTAAGCTCTATCTGGTCTTTGGCCCTTCTAATTTTCTCCCTGAATAACCTCATGACACCCTTGTAGTCCTCCTGAGTTGCCTGTTCCTTCTTCCAATGGTCATAAACCCTACTTTTTTTCCCTGAGTTTCAGCCAAAGCTCTCTGTTTAGATAGGCTGGTCTTGCCTGCCAGTGCACCTTTTGGCCCACAGGGACTGCCTGCTCCTGTGGTTTTAAGATTTCCTTCTTGAAGAATGCCCAGCCTTCCTGGCCTCCTTTGTCCTTGAACACTGCATCCCCAGAGACTCTGTCAACCAGGCCTCTACACAGGCCAAAGTTTGCTCTCCGAACTTTAAAGGTGGCAGTCCTGCTGATCCCCCTCTTTACTTCTCCAAGAATTGAAAACTCTATCATTCCATGATCACTATGCCCAAGACAGTCTTGAACCACCACATCACCTACAAGTCCTTCTCTGTTCACAAACAACAGGTCCAGTGGGGCATCTTCCCTAGCTGGCTCAGTCACCAGCTGTGTCAGGAGTTTATCTTCTACACACTCCAAGATCCTCCTAGACTGCTTCCTGTCCTCTGTATTGTATTTCTAGCAGACATCTGGTAAGTTGAAGTCCCGTCCCCCCCCAGAAGCAAGGACTAGCAATTGTAAGACTTCTTGTAAGATTTCTCCCAGCTGCTTATTGAGTACTTTGCCTCTTCACCCTGATTAGGTAGTGTATAACAGACTCCCACTTGTTGTCCTTCCCCCTGATTCTTATCCATAAACACTCAACCCTATCAACACCATCATTAAGCTCTAGACAGTTAAAACATTTAACACACAGGGCTACCCCACCACCTCTCTCTCCTTGCCTATCCCTTCTGAAGCGTTTACAGCCAGCCAGCCATTGCAGCACTCCAGTTGTGCGAGTCATCTCACCATGCTTCCATGTCATGTTTTTGTACTGTGCAATGGCTTCCACCTCCTCCTATTTGTTTCCCGTGCTGCCTGCATTGGTGTAAATAAGTACCCAGGGAAGTCTCTCCACTTTATTGTCACAAATGAACTTTTACCCAGTGGACAGGACTTCTTATCAAAACTGGAATATCAAGGAAAACAAATTGAGATGATCAGTTTGGAGACAGTTTTTCTAATAAACATAAGGAGTTGGTTATATGCTTCATTAAATATTTCAGCTAAGTAAAACTTAAAAGAAGATGCACTCTTGTCAGCCACAATTAATACTAATTTGGAGAAGAATATTTCAAACCCTGTGGTAGCCCACTGTTGAAATAACTTTCTCCAGAACAAGAACACCATTTCAAAATAACTATAGCCAGCAGAATTTTCTTTAGGAAATTCAAGATCTACATTTTTCTTATTGTAAAGTGTCTATATTGTCAAAAAAATTCCAATTAATCTGTAAAAATAGATGGAGCACATTCTTTCTGAAAACTTGCTGTAGTGTTGTCTAATGTCTGTTGAAGACATAGTTTAAGTATAACTTATAGAAACAGTAGGTAAGGCTCATGGCAAAAGAAAAAAGCAGACCTTTTTAAATTAATCAAATTAGGTCTAAAGCTAGTACAACATATTGATATTATCCCTCTCTGCCAAATAAAAATGTATGAATTGTCACACTAGTCCACTCAATATAATATTTTATGAGTACCGTGATCAACAACTGTACCTCTGTTTTGATGGCTGAATCAAAAAAAAAAATAAATTATAGATTTAGATGCTTGTGTCCTCATGTTCTAATTATCACCAAAGCTACGCATAAATCTAAAGATCTAGACCAAATTCTTGGGTAAAAGCCTAAAAGGTCTTGGTCTAAGTTTACCAGAATTTTTTTTTACCTGCCCATGGGTGCACACAGATATTTAAACAAACATTCACAAATAGACGCACAGAGACCAGTCAGAAGGTCTTATCTTTATTTCTCTACTCAGGAACTAAAGGCATGTTCAGAATTAAACAATTTAAGGAAAACTTCACCTTTGCGTGATATCTGAAATGGTATTGCACAGAAATCTTCATTTGTATAAAGATGTCATTTTCTGAAATCCAACAACAACAAGCACTCAGAGACATAATCTACATTCTGGCGTGCTTCTCTTTGTGTCCATTTTTTGCTTTTATTTTGAGAACATTTCTCCACCCTTTCACTCCCATGCTTTTGGAGAAGATTAACAGAATCACTACCTGCAGTCCCCCAAGGGACTTCCCTCCAGCAAAACAACCCTAAAAGTATATAATGTATAGTTTAAAGTGATGAAATAGTCCCTCTGTCACCCTTGCAAATAGGGGGCACTACTTTCCCCACTTTCTTTACTCCAGGCTGCCCTCACATACATTTTTATACTGAAGTAGTCCCAATTCTGGGAATACTTCCTGTATTCATAGAAAGCAGTGGAGAAGTTCTGAAACTTTTTTTATTTTTTTTTATTTGTTGTTGTTGGGGTTTTTTTTTGTTTTGTTTGGTTTTTTTGTTTTTTTTTTTTATCATGACTGCCAGTGGGAATGGATTTGTTAAGAAGAATGTAACCAGGATTAAAAATATCAGGTGTTATTAGGTGACATTAAATGTAATGAAATCTCAAGGTTAACTTCATTTCTTGCCTGTCCTTATCTGTTTGACACATAGTACTGTATCTCAGTAGCTGCCACCAACAGCTACCGTCAGAATGCTTAGCTAATTAGTAATCACTCATGTCACTTGGTGTGATCTCATCCAGTCTGAATATCGAACCTTAGTACAACAACAAAAAAGGAAATTGGAAACTCTTAGTAACTATGTGTTTAGTCCGCTTATTTTCAGCAGCATTGTGTGCCTGCAGCTCAAGCTTTCATTATGCTACACTAATAGGCATGTTTGAATTTGATGGTTTTGGTAGTTATTAATTTAGGAATAGTCTGTAGCACTAAGAAGCAGGACATTTAACTATCAGCCAAATATATCCATCAAATGTTAAAAGATAAGATTTCTTAGCAGTTCAACAGCATGAAGATAGGGAAAAAGCTTTTTAATAAAGTTCCTAGTCTTACATCCATTCTCATTAGTTACCATTTCAGCATAGAAAGTACCTGTCACAGCTTAATGAAACCGGAGAGCATCTCATTGCTGGAGCCTGATCCAGTAAAGCACCTAAACACTCCTAGTATATAAATACAAGAATATCACATCAAAGTTCCTATGCCAACCCACATGATTAAAATTACACAGAAATGTAGGTGCTTTTCTGGATTGAGGTACACGGAATGAACCGTTTTAAACCAGCCTTTCATGTAGTAAAAATATTTACACATCTTTTTTAAGAGATTATATAAAAATAAAATTTACTATCTTGCCTTTTGCCCTTCTAGACTCAGGACAGATTCACATGTGAAAATCCTGCACATTAACCGAATCCTTTATTCTCAAACTAAGCAGCTGTTTGAAATGGCAATCGTAAAGTGCTAATCTCTGCTACCAATAAACAATCACAAACAAATCACAGCAGAAAACTGGTTTATGTGCAGTAATCTCCAGAGGATTAGCATTTCAAGGGATCAGATTTCCTAAAACTCCTCTTGCCTGGTAACAGCCTCTGCTGTGAGGTGACACATTAATACGCATAAATTATCTAGAGCTGCAGATAAGCAGAGGCCATTTGGGGGTTCGGAGTGCAATATAAATAGATGCGGAACAGTAGGGGAACTGGTGCTCATCACGAACTCAAAAGGATTAGCAGTTCAAGCTCTGATTTCCTTGCTGTTGTTAGCTGTGATTTATCATCAGACAGTGACTAAGAGTCTGTCTTATCTGTGATAATTTAATGGCTTAATAGCAGTCCCTTTATCTGGGGGTCATAATTAAGCTTGTTTGATCAGTTTCCTAACAAGCACCTCTCCTGTATTTCAGCTATGCCAAATTTTTCTCTGGATATAAGAGCATTTTTACTGATTAGTGTTAACAATGTTATTTACTAGTAATGATAACAATCTCATAAAAGGTTAGCATTTATCTGGAGGAAAAATGCAAGCCAAAAAAAAAGGTGCAAGATTTGAATTTAAATACATTTTTTGGAGATTTTAGCTGCAGCGTCTCAAAAACTCTAGTTTGTTGGCTAACTGAAATGCATAACTGAAAATGATAAACCACTGCATTTCAATTAAATCGTTTTCTTTGATACAAAATTAAGATCAATCTCAAAGTAAAGTTGACTACTGTCTTACAGTGCATTTACTGTCCCTTTCTATCATCCTGTTAATAAGCTGTTTACTCCATTGTCATGAGAATTTTCTCAACAAAAGATTGGCTTTAAGACCTTGTTATGGCTGTTTAAGAACACAGGTGTCCTCAAAATGAATCTAGTGACACTTTATCTGTTAACATCATAATTAAAAGAAGGATTTTTTTAAAAAATGTATTGAATATTAGATATTTGAAAGGAAATATTTCAAATATTTAATTTTTTTTATATATACAATACAGTGACAAGAAAACAGACAACTACATGAAATGTGAGTGATTTTTTTGTTTTGTTATTTTTGGGGTTTTTTTTGTTTTAAGGAAGACCAAACAAAAAAGGAAAGAAATTCAGACTGACCACATTGCTTTCATAATCACTAATGTGATTTTTTTAATGAAATACCTAGGAGGCCACAAAGAGGTGAATAGGTTACTGATATTTAGGGAAACAGACTGGCTAACTATAGAAAGACATATAAAAAAAAAGATCACACCTTAATAGACACAGAAGGTATGGGTGTAATGCATGTGTATATATGTATATAAATCTATGTATATGTGCATTTATATTTATTTGCAAATCTGTGTATGTATTTATGTATTGTATATTCTATGTTTACATTTAGTTAGTCATATACGTACAGTTATGCATTCACAGATTTATTTAAGTTTGTCTTTAGAATAAGTCTTATTTCTCTTTTGAAGAAAAAAATTAATAGTGGAACAGAGAATCTATGTATCTAGCCTAAATTAATTATTTAGGTACTATAATTAATGCAGAAAGACAAGGTTCATTAGAGGGTGAGTCATTCCACTTACCTGAGTTGCTTGTTTTAGAATTGGATGAGTTGCTTTTCTTTCTCGTGGCTATAGATAAACCCCAACTGACATAGCTAAGCTTGTAGATTGCTGAAAGTTAGATGAGATTAATTCCACCCAAATGAATGAAGCAGTAAATTTCAGAATGAGGATTTCCAATATTTTCTTATAAAGAAAGTTACCTCCTTGTTCTTTTCAAATGGAAGGACTGTTACAGATGAAGTATTATATATGCGTGTTTATATAAATATATATCCTGCCCCATGTAGAACAAGGCTCACCTGAGACTCTTGAACATACCAACCTTTCCTCCTGTATATTATCAAATAACCTATAGGAAGAAGTAGTTGATTAAATAGACGCAGACAGCAACAGAGAAAAACAAAAAACCTAACACATCTGTTAATTCTCCTATCCTAGTGATTTAATATTACTGACTTTTGCTGAGTTTTGCAGGTGGATCAGAAATTACTTGTGTTCAGCTGTTTGGGCCTGGCAAGCAGGAATTTGATTTTAAGCTTGTTATCTGACCAAGAGTATGGCAGAGGAATTTACTGGCAGTATTACAGAAGACAGTTTCGAATGAGCTTTGTTCCACACTAAAACCTTGATCCAGATCTTGATGAAATCAGTGAGAAACTTTTTATTGACTGTGGTGGAATCAGGGTGAAGGTACCAGCCATATTGCAGCAGCAGCTGTCAGTTGCCTGGGAAGCCGAAATTTTACTGAGATATGAAACAAGCAAAATGTGTGAAAGATAGAAATGACAAGGTGTAAGGGAGATTGCAACATAACACACTGAAATCCTTGCCCAGTGTCTGCAACTAAGGCCATTGCCACTCGGGTGCTGAGCTGACTCTGGGAGGCCTCGAAGGGATAAGCTGTAAAAGCACCAAGATGTCTGCTTTACACATCTAACTTCTCAGATAGCTTTCCAAAACTAACAAGACGGAAACATTTCTTGATGAATATTATTTTTGCTTTCGTCAGTGCACGACAAGTTTAGTAGATTTTTTTCCACCGCTAGAACAAATTGTGAAGGATACATAAAATAGGAATCTTTGCCCAGCGCACAGTGAGAAAAAAGACAGCATTGTGCAGTCACCACTGTGCTATGTTGTTTGTTCATCAGCTAGTGCCAGATATAATATAGCCAAACGAATCTCCAAGAACGAAAACTTCATGAACCTTGTGAAATGCTGAAACCTTAGTTTGAAGTTCACCAAAGGTTTCAGGGGATCTTGCTGTTGTCAGTATAGAAAACAACAAATAGCCTAGATATATCTCGTTGTTTTAATTCTGAGCATTACTTGCAGAACTAATGCTCTTTCTAAAAAGAAATCATAGACATTACAAAACAACTGCTCACAGATCTGAAAACCGAAGTAAGTTTTTAGTTGAAATAATGCATCTTACTGGTTTTGGTCTCTGGGTTCATGGTCAGGATTACAGCTGGATTAAATTTGCCATTTTGATTTTGTGTCTTTTTGTCTTAAAATTGTCATTAGTTACCTCTTTAGTTCCATTGTTCTTCCTGTATTTGTAGCTTTAATAACATTATTATATTGACTATATGTATATATAAATATAAATAAATTGGTATATACATACACAGATATGTAAATATAACCCCATAAATTTTCACTTGTTCTTTGATGTACACACAATTTTCTAGAATCTATTTTCACCCACAAACAGGCATGTTATTACTGGAAAACAGTCCCAAATATGATTTGAATACCTCCATTACAAAGATAAATTCTGTTCCCACTAGCATGTAAATGTTGTTTTCACTAGATTGGATCCAATTATATATTTATAACAATATCCTTGATATTTAAGACATTTTTTATTTCATTATGAAGATTTTGCATAATATGTTCTTCTCATCCAAACTCTTGAATTTTATTTTCAGCTCTTCCACTGATTTACTATTTTATTATGGAGAAACCTTTTAATCTCTCTGAATTTCAGTTTACTGATTTGAAGTAGATGAGGAGACAAGTGTGATTTAATTTATGTTTATAAAGCATTTTGAGACTTTGTAATGAAAAATAAGACAGAAGTGATAAATACTCTTAAGAGTACACTTATTCTTTGTTCCGTTTTTTGCCAAATTCAGAATGTTACAGTATGATGTATTTTCATACTCAAATCAGCATTTTTACAAAAATCTAAAACACTGTGGGCATGGTATGTTTCTTAAAAAGTGAGTCTTTCCCATTAAATATTTCCTGTAATTTCACAATGCTTTTATTAAATTCCCAAATTTGCAGTTCACTGAGCATTGGCGGACTGCCGTATACATATGGAATCCCAGTGGTATATGGCTCAGAATGTTCAGCAGAGAAATCTATTGAAAATTCAGTTGTGGGGCAGGCAATGCAATAAGAATGAGCCTGATGGTAACATAAACCAGCATCCTGTGATCTGTATACACATGAATAAATGTTTTTATATAAAAACCAATATATATAATCTCTCTCTATATGTGTACAACAAAGGTGGTTGTTTTTTTTTCTTTAAAAGAGTAATGATCATGTTGCCATGTTCAAATGTGCATAGATATATTTATGAAGAATAATCTTCAATGTCACAAGGGTTTTGGTAGTGAACTGGCAATACAAATTCAAACTTTCCTTTTGGTGGTCTCCAGAAAAGCAGTGCAGGCAGTGATAGAGTCGCAATTTTGATCTTACTGTTCCAGAGGGACTGGAAGTGTTTGGTCTATTCTGGGTCTATTTTATATTCTGGAGTAGAGTTTCTCCCATGATGACCTAGTTGCATAGTTTCAGGATACCACAGACATTGGTGCTGAGGACCATTATCTAATACTTGAACTTAAGAACGGACAGATCAATGAGGCAAAGCAAAGCCTGGTCTTTCATTCTTACAAATGGTCCACAAAACCTGCTTCCCTGGGGAAAAATATGTAGGGTTTTCTTCTCTAATAGCTCTTCGGACCCAGTGGGGGTCCTAATAAGGTAGGAGGAGGACACATTAACTCATTTTATGGTCAGAGGTTTTTCTTAGACTTTAAGCAATAACTTGCTGTTAAGAAACACCACAGAAAAGAGAATATCATCCACAGCTGTATTGTTATTTCCTTACAATTTCTATTGTGCTGATGGGGGAAGTAATATCTCTCTCAGGGATTGAGGGAGATGACAAGTTGGAGAGGGTTATTAATGACTAGTTACTATTCATGGGTTTTCTGTTTAAATGATCAGGAATACGAGATTGGGATGTGAAATCAAGCTCATATGTCCCAGACAGCTGTGCAGAGCAGTACCCCTGGAAATATATAATTTAGAGCACTTCTAACTTCTTGCATGTCATATTAATGGCTCATTCGACAAAATGATGCAGGGGGAAGAACAAAAATATTAACTCCTCCCAGATAAGAATCAGAAAAGAAGGACCATTCCTCTTGTCATAAAGTTTTGCAGGGATACTATTCTGAAAAAAATGAAGAAGGAGAGTACAAGCTGTAGGTATTAAGTAAAAAATCAATCACTATAGTTACCTTGGTAGGTGTCAGCTACTCTGTGTACCATATAAACCCATGCTGACCTTTAAGTTCCTGAGAAGACTAGGGAAAGTCACCAGTAGTTACCCGCATGGTTACAAATCAACCTACTACTGGCAAAGAGAATCTTTCTATATGACTTCTGTGACAAGTGAAATATTTTTCATGTCTTCACCACTACAATTTCAATAGGTGGGAAACTGTTTTCGTATTGAAGATTTTGACATTTTGCTTAGGAAACGTCCTGCTGGGGACAACATGTGAAGCATTATAACTTACATTTTGAAAAAAGCCAGGTCCTCAGGGAGAAGTGATGAAACTTTGCTCTCATCAAGATTCTACCCCAAACACAGGAAAACTGATATACTGCTCTGAAGAGCTGTGGTTATAAGTTAAAAGCAGGCCACCACAAAGGGTCAAAAAAACAGTGCAGAGGCCAAACGCTTGCTGTTCTTGAAAGTAGTTAGGGCTTTATTAAACCTTGATATAAGGTATTTGGAGAGATGGCATAAAATAAAAGATTCCTCATGTTGTGAAAAGATGAGGAAGATTAACCTTTACTGGGAAGCCTCCCTGCATGGTACTGGGGAAAAACCCAAACAACCCCCTTATAATTCAGCTTTACTTATCTCATTGACCCTTTTCTTACTGGTACTTTTTTCAGTGGGTTTGCCTTTTTCTAACTTGACAAATATCTCTAGTTTAATACTCTTATTTAATCAGTGATAACATCTTCACAATGCTCAGCCAGACCTGTTCTTCATATACTTTGAATTATTTTTTCTTGCAAGCAGATAAGTCACTGTTAGTAGTATATCATGTTTACTTGGGTCTAAATTGACCCTTTTCCATGGCCAAAATAACTCACAAGGAACATCATATACATATGCAGTTTCTCTCGCATTCATTGACTGTAAAGCATAATTCCTTCTATGCAAAGTGAGATGATAACTCTTCCTTCACAAAACCTATATGTCTCCTGAAAGAAACAAAATACCTGTTGCTTGGCCATGCTGGTTCATTGTCTTTACTACATGCATATGAGGATGGACATGTGTTTTCAGAGGTTTTTTCTAACATTCCTAACAGAGTGGAAAAATATCTAGGTTATTAAAGGCTGGTGACAACAACCGGTGATGGTTTGTGTTTTGGTGCAAAGGGGAAAGACTGAGATTTACAAGCTTCTTTCATTCTCTTTGAGGACACATTTTTAATCCACTGTAGAAAAGTAGTTCATCCATACAGAATTAAGACAGAAGTTTATCTTATTGACAGCACTCTCCTCTCCTGTGCAACACAGGAGTGATATATACCAAACAGCAGTATAGGTGTGAGTTGACTGTGAACTTCCCTGCAGTTGTTTTTCAGTCACTGTACTTTGATGGCATTTTTATCAGCGTGGGGGCCGTAGCATCATACGTAACAGAACAAGGCTCCTGGTCAGTTTTTAAAGTTAATATTGTTGCATGTATTGCTGTTAAGATGTAGTCGTTTGCTTTGATCCTTCCTTTTCTATGTTTGCATTGCCAGTATTTGATAGCGCAACTAAAAAATAGAACAAATAGTCTGTACTAAAAATGTTCTATAATCAGAAGAGCTTCCAAAGTGGTTAATGGAGAGCTTCTTGTGATCTACTGACGACTGGTTGGGCCAAGTTCTTCTCCATGTTTTCTTGCAATTAATTAGAGATCTTTCTTTTAATTTGATCAGAATCATACTTCCTCTTGTTTTCAGATGTTGTCACAATAAATCAAGCTCAAAACACATCAGAAATGGTTTTCAATATTGTTTTCACTTTTAGAAACCTGTGTAGCAACCCAAATACTACTATTAGTGGACAATTAGAAGTGAAGTAAGTCAGTCCAGAAATTTTAAGAGATGGAGCCGTTCTCAAGGCAATCTTTCTATCAAACAGCAAAGACTTCAAAAATTCATTAAATGGCCTTCAATTTTCTGGCAATTGTCTGTTCAGCTATAGGAAGTAATGATTTATGACTGATCTTTCAGTAGTTTTCCTTCGTTGTTAAGAAATATTTTTAGGGAATGTCTCCATTGAGGAGAGAGGAGAGGAGAGGAGAGGGGAATGGGAGGATGATACTTTGAGCATTTAAAATATCATAGCAATATCATAGCAGTATCAAATGCCATTAAAATAGACACAGATGACTTGTAGAATGGGCCATATTTTGTAATTACATGATTAGATTCATTCAGTGCCACTGATCTCTTCAGATACATGTGTAAGTCTATTGATCACAAATCTGCCTCACTGTTAAGCTAACAGATGCACAGTTATTAATCCTGGAAAGAATCCACATCCCCTTTTCAGAAAGATCAGAGAAGCAAATTAAGGATGACATAGCATCTTCTATGGAGGAACTGCTCTGCCCTTCCTATAAATGGGCAGAAATGATGCCAGAACCTGTGAAAAAAATGCCAAGAAAAAATAATTGTGCCATACATCACAATCTTTTCATTCTTCTCTGCCATTTTAAGCCAATATCTTTCCAGATTATGTATTCAGTGTAACAAGTGCAGCTCAGCAAATGCATGACACCTGCTAACTGTTCTCCTTCCCTTCTCAAACTTCCCATTTACCAATCTTTTTCAAGTGCCCCAGTGGGTTGACACAGCAAAATAAATGCCAAAAAATGCTCTCCACAAGAGCACTAATAGCTCAACAGTATGAGCCAGGGTTATTAAACCACATCCTAAGCGGTGCCTGGTCTATTTGGGAATATAAATAAATAATGAGGAAAATACAGGAAATCTGTGCTCAGAAGATATTAGCATTCAGATTGTTTGGGTTCAATTAGTGCCAGGAGCTATATGATGTAGAAAACATACTATTTGTATATTTATTTTACAAGATAAAATGTTAGATCTACTAGCAGAATTGCCTTGGTGAAGAATACTGAAATTACATACTTTTTAAATAAACCACATCAAAGATCATATCACCTTTCTTGTCTACTTTTGAGATTTTGGTCTAACTTATTCAAACAGGTAGGGTTTTTTACCATACCTATACCTCTTAAAACTGTTTTCATATATGGTTCATGTACTTTCTTGGACACAACTCCTTCAGACTTTTAAACAGAAGGACAAGTAATCGGCCACAAAATAACTAGATACGCACTAAGTGAATACAAAATCCCCTATGGAAGCAACATAGGGGAAGTGGTTACCATCATTTTGGTCTTTTAAATGTTGGAAATATTCACTTTTTTGTTTGGTTTTTTTTTTTTTTTCCTGATAACCAGGACTAACCTTAAGAATATGGAGGTAAGTGATTTCTTGGACTTCCAAAGATCCAGGGGTGCTCTTCCATGAATTTCTTCTTTCTCTATAGGCTATATGAAGGAGCTTACTTCTCCTTCCTAAAAGGGTAAAGATTTCAAATCATCTAGAATGTGCTACAAGGTCATAGAGGCATTGTAGAAATTATTCTGATGACACAACTGCTCTAGTAACATTTTTAGAATGACATTAGTACCCTACATTACTTTGTCAATGACTGAGCTTATGAAATTCCTGGGCAAGATAAGTGACATTTGCATGGTAAAGGCTTTAAGACATCTGGATATGTTGTTAAAGGAAGTAAGTAGATGAATTTTAGTGCCTACAAGGTTGGAGTCCTGAATTGGGGAGGTATAAAGTACAGGAGGATGGGCAGAGATATAATCACTCTATTGGAGATCAGGATTGTCAAATGAGTTCTTGGAAAGAGGGACAGAGGAATTTCAGACATTACAGGATAAATTAGGGGCTGGCTTCTCAATTTTACTTCAAGGTTTCATTTGCCTAAGGTTGATAATGTTACACTGAAGTCACAATAACCTAAAGAAATGAAATAGGAATGAGGGACTACGGTTATAGTGGAATACCAGTTTGGGTGCACGTGCTAGCTCTGAAGTGTTTGTATCAACACTCAGCCCTGAAGGGGATGGTAAGTGATTTTTCCCATAGAATCCATACTCCTAATTCATCTGTTTTACTTAGTTCAAAAGATTAAAAATTCTCACAGCAGTTTGTTTTGTTTTGCTGGGAAGTAGAAGGAAAAGAGGAAGAAGTAAAGGGTGGAGAGCATGTAAGGCAAGATTGATTTTGGAGTCTGTAATGGCAGGTTTATTGATTCTGACTCATGAAGTATGAAGTTATAGATTTCTGTGATGTTACAAAGCCAGCTAAAACAGCTACATAATGTCACACACTACCCAAGTATTGGTCAATTAAATTCTTGCTTTATATCTTTTGGCTGTTTATGATATATTGTAGACATGATTTAACAGCTGGATCAATGACCCAGCTTTTTTTTTAGTAGCAAACAATATTGTGTACTCTAAAAAATAAGGGCAAAAGGGCTATATGATTCTCTTATGGGTAAGATTTTAATACAAAAATTAAGAATAGAGATGGCACTGGTATTTAGACATTTTAAACATTTTTAGTTAGATGTAAATCATTCTGTATGGAATAAAATTTTTGCTTTACTATGAATAAAACAATAAAGGTGCTGTTATTTCTTATGCATACCAATGATTTGCCTGGGAAGATTATATCTCTAGAGCTGGGCATTTGACAGTGTGCCAACTAGTATGAGTCACACCATAACCAGATTATTAAGAAATAAGTTCAAACAAAACTGAACGCCCC
This sequence comes from Microhierax caerulescens, assembly GCA_035590215.1. Classification (NCBI taxonomy): domain Eukaryota; kingdom Metazoa; phylum Chordata; class Aves; order Falconiformes; family Falconidae; genus Microhierax; species Microhierax caerulescens. The sequence goes on from JAVJGJ010000059.1 coordinate 3,062,355, forward strand.
CTTTTACAGGAAGAAAAGGTGTTGCAGGTGGTATTTAGTCTTCCAGTAGTGTTTTAGTTAAGCATCTTGATAAATCATGAAAGAGATTTCCAGGAAAAATCTCTTTCAGCTTGGAGTCAATGGAGAGAACAAGAGTGATATTTAAGTTAGACTTCCAAAGTAAGCTGTTTGCTGTTTGCTTAATTTAGGTTTTGAATGCTTTTCTTTTCACTGACAATAGAGCTAGCCAGATATACAAGTAGCCTAGGCAATCCAAAAACCTAATTCTTAATTTGACTTGGGGTTCAAAAGTATCTGTAATGCTTACATTTGACACCTCTAGCAGCTGGTATGAATACAGTCATTTAAAAAATTTGTAACTGTGATGGCTGTAGGGAAAATTGTTTTCCAAAGCAAACAAAATAATAAACAGTCTTCAAAAGATACAACATTTTTCCTACTACTTTTGTCTAAAGCAAAGACAGTGCCATTAGCAGAGTACATGGTTCCACAAGCACACAGGGATGAATCTTTACAGGGCATTTCAGAAATCTATATACATGATTGACCATCACTGCACAAGTCTGTGCCATGTTCAGCTTGCTAACATGGATCTAGCTAATGTGGCCAGACTAACAACAGTCAGTACCTAAGCACTTCTTACAATTGGACACAAAATATCTATTTCTCAAACTAATATATTTCCATTTTGATTTCTGAAAATGTGTACTGCAGCACTATTGTCCTATGCATGCACATGTGTGTGCGCAGATACACATACACACACTCCTGGATAGAAAAACCTTAAGGTAACAGTTTAAATACAGAGAAAACAAAACAGAGAGAACATTATTACTGTTATTCCTATTTCTGGATCGAAGTGGGAGATGTAAAGAGGTTACAATTACTTAACTGGAGTTTCACAGCAAATCTGAATAATTAGAACTAACTATTCTATGTCCCTGTCTGGTTGATTTGAGATTTTAATTCATCTCCAAATTACAGGAACAATCACGGAAACTATCCTGATGGATCAGACTGGCTATATTCATAAGGCCCTGCTCAGAGCATGCCAAGGCCTTGTACATCCAGGTTTCTTTGTTGCAGCAGCCTGGATATAGAAAGTGAGTCTGTGACGTGGCCAGAACATACACCACAAGCTCAGATGAACTCGTACATTCCCCAGTTCAGACATGGACCAGAAATCATCCTTTCTGGGTGCTGCATCTGTTCTGTTCATGGTCTAACAGAATAAAAATTATATTTCAGGGAAATGAAACTCCAAAGATAGCAATTATTATAATTACATTCAAAGTACTACTTGACAGACAGGTCATAAGCATATTGGTTTTATTTACAAATACATTCCAGAAGTATTTCATTTAGCTGTGTGAACTCTAAAGATCTCTATGTGAAAATATACATGCAAACTGTTCTCTATTCCAACAGATTTATGTGAAGATTCATATCTATATATATTGATCTCCTTGCATAGTGCAAGCCCCATTTTTAGGGTAAAACTAATAAGAATTACTTTCCAGAAGAGTTTTCTCCCAACAATAAAAAGAAGAAATGCTAAAATTTTGTAGAACGATCATGTGGACACGTTGACTAATTTGGAAAAATGGATTTTCTAGTTGTCTTAATTCAAATACAGCAGAACAAATAAGTGGAACACACAAGAAGCCCTAGAATCTTCAAAAATACATTTTTCAAATGAGATCTGGCCAGATACCTTCTAATTTTCTTCAATTTGTCTCAAGAAAATATGGATTAGAATTTATGAACTCTTATCTCTGCATCCTATATTAAACTTCACTGCTCCTGAGCCAGAAGTATCTGCTTCTGTAAGTGTTCCTTTTAAATGGATCCAAAAACCAGTGAGTAGTTGCTGAGTAAATTTTTCACATTTAGATCTTCAGTTAATGGATTTGAGTCCCTTCTGCTTTTCACTGCCATCTGATGAACCAATGTACATGCTCCTCACTGCAATTTAATAAAATTATTGCCATGTAACTTTTATGCATAAATAAAGCAAGAACAATACTTACATGATGTTCCACAAAAAATTTGCTCACACCAGCTGCTGAACTTTTCTCTAGCTGTTAGCTACAACAGCATAGACTAATGCAGAGAAAGAGATACCCCACAGGAGGGAAAAAAAAATAATAACAAAAGTAAAGAAAAGTAAACCCAAGAAAAGTTTGGAAAGTTTGGATGACAAACATTTTTATTAAAAGTGATTTTTTTTTTTATTATGAAGATATCCTGCTGGAGGTGGGTTAGGTAAGTGAGGTAAAAATACATGTATCCAGTGAAGAATTTATTAATTTTCCAGAAACAAAAATGTGATTTTTCACTATCTCTGTAACCCACCTCTCATATAGATCTCTCTGTTTCTTCCATCAAATTATGAGAATTGAAGTCATACTAATTATGAAAGCAAATTGGGAAACGGAATTAAAATTCTAGGAACACATAGGAAACTTGACCCTGATTTGGTATTTCCCTCCAAAATCTTTATGATAATGCTAATTCAATTTCAATAAAATCTGAAGACAACAAGAAAATCCAGGGAAGCTGAAGAACTGTCAGGATCAAATTCTTTTTTTCCAACTGATTTTTATACACCATTCCTGGGCCTGGTTCTCAATTAGTGATATGTGATGAAAGCATGATGAAGTTCAGGAAATTACCATGCATTACTTATTCATTTACTGCTGTTGCAGTTCCAAAGCATATAGATTGTATCATTACCTATATTGCTTCTCCCTGCTGGACCCAATAGGCCTTGTATGAGTCCAGGGTGCTTTATGTGAAATGAAAGAATTATTTATGCAAAATCAAAGAATGAAATCACAGCAGCAGTTCGCTTCTCCTTTTCCCTAGCCAAAACACCTGAGCCAATTCACAGTAGGAGCATAGGTACTCGGTGTTGAGCCTCACCAGTACTAAGTTATTAATTCCTAGGATGTAAAAGGAAACAGAGGAGGAATTGGGTCTGTGACCTACAATGCCTCCTGTGGTTGTGGTGGGAGTGGGCACACTCAGAGCTGTGCCTGAAGTCAGACTCCAGCCCTTTGTAGTCTTGCATGGATCTCATCAGTTTAATATTGCTTACTGTGAACCACAGCTATAATTTTTGTAGGGGAAAAATAAAAAAGTTACATTGAAAGAAAGTTCTCTTTGGTTCTTTTTTTTTTTTTTCTTTTTTTTTTTTTTAGGACATCTGAATAAGTTAAATAAATCTCATGGATCAGACCCATAGCTTGTGTAAATCAGCTCCACTCCATTAATTTTGGTTCAGCTGAGAATCTGTCCCAGTAATTTTTAAGTCAAACAACATAATCTGATTTGCATGAAATGTTACATGCAAGAATGAACTGGGAAACATGATGTGAGATCCTTATATTCAGCTTTTTAATTGCTTTGCCATAATTCTACAAGGCGGACATTATTACATTCAGAGGGCAATGTTTGATCCCTTTTGTTTCATTTAAATCTTATTTAAAAGTTCCTGTGGGAGGGTTTTGCATCAAAATGTCTGACACCACAACTGTGTTTACACCAACTGCAGTAAACACATTCAAGGCATATAAGACAAAACAAACAAATCCTTTTTAAAAATGAAAATACTTTTCAACATCCAGCTACACCCATGCATTTACTAATTTTCCCCATAATAAAATAAGGTAAATACTTATCTCCAAATTACTTATGGGAAAACTTAGAGAGGTAAAGTGAATTGCCCACTGCTACAGCAAGATAATTTTCAGTTCAGGTTTGGAACTTGGGAGCTTTTGGCTATTAGGTGTTGTGCCCCTCTTCTGATTAACTAGAGGTTGGGGTGTTTATCAGTTAGCAAAAAAAGAAGAAAAAAAATCCTCCATTCTTTCACTTTCTCAGCATGTCTACATTACTCACTCTACACATCATTCTTGCTTATCTCTTGTTTCTGGTAGATTCGGCTTCCTCACCCGTATGTATTCTCCCTCTTCTACTGCACACAAAAGATGGTTGCTTATGAACTATTTTCAAAAATAAGTGAGATTATTCCCTTCCTATGTGCGCATACACAACAACAAGGATATGAAGACTTTACATCTGTGAAGACTAATTGGATGATTAGGTTTATATTTAAAAATGTTTAAGTCTTCATTAAGTAGTCAGTGTCGTGCTGCAGCTACAACACAATTTTTTTCTTAAAATATTTTTTTATGAAGGGTTTACATACTGGAGCATGGGCGCCTCAGAACGAACATTTGTTCTAAAGTGTGTGCAGACTTGTTCCTAACTAATCAACTTTTTATAGACCTCCAGACTCTCCCTTCTCTTGCTCTTCACATCTACTTTAGTGTGTTTATTTTTTGATGTAGTTCCTTTGCTTACAAATTTTTATGTCCAGGTTAATTTTTTTTTAATGTTGGAGGATGGCCAGGAGAGTCCTTTGTAATCTATGACATGCATGAATAATACAGGACTTACCCATTCTGGCAGATGTATCCTCCCAATTAATTTTAGACATATAGTCTTATAATTAGCCAAAGATTGCCATCATGCTAAGGCATGTCTTGAGAAGGATCATTAGAAGCCAGACTTCTATAAAATATTGTCTGAATAGTGGAAACATATAGATAATTTGAAGGAGCCCCAATAGGCAAGTCAAAGCTCAGAAGAGCTGACAAAGTAACAGGGGAAATGGAACCTCTTGAAATAAATTTAATACCTGTAAGAATACTATAAGAATATGACAGTATTTTGCAAGCAACTTGACTCTTACTTAAGGTTGCTACAACTGACAATTTCCCACAAAGAATAAAAAAAAAATAATGAAAAAAGAATACATTGAGCAGATAGATAAGTTAGCATGGCTTGTGCCCAGGAACCTATTGGGAACCTATTGTGAGATCCTTTGACTTCAAGCATATCCTGGCGTTCAACCAAGAAAAGATTCACACAGGGCAGCCAAGAACTGTATTACCAGCAGATTTGGAGATTACACAGAAACCTTAGGCGGTCAGCTAAACAGAAAATGCTGTACAGGACACCTCTGCCTGCAGCCAGCAGGAAAAACTTGTACAGAGGAGCTCGATTAATAACACTTTTTCTTTTATCATAGTTCAGCATCAAAAGATGAGACAAAAAATCTGTATCTGTGTGAGTATCTGTGTACTGGATATCCAATGCCACCATTTAGTCAAGAAACTCTTTGGATGGGATTCAATTTGAGACTAAAACACTTAAATTTAGGTGTCTGTCTTAGGGTTTCTATATCACTTGTAGACCATGAGATTGTCTTACGTTCAATGGAACTTAGTGGAGCTGAATGGCTCTGCTTTGATTAGATTCCTAAATATTGATAAAATACAGTTTCTGGAGGCACTGTAAGAGCACTGGAATACTTTTTATCCATCCAGGAAGATGATAATCTATAGGTCTCATGTCATATCTGCCAGTCCATGAAAATGCACTGAACATATAGTACACTATTAATCTCTTATAACTGGGACATTTATGTGTACTGGCATATCTAAAACAGAATCTATGGAAGACACATTTTTTCCTGCATCAGCAAATGGAAGCCATGTAGGAGCAAAAATACTGCTTCTCAAATGGTCCTGGATGCTTGTCTGCAGGAAAGTACTCTGGACTCTTTCACCTGCATTTGCTTATTTTACAATTTCTATCATGCAAAGTGGCATCCCACCAATGATGGCAGGGGTGCAGGGCAGGGGGAGCAATGCAAATTTGCATCATTATTCTGAGGAACAGCTCCATGATTTTGCCCTTTGTCTCCACCACAATGCCTTCCCTGGCTCTGCATTCCTATTTTGAGGTATGGCATCCCTCCCTAGTCCATTAAAAAATGTGTCAGAAAACCGTTCTTCTGTAAGTCTACCTTCCAGTCTCTCTGCTAGGATAGATAGCTGACTCAACAAATCTTTCTTTTTTTTAAAAAAAAAAAAACAAACAGGAATTCATCAGGTTCTTTATGACTAGGAATAATTAGACAACACTCAACAATTGTATAGAGCTTTACAACTATCAGCTAACTAATCTTCCTGACACCCCTGTGCAGATACAATTAAAAAGCCTATAACCTATGTACAAGAGGCCTGTGTATAAGAACACCTAGTTACTGAAGTAATTTTTCCCCTCTTTTTAAGTTTTATTTCATTATTTCTGTTTTTTAAAGGTGAAGACTGACAAGCAGACAACAAAGAATATAAAACCAGTTTCTGTGTTAGTGGGAAAAATGGGAAAACATAATTCAAGGGCTTTTATTTATTTTTATTTATTTTTCTTTTTTTTTTTGGTGTTCACAGGTTACCTTGTCACTGATTTACTAGAAGCTCAGTCAGCATGTCTGAAAAATAACTTCTATTTCATGAGAGGCATTGAAAAATTGAAGAACCTAAATTTGAAGACTGTTGTAAATGTGTTTCTTTTAGTCTTTCTCCCTATAGTACAAATCTAGCTAACTGAAAGAAAGAAAAAGCCTAGCTCCAGTCAAAAAGCTTATGGTCACATGGTAAAAAAAAAAAAAAAAAGTGAGCTCTATATAAAGCTTTTTCCTTTAGGATCACATAAGATAACTCTAGTCTTACTATTGGAATTTATTTGACTTCTTTTATTCAAATATGAAAAAAGATAATTAAAGTGAAATTTAGGCAATAAATACTGAACAAAAGATTAAAAATACAATAACATTATCTATTTAGACTTAAATGGAGCACAATTTTACCTTTTCACTCAGCAAAGGAAATCTAAACTAAGTGAAAGAAAAGCATATTAAGAGTGAAGACAATGTTTCTACCTAAAATTCAAGTGGAGAGTAAGAACTTGGCTTAATATTAGCAAATTGTTTATTGGTCTTAACACTAGTGATAGTCCCAGAGCATCAGCTGTAATCAGAGATGTGTTTGCAAAAGTAATTCATTCAATTTAGTATTTTCTTCCCATTCTCATAAAAAATAAAAGCTTTCTCTATTACCACTCCTAAGTCCTACTCTTAAAAATGTGATTGGGGAAAAAAAAATAATAAAATAGAAGAACACAGACTTTTAGATTGTTCAGAGATGACAATTATTTCCATGTCTGAAGGGATTTAAGAATATTCCATTGTAAGTTCACCACAGAATTATTTGGAAAAAAGCATGTAAAAAGCAATTTCCTAACACCAAAATGAGCAGGTAGCATTGTGGGAGTGAGTATTCTCATATTCTGTCCCCATTCTCTTCTTATCACACTTTTAACTGCCTGTATAGTCAAGGATTCCCAAGTTCAACATTAAAATTAACTGCAAGACCTAGTGTGCCATCAGAAGACATTATCTGAAAATATCTGTCCAGCAGCCAAGAAAGGAAAATCAAGTTGACAGCAGGAACTAGATTAATGCCAATGGTACAAATAATGAAAAAAAGGGTATCCCATACACAGGTGTCAAGCAGCTTTTAGCTTCTTAAGCAAGCTGTGAAGGCAGGCTTACAAATGTGTGCAATGCACTTATTTAAGGTCCAATATGCATAGCTGTACCATGGCTTTCAGTGAAATCAGAAACCATAGTGCTTTTTGCCACAGGTTTCCCCATATTTGGCTTCTTCGAGGCTGGAAAGCAGAAGCTATGTTGTAGGCAGAGTCCAGCTCAGTCAGCCTCACACAGGGCACCCATTGCCACAGAACAACCAAACTAGTAGATAGCAACAAGGCTCTACCTTTGGTCAGATTCTACTGTCTATGCCTTATCTCCTTCCTCCAGAGGTCAGACCATACTGCTACTCCTCCACCATCCAACCCTCCCCCCCCTCCTCAGGGCTATTTAACCACTTTGCAGGAACGACCTACACCTGCACATCATCCATATCAATCAACCCACTGCTTTTGCGTCAAGGTCACAGCTGCATGTTATCAATGCTAATCAACCCACTGCCTTCAGTCCTCTACAGCTGTACATCTAGAACTTCTCGTATCCCCAGCCTGTAGTAAAAAACCTAGCAAAGCCAAGGTTAGAATGATGGCATGTGGGCTGATGGTGGAGGCATGACTAGGAAGCAACAGACCAGTGCCTATACGCTGTCCGCTGACTGATTTGCTTGAAACATTGGCTTCAACATCATCTCACTTGGTTGACAACAAAGACCAAGTGCTGTCTGAGTTGAGTGGCCCAGTGGCTTAGTGCTTTCAGTACATATATTTAATAAATCTGTTCCCTCTGTCCCTCTGTGTTTGCACAAACAAGATCTTCAAGAAAGCACATAGCATTGTTCGAGTTCACCAAAATCTAGCTCCGTAGCTAAGATGAGGCAGGCAGAGGGGCAGTTCAGTGTGATACCTGACCCAACTTCCATATATATACACATTATATATATATATATATATATATATATGTACATGCATGTATCTTTCAAAGGTAAAAGTATAGCTTTCTGTTATTTTTCATATTCACTTCTGCATTCTATGCCCAAGACAAGTCTGTCAGATGAAAGGAAGAATAATTCACAGCCTTTTAGCTGGTCTTATAGGGTATTTCTTTCTTCCATTTGAATGTCTAGTGATTGGTGAACAAGCCTTTGCTGTTCAGCAGAGAATCCTCGAGTGGCTTCTGATGTTATTTTGATGGTCTTAAGACAATGGTACATTATAGCATGATATGTCAGGCTTTTTCTCTGAGCTCTTCCTTTCCTTCTGAAGAAACACTTATGTTTTCTAAAATGGAATAAGTCTTTTAACTCCGAATGGAACCTGTCAAAATGAATCTCTCTCATTTTTTCAGCTTTGAAATTAAGTACATTAAATGGAATTGTAGTAATTTTCAGTGATCACAGATTTGGGAATATGCATTTTTCTTTCAGAGAAAGCAAACGCTTTTCATTAAAAACATTTGCACAGTAGTATATTAAACACTAAACTGCACTATTTGTTGAAAGTAATTCAAGTATTTTGAAATTTAACTTCATAATAAAGTTCAATTATAAAACCTGGACATAGTCAGCAATATCTTCTTGTAAATAATTATGTAAGCCAACATCTTATTTATCTAAGATAGAAACCATATGACTTGAAACAAAAAGGTAAATGTGTTTAATCAGTTTAAAGACAGGGTTTAAAATTCAAACAAGAGATTCACTTCAATCAACATTCCTAATAATACAGTGAAATAAATGTCAAGGAAAGATATATATATATTTTTTCCTTGCAGCTGTGGGCAACATTTTCACAAGTTAAGATGTGACAAAGGCTATAAAGTGGGAATGGTGTATCTAAGTCCAAATTTATGATCCTGAAAACTCACACTCAACTGATACCTGACTGTCAGAGTGCCAAAGCATGTAGACACGTTAGCGCTTGAAATGAGCATTCCTCAGGTGCCTCTGCATTCCCAGCACGGGTTCTATTTTTATGTGCCAGAGCAGCTTTACATCTTAAACCTAATCAAAATCTAGAGAGCAGATTTTTTTCTCAAGTCCACTATACACCTATATTAGGAAATCTGCCCCACAGAGAATGCAGAAGTGGCTGTCATTTTCTTCTAAAACCCAGCAGTGAGAGGAGAAAACCAAGGAGGTAATCCTTTTACAGTAAGTTTCTCCTGCACAGTAGCCAAGGCATAATCTGAACACGACTGTGAAAACATTAGAGACCACTTTAGTGGGTAAGGATGGAGGGTAGTGACTTAAATTTTAACATCTATTTAAGGAATCATTATTTTCTTACCTTACATACACATTCTTTAAAATATATAAATGGTCTTTGGAAATGAATTGGAGCCCAGGTGTCCCTAACCCACAGCAAGTGCCTTAAGGATTAAAGTGCCAGCTGCACTGTTTACCTTGCACTTGGAATCACTAATTCTTGCAGTCTTTCCCCCAGACTACCTCAGGTTCAAATGGGAGATGTAGATTAATCTGGTCCTGCCTAACTTGTTATTTGGTGCTTAAGTCCCTCTCCCGGTTGCAGGAGCTGTAGGTCTGACAGCCCTCACCATGCTGAACCTTTAGTATCCATGTCCATATCTTTCTGGCTAAGCACTTGAGTTACCAGAATTATTTGCAGGAAGATTCTTCATCTGGCTGTAGCTTTTAATTAAAACTCTAGACTGTCTGAGTGTATTGTCTAGCTAAGTTCATATCTTACATATTGGGAATTCGAAATGAGTAGCTGCTTCCCAGCCCATCTGTGAATCATAAAGGGGGTTAGGTGGGAACCAGGTGCTACTTTCAAACATATGTTAGAGCTTAGATTTAAGCACATTACAAACTTTAACTTCCAAATCAAAGATGTCTAGATTTCCATGGCACGAGCTCAAATGGAATGAATGAGTCTTAGACTTAAATGCTTCAAATTCTGAGTATCAGGTTAGATGGAATTAAGCAGTCTGAATATCAACCTGCCTGATAAACTACATTTTTATAAGGTTTAAAATTCACCACAGAAGAGAAATATTTTTCCCTTCCAATCACTTTCTTAATTTTTTTTTCCCCCAAAATTTATTTATTTTTAACCAGCAACTAGAGTAATAAATAAATAACTAAATCCTTTCTGTTCTATTCCTACATCAATTAACTATTTCTCTAATCAGCTGCACATTTCGTGAAAGAGGTGAGAAAGGTACTGAGAGACTAGATGGTGATGAAAAATCCACCATCTTCTTAATCTGTAAAATTATAAATCAATATAAATCAGTAAAACTCTTTCCCGCTATGTGACAGAAAAAAGAAAAGATAATGAGGAGGAATCTAAGTCCATTTGTGAATGACTACACATATCCCACTCATGAGTGGGTGTTGGTTAAGTCTAGGAAGAGCATCAACTTAGCCCTGATCCAGCCCTGTGTTTAGGGGATTGCTTTCAGGTGTATTACTTTGCTTTTTGTGTTTAACACTGGCTTTATGGATGGCTTAATACATTCCTTATTCTAAGAAAGATTAACCCTCTTTGTTAGAGGTGACACATTTCATACTTATTGGCAATACTTTAACTGTAGAGTTATGATATTTATATGCCTGGGTTGCATAAAAAGGAGGCATAATACAATCTAAGTAAATGGCCAGAGAATGTTCCTTTTCTATATTGAGCTGCAGCTCACTCCCATGGCAGAGTGAATGAATATAGAAATGAAGGTTTTGTCTCTGTTTCACAGTGACTATACAATAAACACTTCCCTGGAAATGTTAAGTGTCAACAGGTATGTATTTTCTAGCAAATAATTGTTTAATTTTTATGGAAGACAGAGCCTCCTCTAAGCTTTCATAAAAAATGATACAGTGTGTCTGCTTTCTTGCTGCTTTCTTTCTTTTTTTTTTTTTTCCGTTTTCTTTTTTTTTTTTTTTTTTGTGTGCAACTACATTTGGGAAAAATGCAAGTGATGATGTATTAATAAAAGATTATGAGACTTCACTGTAACTCTGTAAGCTCAGAGCATGTTCTTTCTCTCTCTTCCTTCTGTACACATACCACACGCATATATGTATATACAAAGATAACAGCATTATAAATAACAGATAAAAGTAGATAAAAGCACATATAAACAGTGTCCTGGTGACAATTCCTAGAAGCACTGGTGGTATCTGTATAGATATGCCATAAAACTGTGAGCTTGCTTTCAGGTTTCAAGTGCACTATATTTCTGTCTACTTTATGTATCTTACTGTTGAAAGGATAGATGTTTTTCTATTGATCACAACAATTTTGTGTCTAGTTAAAATGCACAGTAATATACCTAACCTATTAAGTCAACTTTGGCTCTACTGTGAAGTAGAAAAAAAATTCCCAACCCTACTAAATTGCATTATTTTTTGTAACCCCTTCAAGAAAAAGACAGATAAACTTTTTAGCTAAGGTCACATAAAGTGCAACATTTCCTCCTCTTCCTTGTTACACTCATTATTTTTGCATTATATTCTTGGATATGATTGGTTATATCTAGATATGGGAGAGTATGTTGTCTTTCTAGCAGGCACTTGGAAAGTTTATGAGGATGGGTAGCTCAGTTTTTCCTGGCCGCTGTCAGCAGGTGTACTTGTCAATGAAACAGGAATGAATAATGAGTTGCTATTACATGTCACAGGTTTGGAGATGTGTCCAAAGAGAGGTTTTAGGAAAGGGATTGTTTTTGCATTGTTAAGACTAAGCAAAGTCGATGGGGACAAATGGCAAAACAATTTGTTTATTAAAATTTGGCTACTAAAAATGAGTGCTGTGCAAGCACATAATTGACGGGGAGATACTTCTGGTCTGGTCTGACTCTTGGCAACTTTTTACCTGCATATGGTATGATTAGCAAATAAGAACTGTCTGCCAGTATTCCTGGAGTTCAAAGTGAGCTTCAGGCTTTTGCGTTTGGACACAGATTGTATATAAGTCTTTAGGACGTGCTAAGCTGTCTCCAGGCAACCTGCTGAAATGGATAGAGACAATCAGGAACTCATTACACAGGTGCACTAATAATAGTAATAGGAAATATCTTGCAAACCAGATTCCCTTCCTCTCCTCTTCCTCCCCTCAATCTTAATTAATTCAGTTTCTATTCTCAAAATCTACCAGTGAGATGTTATTAAACCTGCTCTTACCTTTTTATTCAGACTTTATTATCCTGCGACTCATCTTGTTCTTAAAAGACCAGTTAATGTTAACCAAACCCCAAGCAATAAAGGTACATTCACTGTTAAATGACAATGTTATTCTACTAACATCATATATGCATCCATATTTTTGGATATTTCCTTAGGAAATGCACAGTGCTCCTTGTTAAACAAAGTAAGGAAGTCATAACACTCTCCAATAAGCCTGAAAGGATTGATGTCATATTTTGAAGTGCTTTGCAGAAATTGAACACACATGATTGTACTGGTTTCAGCTGGCATAGAGTTAATTTTCTTCTTAGTAGCTCGTGCAGTGCTGTGTTTGGATTTGGTGTGAGACCAGTGCTGACAGCACACTGATAGTTTCAGTTGTTGCTGGGTCATGTTCATACTAAGTCAAGGACTTTCCAGTTCCTTGGGCCCTGCCATACAGAGGGCTGGAGGGGCATGGGGAATTGGGAGAAGACACAGCCAGGACAGGTGACCCGAACTAGCCAAAGGGATATTCCACACCATATGACGTCATGCTGAGTATATAAACTGGAGGAAGAAGAAGGAACATGGGGACATTCAGCATTACAGCATTTGTCTTCCCAAGTAACTGTCAAGTGTGACAGAGCCCAGCTTCCCTGGGGATGGCTGAGCACCTGCCTGCCAATGGGAAGCGGTGAATGGATTCCTTATTCTGCTTTGCTTGCATGCATGGCTTTTGCTGTACCTTTTAAACTACTTTTATCTCAACCCATGAGATTTCTAACTTTTACTCTTCTGATCCTCTTCCCCATCCCACTGGGGGGGAGTGAGAGAACAGCTGCGTGGTTATTAATCATGACTGAAAAGCAGGTATGTATGTGGTAGAAGTAACTAATTGTTCTAGGTTGGCAATGGTGGAGAATGAAGTATAATGTGTGGTTTAACTAAATTTTCAGATGAGTGGATTTACATTTACCTCCAGTCATTTTCCCCCTTTTTTGGTGGTTGATTATTTTTCTTTTTTAAGATTTTTTGTAAATATACAATACTCTTTTCCTAATAAGATTCAGAAATAGAAAAGATGTTCATGACCTTTACAAAACCTATTGACTTAGTAAGTTTTGGACCAGAGCTGCCAAAAAAACAATGGGAAAAGACTGATGGATAAAGCTCATTCAGAGTCGAGTGAGGAAATTCTGTTTTGACAATGAAAGATATTTTTCATGCCAAGATCTCTCACTTTTTTCCACATATATATTTGCAACCATGAGCAGAATAAAAGACGTTGATATGCATTGCCAAGTATTGTCCATCTATCAAACACCATTGAAATGCAGGAATTCTAACAATTCTTTTACAGATGAAAGCCTAGGAATGGTATACTACCACACAGAAATGTTAATCTGAAGCTGTTTTCTGTACACCAACCTATATAGAATCAGACCCACAGGGGAAATAAAGAAGACTTGGAAAATAGATTACAAGTATTGCTACTATTCTATAAGAAAAGATAAACAAAGTAATATTTTATAACTGTTCTCATGCCCTATCTTTGAACAACTACAATACACATACACCCAGCGTATGGCTCTGTTGTTACACTGTTGTGTGATGCTTTACTCCTAGGAACAGCAAGCTGGCATGTCAGAAGCTAGAATTTTCAGTGCAGTCATATCAGCACCATAGTTACTCTTTCTCATTAAGAATATGTGTTCAGAGGAGCAGATAATTTAAGAAAGCAAAGGCCTGTACAAGAAATGTGAGCACATTTAGCAGTATTTGAACCACAAAGAGATGAATTGTGTCACTCTACTTTCTGAGATCATGACCTAGTAAGTCCTAATTTCATAAGGAGTTTAAAGGAAAAAGAATTTTGAAAAGGCCTACCTTGTAGCTAATTAAAAATAAAATCATTTACGAAAACAGTATGGGTAACTGACACCATACTTTCATTTTTTACTGTGAAAGCAGTTATTGTGTGAATTGTTTGTATTTTTCGTTATCTCAAGGAAGGCACATTACCAATTTTTTTTGCAAAAAACTGTTGTGAAGTTTAACATATGTGTATATTTGGGTTTTCCTCAGCAGATTGTACTTCTTCCTAATTTGATATGTCAGTGACATATGCAGTTATAAAACCAAACAGGTTATCACAAATATTTATCATCCCAGAAAGCATAATGCTTTCAGAAAGTCTTTGTTGCCTTCCCATCTCTAGCTAGATCTTAAAAGAATGAATCAATCTTCTCATCAGTAAATTATTTTATTTGTAAATACAATGATGACGAAGCAAATGCATTATGAGTTATGAACCTGAAAATTAAATATTCCTGCCCAAGATGCTGAATGATTAATATTAAATCATTTAAATGTTCTATGATGGAATACCATTTCAAGTAGAGCATGTTTCCGCAGACACCAAAAAAAAAAAACCAAACCCTATCGCCATAAGTATGACATAATAAAATTACAGCAGAACTAGTTTCTGCTGTCTTGGAAAAACCTGTATTTGTCAGAGATTCCACTAATTTTCGTGGGATCTCTGATGGAGAGGAAGTCTTCTCAATATGAATCAAATTAATTAAATGTTATTAGAAATCGTGGGTTTATTCCTGCAAATACATTTAAATAAAGTTAATGGTGAATGCTATTTAGCTAATCAGATTCCTTTATCATTTGTTTGGTGTTTTATTGTTCCACAGATTTTATATATGAGGTTTAGTTGTTATGAATACCAGAGCTTTGTGCATTTTCAATTGGGGTTGGCCACATGCTTAGAAATGCATGTGTTTGCTTAAGGGCTGAACCAACTTACATTCCACTAATGTTTCGAATCAGAATATGTGAGAATATTGCTTTTTCATTTTCTACAAAGACGTTAAGATAAAGTTTCCTTATTCAGCAATATTAAAATTGAATGTCATGTTATATTCATGATGTTATTGGACATCAAGTATTCTGGTAAACAGCTGGCATAATCCTGGATTGCACATCTGGTAGGTGTGGATGGAATTCATTAGAGTAAGTCTTCCATAAATAATGTGCCAAAGCTTTGATATAACAAGTGCTTATGCCTGATGGCAGCCATTTACTGTTTGCCAGTTCAAATGTGCTTCCAGTGTTGGAATTCATCCACACTGGCACTTGAAATATTGAGAATGAGCTCACTATATTTTGGAGGTGAAAGTTGAAGTAAGGGAGCCATATACTCAGCTGCTATGAATCACAACAGCTCCAGGGAAATGATCAGAAGCACCTTACTTTGTAGCTGAATTTTTTACTTGTACACTTTCAGTTTTAGCCACCTTAGTACTATTTTAGGGCAATTAATGTTAGGTCATACCATTGTAGAGAAGTGACCTTGCATAGAGATGTCCCCTTAGAGGAAAGCCTAAAACAACAAAAGAGGAAGGACTTAAGTGTTATTACAGAACAACAGAAGATAGATCTGGAAAAAACCTTGAGGAGTCACCCTATGCTATCTTTCTGCTCCAAATGTATTTACCCCATTCCTAATGGATGCTTGACTAATCTGTTCATTAATCATTTATCATTAATCCCAGCCTAACAACATCATCAGAAAGTAGTATACATAACTCCCCTGTGTCCCTTACCCCAGATGAAGGGAAACGCCTGACACTTTTTCTCTTGATAGGACATGTAAGCAAATGATTACCATCCATGCTGTTTGCAGATGCAACAGAAGTGTTCAGCTCAAGTGCTGAAAAGAGTTTGAATATTTAAATCTGACCATAAGATTAGTGAAAGAGGACCACTGAATAAAAATTCAGATATTTTTATTTGTGATTCATAGGAGAGCCTCATCTAAAAACTGATCAAAAGGAAGCATCATTCCTTCTAGACATTTCATTGTAATGTATTATTATTTGTATTTTATTTTAAAAGTGCTGCCTTTTCTGTAAAAAAATCTATTCTTTTATGCTGCCACATATATAAAAATTGGTTTCCAAGTACTATTAAATCTCTCTTATATTTGCCCTGGCAATAACAAAAAGATTATAGAATTCTGTACTTGGCTCTCAGTATGGATATATTAAAGAAAAAGAAGCTGAATTGAAATGCATAAAAAATGCAGAAGGGGCACTTACTTAATGTCCCTGAATAATATTTTCTGAGGCATGTGGGTTGTTTAGTAACATAAACCAAAAGATTTCGGATTGTAGGTGATTTGGGCACTTCCAAAAAATTCATTTCACAGAAAAAGGTTGAAAGAATAATTTTGACCCTCAGATGAAATACTTAAATTAGATTTTAGCTGAATTATAATCAATGATCAAGGCCTTACCCAACTGATTGTTCTTCCTAAATAGATTGCACATTATCTATTTCTCTGCAGAGTGATTTCTTTTTATGCCTTTATGCCCTATCGAGCCATAGCTGATCAGAACATCTTTACCTGTGTAAGTGAACTGTAAAGTATTAAAATGTCACCCTTCATTACACCTTAAAAATAGATATGAGTAACTTTTTTTTTCTTGCTGTATTTTTGTTGTTCATAAGGATTCTGCATACATTTTATTATTAAATTTCTCACTTTCATATCACAATCTTTATCAGGATGACCTTAGACTAGAACTGATGTAAAAGGCACACATTCATTTAGCAAGATGAGAGCTGCAAAAAGCATGTTCACGAGCGTAGAACAATTTTTACCCATTGGCAATAATTACTTCTTATTAGAATTGGCAAGAATGATGAATCCAATGTTCCAAGAATTTTACTGTGACATCAGAAAATTAATAGAGGAACACAGCAAAAAAAATGCCTGCCTTAGAAAATATGTGAAAGGCAGAGCTCTGTGGGATGGATGGTAAGGATCTAGCAAGTGTTATCTATAAACCAAAGTTGAGAAGAACAGGGAAATGTTTATTTCCTGACTTGTATCAACAATTATTAACTGTCTTTGTATTTGGATTTCTTGTCATGGTGACAAGCTTCCATGTTGTTATCTCTCCTGCTGACTGTATAGGAGAACAATAAGAGAGAAAAAGGTAAGGTGTTTCTGAATTAGCGGTGCTATCTTCTTAGTTTGCCTTGACTTAAAACTCAGGGGAAATGGAGACACTGTTCTAGTACTTACAGTGGTTTCTGTCTCAGAGAGGCAGTGTGGAATTACAGCTTTACATTTATGCTTGCCATCATATCACCACTGTCTAGTTCCTTTTAATTCAATAAATATTCTCATTTACAGTTAGTCTCAGAGTCTCACTAATACATTATTTTCATTTAATACTGTAATGTTCAAAAAGAAGAAAGATACTGCAGAACTGCTTCTAAGATTATTATAAGTATTTGACATCAGCTTGAGATAGTGCCTGTAGTATCAGTAACATAACTTCAACAGATTTCAAATGAACCACAATTAGGCCAGTACTAAAATGTACTGTAGGAAATCTCAGCCATCATGCTTTGTCTTCTTCTTTTTGAATCCTCTGCACAGTGACTATGCTTACAAACACGGTGGAAGTTTAGCAGACTTAATGATGTGGCAAGTCATCTGCAGCTCAGACTGTGACTTGATGTTGAATGTACATCTACAGTGGAAGACTAATGCAATAAGGAGGAGAGCAAGCATCTAGCCATGCTTGTATTATGACTATCTTTATTGTTACAGACAATAATTGCCTGTAGGTTGCAGATAGAAAGACATTATATGTCAGCAAAGAGTTGTAGGATTTTCTGCTTTCTGTTTTTGTTTTGAGGAAATGAAAACTCAGTTTTGTTCTATTACAACTACTGAAATAAAGTGATAGATATGTAAAAAAAAAAAGAAAAGAAAAATATATTAATCTAGTTCAAGAAGATGGTTGTAATGAAATAAAAAATAGAACAACTTCTACATGCACATCTTAATCTTTTTGGTTTTTTTTCTTGAACACATAGATGTGATAATAAGAGATTAATAAAAATTAGGCTAAAAGAACATTGGATCATCTAGCCTTACTAATTATAGGACATTAAATTTCACCCTTTACCCCTGTACTGAAGCCAACAGTCCTTGTTTGACTAAAACATGACTTGTATTTAGTAAAAGCATAGTTTCCAAAAAGTCAGCCTCTCTTGATGTGAAGATGTTGAGAGACAGAGAATTCATTTCTCTGCTGGGTTGTTCCATTCATTAATCACAGCCACTTGTTTTTAAAAAAAGCTTTATTCCTAATATGAATTTTTCTGGCTGCTTCTTGCAGCCATAAATCTTGTTATGGCTTTCTTTACTAGATTTTAAAATCCTCAGTGCCTTGTATTTTCCATCTATGATGATATCTGTAAGTTAAAAGGGCAATTTAAAAAAAAAAAAGTCATCACATGAAACCCTTTACATCACTCACTGTAAAATATTTTCTCTACACAGCAAATAATTTCTATGGATTTAGCTGCCTCATCTCCATCTCCTAACCTCCTTTCAAATTTGTGAACACTGGAATGGCACACAATTTCTTAATATCAGCTTCATCAATGCTGCATGTGGGTATAAACCCTTAGAAAGCTGAATTTTCTAGTTATTTAATTTTTTATATTAGTAAAAAAATTAAAATAAAAAAGAACTAAAAATTATTAGTCCCTTCACCCATTTAGTATTTAGGCATTACACAGTGTAGAACTTGAATTCCTAAGAAATATTTCTAAATGGATAGGTGGAACACATCAAAACAGTCACAAAAGTCCACATTATTAGTTGCCAGAAATCTGTTTGGATGCATAGATTAATTCCTGCAGATTTTGTGAGGCAGAGCAAGTCCTTTCAGGAGAAACTGTAGGCTCATGACTTACATGGCTGCCACAGCTGCGTTGTTCAGATACGCTTGCCCTGAGTTTGCATGAGCTACTGGATGAATGCACAGAGAGAAATCTTTTGGGTAAAGTTTCTTACTTTTCTCTAATATGTAGTTTCCTTGTCAGGCAGGTGAGGCTGAAGATAAAAAAAAAAAAAGGAATTTAGCTTTGACTGGAGTTGGGTATGTATTTTTCTTGGAATAATTTCAGCAACATAATTATATTTCAGATGCTTTTCAGTGTATGTAAAATGTGAGAATAGGATGGATAATCCAACAGCTTTCACCGCTGAAGGTATTAGGTCAAAACTCTGGCATTTGTTCCTAGGTCAGAGAAAACATTTTTCTTTAAAGCTTTGACAGAGATGCTGAAACCAATCTGAAAGGATAATTTCTGGGAATTAGCATTAGGCTTTATTTCTTAAAATTATTAATTTCTTTTTACCCCTAGTATTGCTGCAATTAAGGTAGATAGCTGCACCTCTCTAGCAAATAGTTTGTGCTTCTACAGCCTTGACTAGATTTTATCAGGTAACAAAGACAGAAACTTTTTGTCTTTTTTTAAAATTCTAGAATGACTGAGTCCATTTAATTAGGCAGAGGGCGAAAAAGCTACCCCTCAATCTCCTTTCTCCATCTCAAGTCCTGCTACAAGTCACATTTCTATAGTGAGACACTAATGACATCATTCACAGCCATGAGCCTGCTGCAATAAAACAGGTACATAATTTTGTTATGGCAAAATATAGCATCTCTCTTATTAACATTAGCTCTGTTTCTTGTTTCATCACAGGAAAAAAAATCTCCCTTGTCAAAGAACTGCTGTAAGACTTGCAAATAACTGACTTCAAACTGAGGGAAGCTTAGCACAGCTATTAGCAGAAGGCTCCCTTTTGACTCACTTGGTAAACCTGCTTTCTATACACCCCCAGGGTTCTGGTTCAAGGACTGGCTGAGTGCACACACAGCAAGTTCAGTTACCAGATTTAATCTGTCAGTTGCAAACAGCTGTCATACCCATCTGTGGGACATGCTGAAAGGGTGGAGAGATCAAAACCCGAGATTCCCTGTGAGTTTCTAGGATTAACAGCCCCTGAAGTACCAGAGATCTAAATGAACAAATCTAAGTCAGCACAAGGTGAATCCAGGTAGCTTGGCAGGTCTGAGACAGGTGTATGACAGGAAATATTACAGGGCAAAAATAACATTTATACTTTTATTTCAAAAGTGATTGTGAAAAATGTTAATTTTCCCATTGTGCTTTCTGTTCACCTTTAGCAATTGGCCAGGCAGTTGTCTCCATGTCACTGCTGTTGTGCTGCGCAGTCAGTAGGAATGCTCCTTGGCAGCATTCCTTTGACTATCTTTGACATTTTTGTCATAAAGAATACCCAGTCCCTCCCTTCTGTTGCTAAGTTAATTCATGCAGCATGATTAAGACACAGATTTATCCCGAGTCATTTCCCTCATATCTGACTGTTGAGCTTTCAGCCTATCTTATCAATATCTCAACTTTACTGCATGACTGAGTTGCTACCTTACAATTTTTACTGTTGGGAAGAAGGTATACATTGATATTCATTAAGAATCTGCATTCAGATGTACAAATGTTTGTTTAATTTTTATGACTTCATATATGGCTGGTTTAGTGCAGAATGTTTAAAAAGGTAAGTCATAGAGCATATTTTTTTAATTTAAGTTGTTGAAGACCTTCAATCTGCAATGAAGAAACTACGCATAGAAAGAGTTCCTAATAGCTAAAGAGACAATCCTAGTTTAATTTATGTTTGGAGAGAAGTATCAACACAGTGTGTTTGTATAGCTAAGTTGCAGTTCCTCTGAAACTACTGAAGACATTTCAAATACAGTCAATGCAAAAAGGGGAAAAAATACATGTAACCTGTCTTGTTTGAGATAATTTCTATATACAGTCATGCAAAGGAAAAATAAATGGGAAAATTTACTTCATATTTGAAAAAAAATATTTTAAAGAGGTATCAAAGATCACATTTTAAAAAGTAACCCTTCTTTAATAGGCACATTGAGATACTAAACAACATGCTATGAATGCTACCCTAATCATATCAGTCTGCAAATTCATGAAACATGTTTGAATTTAACTGCAGACCAACAAGTTTGTTTTTTGTTTTTTGTTTTTTGTTTTTTTTTTAAAAAAAAGCCTTTAAGCAAGGTCAAATGCTTCAACTGAGAAATTTCTAATAAATCAAAGCCATAATGTTTTAATCTTCAAGTATGCTCTGTTAGTTATTTGCAATCTTAATCAGTCTTTCTTTTAAAAAACTTTTAAAAGTTTTGAACAATGACACAAAATTAGGGCTGTGATGAGCAGTTCCCCAGAGTTTTGAGTTTTGTTCAGAAAGTCCTTCAAAACTTGCAATCTAATTAGAACTCCTAAGGAAGCAGCATTCTTCTGTGGATAGTAATTGGAATATCAGTCACAAAAGCAAGGACAATATGTTATAAGCATAATCAAGTTAGCTTTAAACAGGGTGGCACAGGCAGCTCTAATAGTTTAACCACAGCAATAAAGAAGCTAATGTGAGCTTACAGCCATGATTTATTGACAGTTTTGAAGCCCACAATCATCTTTGTGCTGATGTGACTTCCAATGCTTTAACCAGTTTTTAACTAGTCAGTTGAATATGGACTTGATGCTACTCTGGTTAAAATTTCAGACTTAGTCTTGATTTGCTCTCTTAGGTCTACTTTTTGGACCTGAGAAACAATTGTTTTTCTCTGTGCCTCAGTTTTACCATTTGTAGACTAAGAACAATAATATCCCATCTAAAATTTCTTTAAAGGCTATGGATATAAACTATGCTAAAATATTCTTAGAATGACTGAGGGGAAGATAAGATTTTTTTTTAAATGAGGAACAAATGCACTTGGGTTTGATCTATGTTCTGTACATTAATTTCAGCCAGTCACTGGTTAGTATCCTATCCACTCTACCGTCTTGCTTTAATTAGGCCTTATTGAGAATACTGTAAAGTGTTCTGTAAGTATTCAAGGCATTTTACCCAGTTTAATTTCACTAGTATATAGCAGGCTCCTGATGCTTAAAGCAATCCCATCTAAGTTAATGCCAAAAGATATTAACCGTGACTATGAAAAGCCTGTATGACTAAAATGAATTCTGAATCAGTTCTGTAAAACTACCTGTTAACAAAGCATTAGGTCATATGTACTGTGTGCTTTGTGTACGTACATGTTATAGATTTGAAAAGGAGTCACAAAAGGAAAATACAGCACTTGTCAAGCAAGAATCTTACTCATTTTCATTGGCTTGCTATCCAAAATTTCCTTCTCTTCAATCATCTGCCCTCAACGAACATAAACAAAAGGACAGACTAATATTTATGTTCCTCAGCCCCTCAAACAGACCAAACAAAAGCCCCCAACTACCCCTGTGCAGACATTTTATGGAGCACAGCAGATGTCCAAAACAGCTGACAAGACAGGAAAATGTTAACACTAACACCATAACAAGTCGAGTAGAATTTTGCTGGTCGCAGGCTGCTCAGCAAGCAAGTTCAGGGAGTTAACAGCAAAACTGCTGCATATATTTAAACTTTGCGCTGTGGGTCTTGTAAACATTCCTTTCATGGAAACTGTGCTGGGAATGTAGAAACTTTGACCGTGCTGTGTCTTCCCTATAAGGTTTATCATAATACTGTGAAATAACTACATACTGTATCTGTCAGAAAGATGGCATCTTGTTGTTTAAGAAAAAAACAAGCTCGTGTTTATCAGTGGAATTTGGGGAAAAGCAATAATGTAGTCCTGTGCCATTGGAAACATTTCCATTGATCTTGAATTTTTTTACAACAGATTTTCATTTGAAAATGAATGTAAACTGTAAGGCCTTAATGGTTCCTTTCTAATAGTAATAAAAGCAAGTATGGAATTGAATAGGCACATATAGTCTTAAGGTGTTTAAATCGCAGTTAAACTTCCCAGATGGAGTACTAGTGCTTCTCCAGATAATCAGGAAAAGAAATAGTAACATTCAATTGTGTGTATAATTTCTTTGCCTTTTTCATATTTTTCAGAGGTAGGGAAGTTGGAAGTTATACTACAGCACTCTAGTCATTTCACTGCAGTCCTAAAGCAATATGTCATTGTCAGACACTTTATCTGTCACTTGCAGTCTTGCCTGTAGACAGCAGTAGCTTTCTGGGAGATTTCATGGTGACTTTTTTTTTTTCCCCCAGGCTGCGGCAGGTGTGAAGTCACCACAACTCTATTAGCTCCACTGTGGCAATGAAAGCACATTATTATAATAGAATTGGATGTCTACTCATTACTAGGGAAGCGACTTGCTCCAGGACTTGCCCTTTTTCTATGTAAGGCCGCACTTTCCTGCCAGCTCTTTTTCAGAAGAGGCCTCAAAAATGAAGACATCAAACACTCAGCTGGAATCCAACTACATTCCACCCTGCCATCCTCACAAACTGGACCTGAAAAGCCTGTCTTCTCTTATTTCAGTCTTAACAAAAGCAGAACAATGGGTGGCTATTGGTAAAGTCTTTTTTTTGCAGTTAAGAGCCAAAAGCATTATCCCAGGAATCTCCATTCACATGAAGATAATGCACAGTCACTCTCTCCTTGTTTAGACTACAGCTCAGCCTATCTCAGACCACCTCTCGTTTTCTTTCTTGCTTTTTAATCCTTGGCTTTACCTACTGAGCAATCCAACAACTGAACAAACTAAATAGAAAAATAATTGTGGTAAGTCTAAGTGCATCGAAGCCTTAGACAAAGATGCCTTGCCTTTTCCCCCTGAGCTCCTAAGCTATATTGGTGGGAAGGAACTTCCAAACAGACATGTTTAAGACTGCTGAATGAGCTTCTGGAGCCTGGAAGGGGTCAATGTA
Organism: Microhierax caerulescens; assembly: GCA_035590215.1. NCBI lineage: Eukaryota > Metazoa > Chordata > Aves > Falconiformes > Falconidae > Microhierax > Microhierax caerulescens. Next base: position 3,086,580 of record JAVJGJ010000059.1, read on the forward strand.
TTCTGTGGAGAATCATCTATCCTTCAAGGGTAAATGGAGTCGATCACAAATCTTCTTAGCCCTCAGCTTCTTAATGGGCTTTTTGCACACTAATCTACATTTACACACAAGGTTATTACTATAAAAAATCCTTGTGAGTTGTTTAAGAATATCAGCTCCTGGTGATTTTTTTTTTGTTTATGTTGTTTTTGTGTGTTGTTTGTTTTGTTTGGGGGTTTTGTTTGTTTTAATAAGGGTGAAGAATATGTTATGAGATTCAGAAGTAATATTTTCTGCTGCTGGGACTCTAAGAGGGTGAGAGAGAAGGCATGTTTATGTCTAAGGAAAGACTGCTTGAAAAAAGCTTTCTTCTTTAGCAGTTATAAACTACCTGGAGTTTACATGAAAGAGATTTTTTTTTTTTAAGGTATATTTTCAAACCTTTAAAATAAACAAATATCTTAGCTAGTAATGTTTTCTTTTACTGATTCTTCTGCTCCTTTCAGCCTCTATCCTGTCACCAGTAACAGCAATAAACAAGTACTGAAAAGCTTGAAGTTTCATTTCCTATAACAGTTTGGATCATACTCGAAGAAATAAACCCTGCATAGCTTTATTTCCTTTATATACTCCACCCTTTATGTATCTATGTCTTATATCACTGGTTTGACAGGCTTCTGTTTGCCTGTCACTTGGATTTGTCCTGTCCTGTCCTCTTACTCACACCTGAAATGATCCTAGGGCCTACCAACTTTCCAAAGGCATCCACAGAATTCCACAGTTGTTGAAACAATTAACTTTCAAAAGATTAACCAATGTCTTCTGTGTTCCTAACTCCACCAATTTTTCAGTCTCATCCAGGGAGTTAATCTTTTACATCCTTACACCTGGCTATATACAAATACATTTACCAGATACACTTGGTTCAGATCAGTGTTCAATGCAGATAGATCATTAGAGCTGTGGTATCCTACTTAGGCTGTTATGCAGTTTAGTACAATATTTGAGAAACTTCTATAAGTGCATTAAGTCAGAAATCACTTTTGTTTCTCAATCTGCCTCTTGAAAACAAAACTATGTGGGAACATATTTCCATTTATTAAGTATATTATTACTATGCATGTTTATGTTAAGCTAGAGAAGGTTGAAGAAATGTGGGGGCTTTTTCCCCATGGGAAGTTGTTCTAGTAAACATTTTTTGAAGAATAATTACAGTATTTAACATGATCAGCTCTGTTAAAGCTGTCTCTCTAGGAGAGGCATTTTGTCTTTGGAGATTTTTGTCTGGACATGAGGATTAAGGTTGTCAGTAGTGATGTGCCTCTTGAAGAACAACCATCCTGGATACAGAACACTTAGCATTTTAAAGGTATGAACTGAGGGCAAGATCCACAACAAGATTTAGATCTCTAAGTCTGTAAAAGCAACATTTATCCTGTTCAGGGAGCATATTTTCCCCTCACAAATTGCTTAGGCACTTAAGATTCTGCTACAAATCAGGCCCTGAAGCATTGGTCTCTTATCTGATGTGAGTATTTAGCTGCTTACACGCTGCTTAAGCCACCTGAGATCTACAACCTTCTCAGCCTTGTGCCCAGCACAGTCCCTGGGCTACCTGGACTAATGCACTTCAGCAGTATAAAACGCAGCGGCCATGGTCAAATTCACCAAAAAGAGAAGTCCAGAGGAGGAAGCCCGATGTCAGTATAGGAGCTTTGTGTATCTGTCTAGCAGCTGGCATGCTCCTCTGGGAAGGAGGAGTAGGTCAGTTCCCTTCTTGGCACATAGGGTTACAGATTCTCAACTTTCACTTTCAAAACAGTGCAAAAATGACATTAAAAATAGTTACTAATATCCAATTTTATTGACATTCCAAACCCAGCTGGTGTTTGACAGCTGTTTCTCTTAAAGTATAACCTAGTCCAGATGTGCTCCCATCAGAGCCCCATAGGCGCTGGCGTTTCCCCAGGGGATACCACCAAGGACCTGTACCACCACCCCAGTCAGAAGCAAGGCAGCTGGGGGCCCTGGAGCAGTGGCAAACACGGGCACCAGGCACCTCCTTGGGGATGGGGATGGGGATGGCCCGAGGTTGGGCTGGGCTGTAGGCCTGAAGATGGGCCTGGCTTTAAAGGGCAGATGGCTGGGCAGGGCAGGGCTGTGGGGAGTCTGAGATGGGCCCTGTGTCAGCATCACTGGGGCAGGGGCTGAGGGCCCAGGCTGGCTGAAATAGGGTCCTGGGCCAAGGGAAGGGTGAGGGGAGCCTTTGAGAGGAGCTGGGTAGGGACTGTCAGTCCCATTAGTACCCTTGCCTTGTGGTATCTGCAGCATAAAACATGCAGAGTAATACACGCCTATTTAGGCTCAAGGTTCTTTGCTGAAGAAGCATATCTGACAAATTTGAGAGGTCTTCCATCTCTGATGTGAAAGTACTAGTTATGGGAATATAGGCCTATGTCCTTGCTGCCTCCCATGACCCTTTCTTCCTTGGCTAGAGAGTTTTAGCAGGCAGTGCACGGGGTACGGTGAGCTAGGTAGTGTACACTAACTCATCCTTCTGCAGCTGGTCACACACCCTCAGGCCAGACAGTGTGTAATAATTCAGCTCCTGCTCTCACAGCAAGTTTTCTCTGTACTCACATATCAGGCAGCAGTTGTTACTCAACCACTCCCTTCTTTTCTCATACCATTCCTCCATAAAAACTAAGCGTTGGTCAACTCTGCTCAGTGGCATGATTTAAGTGACTAACCTGAGAAGAAATCTGCATTTTCAGAAGGGATTTTCAGTTCCCTATGTGTGTCTTGCTGAAGGCTACAGCTACAGAAGGGTCCAGCGAAGACAGAATTATAGACGTGGCCTTCTTGTCTTACCTGGTCATTTCTCTGTTTGATGTATCATCAGCTGTACGTTCCATTATTAGGTACCCAGCAACAATCCTACAATATATAGACAGTCTGAGAGCCTAACTGGGTGCTAAGAATTTGAGGCATTTAACTGTTAGGTTTCATGACTCTCAGTACTATCCAAGTACCTTTTTAAGCAGTCAATACTCAGACCTGACAACAGATGGGATATGTTTTGCTGTTTGTGTACCTGTTCTTCCAGTTTTTCTTATAATCATATGCTTACTGCTGACAGACAATAACAAAAGAAAATACATAATGTTACTTGTTTAGAATAGACAAATTATATTTATATTCCAAATTAATCTGGAATAAGTAAAATCCTCCCAAATTCAAAAAATGGAAAGGAAAAGAATTTCTCTGTTATCACTGTGGAATACCAATATACTGTAAGTATGTTATTAGGAACAAAAAACAAAACCACCCAACAAGACCAGAAAGAAAGGAGAGATATGAAAAACATAACTGAATATACAGTGTTCAAACCTGTTGTTTTAGCTTTCATTCTAAGTGTCTGTACAATGGTTTATCATCTTAATGTCCTAACTCTACAATAGCTGTGGCTTATGTCACTAAACCAAATGTTCATCAGTTTAACATTTTACAGCAGTTTTAGTGTTGTCTTTACCAAACAAAACCAAAACAAACCCCTGTAGCCCTGGCTGAATATTGCAAGACATTTTTGATTGATGCTTGAATATCTGCAATTGTTCCCTTTCATTTGGTACTTTTTCTTCTTTGCAGTATGTTAGCCACAGTAATTAATAGACACTTTAAGTGACTTGATTTTATCAGATTTATATCAAGCAATTAGAAACATGACATACAAACAATGTAGTCAGCAGAACTGTAAGCTACCAAATAATTCCAATTGAGTTAATTTGTGCTGGTTAATGTTGATGAATTTTTTAAATGTCAGTAAATTGTAAAGTTTTAAAATGTGAAAGAAAAAACACAAGCAAATCTATAACTTTCTCATGAAAGTTCTCATGTCTCTTCTCGTTCTTCCAATAGGCAAAAGATAAGAATTATTCAAATGATATGAAACAGAAAGTCAATTTTGTATTAATGGCAAATCTGATATTAGATTTTTGTGAATAGTGGAAATAATCAATCTGATATTAGATTTTTGTGAATAGTGGAAATAATCAATCTGATATTAGATTTTTGTGAATAGTGGAAATAATCA
>JAVJGJ010000059.1:3090751-3101260 GCA_035590215.1 Microhierax caerulescens
ATGAAACTTTCATTGATTTGGAAAAAAATCTTTATGAAATTTAGCATAAGAAATACTAGAAATGCAAAGTTGTAAATAATAACTTCAGAAATCATATATGTTGCATACTAAACGGCATTCATGATTCTGCTCTGTCTCTCAGCAGAATCACAAGGACATGAATGTAAGATCTTAATCTATAAAGGTATGCCAGAGACATTGTGAGCAAAGACACTGTTCCATTCCACTTTAGTTCCATGATCAGGAATGACTTGGGATTTATTTCATTTGGTGGCATGAACTAGATAGGTAGAGAAGGGTGAAAAACCACTATTACATACAACATCTCTTAACAGTAGAAAGGTATATTGTCTCAACTAAAAATGTTCTTCCTTCAGCATAATCTGGAAATGGTGTAATGCTTTATAGAATTGTATTTCCTTCGCAGAGAAGGCAATCATCTGTTTTAGTAATGCATATTCAAGCCCTAGCAGCAGCTGGAATTAAAAGGCTGCATATTACAATTGTCTCTTGTACAATATTTCTATAAAATTGTATATTCAGGCCTGTCGGAATCCATTTATCTACTTTCTTTTCCTGTTTATAGTTATTCCAGCCTTGTTGTTGTTGTTGTTGTTGGGGGGTTTTGTTTTTGTTTTAGTTGTTAGATTATTTTCTCTGGGTTTAGGACACAAGACACATTTGCAAAAGTCATATTAATATTTACTGTTATAAAAGGACATAATATTGAAAACATGGAGAGCAAAATTTCAAAGCAATGAAGTAGTAAAAGTGTTTCAATTTTTCAAATAAAAGTCAAGCTGCTGTTTTCTAATATAGCCGATTACTCTGGATACCACTACATCAAAAAATAAGGTAATTTTCATTTTAATGGAATTGCATGAACATTACAAAATTTTGATGTTAACATCTTCTTAACTTTTAATGATCTTTCCACTTCACCTGAATAATGACTGACATCCGGATCTCAAAGCCATCAAGCATAATAATATTGCAAATGTATCAGTCAAGAAACAGAAAGCTTCATTAAAGAACCTGCTTAAATAACCTACATGTCTACAGAAGTGCTATGGACATTTTCAGACTCCAATGGATACAATTCTACCGTAGGCAAAGAACTTTCACAGCATTCAGGTAGGTCTGGGCCACCTTTTACAATTTCTTGCTTGCCCTCCTTCAGATTGGTGGCTGCTAGGCTATGCAAAATTATCTGTTTAATTCAGTGAAGTCAAATAACAGTGGCAGGATGACTGACTTACTATTCATTTGCATGTGTCAAGGAAGCAACTATGTACTTTTTTTTTTTTTTTACAGAAAGCTTTCTTAATACCTTTGTGCTTTTAGTGGGTGTTCATGTGTCCCCATCGTGTTAATCTATGAAGACTTTATTAAAGTGACATGTCTTTAAAGAATATCTTCGTTTGAAAGTAATTATTTCTTTGGAGCTATGGCTATTAAAATCACAGTTAAACCTATATCTACAGGTAAACTGAAATACACTGTAGTGAAGATGATAATTTGTGAATAAAGAGTCTTCCCTCATAGTGCCCCCCCCCCTTTTTAATGAAAAAAAGTCTTAATTTAAGAAAAGGAATGAATTTTAACATTAACGCACAGGGTCTTAAAGTACTCATGAGAAATATATACTTGTTTAAGCAGTCAGAATTAAAATAGTATGAAAAATTAAAAGTAGTCCTTCTATTCATTGCCATCCCTCTTGGAAATTCACATGCAATATTTTCATCACCAGAAGATCTGTTTTAAATCCACATTATTGATTATTGTTAATATTTATATATATATAAAATATAGTATAGGATTTTTTTTTAAAAAAAGTAAAAGTAACACCCTTCAAGTCATTCCTTGAATGCCACACTGGGAAAAATACAGACAACTTTTGCAAATAATTTCTGTAGTGCACTTTAGTTGTTTAGGTGTAGTTTTTCACCGTTGAATTAATTATAAAAATGCAGTCTGCAGTTTGCAGAACTTTGCCATTTTCATGACATTTCTTGAAGCTCAGCTATCCTGTGATATAAAAGCTGTCATGAGGACAAAGGTGGCTGCAGCTCACTGTTCCTGACAATTATTTATGTAACACATAGAAATCAAATGAGTACGTATAATTATCTGCTTCACATAAATTTAAATTTAAAAATAAATTGCCATTTACATTTATATTTTCACCTTTAGATATATTCCTTTGCAACAACAAAGAGAATGCGATACAACCATATTTCTCCACTAGTGTTTGCCATCTGATTATTTGTGGAAGTTCATGTCTTAAATGCTAGAAGACTTTTTTTTTTTTTTTTTTAACTTCTGAGAGAGAACATGGATCAAATACTTCCCAAGGCTAATCCAGTGTCTTCCCAAATAACTCTGCTGTTATGAGAATAATCTGTTTGAAATTCTGTTTTAACAGTGAACAAAATGGCCTCACATGTTTAGCAATAAAGCCTTTCAGACTCTGCCTCCTCACGTAGTGTGTCTCCTATCCAAGACATGTTTCTTTATCTCTAGTACTCATTTTCTTTACTTTGATTTAGAAAGAAAACAAACGCAAAACCTAGAGGGATGAGCCTTCCTGATGTGAACTTCCTTCCTCATGTTATAATTCCCAGTAACATGGAAAAGAACACTTTGCAAAAGTTCAACAAACCAGTTACGGGCTGAAAGTCCTTTCCACCATTTTATCAGCCAGCGGCACCAGGTATCTCCAATAATTTTTCTCAGTTTTGCCTGAGGGTCATTAAGATCTCACTGCCTGAGTTTGCATTCCTTGTTATCAGACATTTCAAATCAGTTAAAGTCACGCAAATAGTATTTATGGTAATGTTACATGCACACACACACACATAGATAATAGCTAGGCAGCCGGTTTGCTGGTATGCATCACTGCTTATCATGCTGATTATAATCATCTCATTGCTACCTTATTCTTCCTCCATCTGTTTGTTGCATCCATCTGTTGTCTATCGTCTTATAATGAGATTGCAAGATCTTTGTGGCGGGGAGAACTTCCTTGTTATTTGTATGCATGCAGTTAGGAAGAATGGTTTGATGTTATTCAAGGTGTTATTGTGGTTTAGATGATGGTAATAAGAATGATCTACATAACTTTTCTTTTCCTTTTAGAACAGTTTGTAGGAAAGATTCATAAACAGTCATTTTAATAGTAGTGGTGTAGTAACATGTCTAATAGTGAATTGTTTTTAAGATATTTTTTTTAAATGGCTCTTTTAAAATAAATTTGTTTCAGTTTCATGGACTTTCTAGGAAAAATAAAAACAGCATGCAAATAAAACATTTGAAATTCTTTGATTTCATGTCTGCAACAGATGTCTAGCCAGATGATGCAAAGTGATTTCAAATATTTTTTTCTGTTGTGAAAGCTGCATTAAAGAAAAAAAAAATACTATGTTGGTTAAACCCAATTTACCCAGTTAGGATGATCTTTTTTATTACTATTTTCCCTTTTCGCTGTTCTGTAATGAAAAAGCGGGTTTTGACTTAGGAACATGTTGGAGTGAAAAAAAAAAATCTGATTTCCTTGGAAATTTTTATTTGTTCATTTATTTGCTTTTAACTCTTACATTTTCAACTGGAAATGTGGAAGTTGTTGCAAGGAAGTAAAACTCAGATGAACGGGACTATTATTCTCTGCCACTTCCCAGATTGTCTATCCTTACCATGCCTCTAGTGTTACATGTAGTGAGTGAGAATCAAATCAGACAGAATTATGTTTCTTTGAAAACACCTTTAAAGCATGAAGAGGTAACTTAAAGACAGGTAACTTAAAAATTCTATGTAATTCCTTGCATTGGCCAAGACGTAATTCCCACCTGCACTGCTGTCAGTACCAAACGAACATGTATGTTATTTCTGCATTTTCCCACTTTATGTGCTATATGACCATTAAAAACCAATAGTATGCAAACACCAGCAAGACTGCATCTTAATAAAGTGTTAGAGCACGTAGCAAATTTGAGCCTTGTAGGTTAGTAAGTGACAAAGACTTTTAAAAAGCGTTATGAATAAGGTATTACAGACTTCACAAACTTTTCATTTTATTTTAGGATTAATTGTTCACTTGGAAAATGCCATTTTTCTCATGTTCAAGTTAGCTGCCTACTGCTGATCCTGATGAATTTTATAAGGAATTTTAAAATCCTGTATAATTAGTTGATAAGAACTTATTAACTGCCATTCACGTAATATTCATTAACCTATGAAATAAAACCTGACTTTTTACTTCTTATCTATTATGCTTTATTTAAGAGATCAAGTTCAGCTTAAAAAGTAGGAAATTACAAGTAGCAAACCCCATCATTTTAAGTCCAAGTTACAGACATTATAGCTGGCCTTTTGTTCTTTAGAAACTGAAATTAGTCTTGCAGAGGTGGATGGATGGATGGATAGATAGATAAATATAGACAGATAGATTAATAGGTAGATGGATAGATGGGTAGATATGGATTTCCAGACTTCTTTACTGTTACATAGATCTAAACCAGTCTATAATATACTGGCCTCTGAAAATGTGAACTGTTAAATGTTATTATCTTACTAAAGAAACCAAGAGTAATTGGAAAACATCTATAATACGACAAATTCTCCATGGATATAGTGTCTATAATGAAGAGCTAATTATTACAAGAGAATAGGCTTTGACATCACCTTTTCACATAGCTATTACATTGACACAGTCTGTACAGTAAACCAAAAACAAGAAATCCGGCTTGTGGTTGGGCAACCTCTTGAGTCCACGTAGGGAATGAAAGAGATGCTATGTGTATGTGTGTGTGTGTGTGTGTGTGTGTGTGCATGAGTGCGCAAGTTGCACATGGGGTGGTGCAGCTGCTGAGAGGGAGGAAGACAGGAAGAGATGGGGAGAAAGAGAGCCGTTCTTAGCTGCCCCATCAGGAATAATTCATGGTTTTACTGACCAAATAAACCTGTTCCAGCATAGCGTCAATGTTGACAGTAAGCCTGCAATCTGCAGATCACAAGTGAGGGAGGTCCCTGCCCCATAGTGGTGGGCAAGTGTAGGGAGAGGTCAGCCAAGCTGTCCTCATCTGAATGAGTGGCACTTGTTATGTGAAATATTGGCCTGTCCTAAGCGAAAGGGAGATTATCACACATGAAAGAGTAAACTGACCTTCGTCTTTAATGAAAGTTCATTTTGGCTAAGTTAAAGATTTTTCCTTCTGTATTGGTGTTTGTAATGCAGAATAACAATACAGTAGGAGCTCTAGAGGACTGAGGATGGTCACTAGTGGTGGAGGAGGCTATGGGTAAGTGGGAGCAGCAGGCAGCCATCAGAGGTGTAAACTGTGTGAAGCTGGGCACGCTTTAGACAGGCTTGCAAGGAGACTTGAAGAGGCCCTGGTGATTTGGACAGAGAGGGAGTGAATATTCAGGGGGCTGCAGTAGCCTCAGGTGGATACTATGGATGTGCTTTTCCCTCTTCTCAGCTCTCTAACCTAATTAACTTGTCTTATTTTTTAAAAATCAGTGACTAATTTTCAGAAAGTTGTTCTTATGCTAGAAAAGACTGAAAGTTTACTTGAATACACCTGATTTTTGTTTGGTTTTTTGCAAGTGAAATTTGAGTGCATGGTGCACATTAACGCTTACACTTAAACCCTGACTTTGATCCACTAGAAAGGTTTCAAAAGTCATTAAATATGAGTCAACTGGATTAAAAAATGCACACCTATGTATGAATGGGTACACTGTTCTGTCATCAAATTTCTTATGTCTATAGTTTTCTGTCTCTTTTATGTAAGAATAACAGCAAGTTAAGAAGGCAAAATTTAAAAGAGATATGAATGTATTTTCATATCTATATACAAATGTATATGAGATATGAAATAAAGAGATATGAATGTATTTTGATATATATATACAAATACAAGGAAATAATCAATTTGGTTCTCCTGGAATGTTGATTACTCCTGGAAGAAAATCACACTGCATTTCTGGGAGGAAATGCACCATAGTTTCTGCCTTTGTGTGTATGCCCAAGTACATATTCACCTCACACCGATGTTGGCTGCTAACCCTGAAATGGTACATGTCCTATGGCTCATAGTACATTTTTATATTTCATAACAGTGGAGTTATCAGTGGTCATGAAATCTCACCATCTGTTAATTCATCCAGTCATGTTCACATTAAAGAAGCAAAGCTTATTTTCACTTTAAACCCCAAAACATCACTTGACCAGAGTGAGAAAAGCCTATACAAGTTTGATTCTCAAATTTGGGAACCATAGACCCCACTCTTAAATTTGTGTGTTGACTAGTATTACTAACTTGACTGGGTTTCAGGCACTACAAAATGCATTGGTGTGAGACTTAACAGGGTATTCAGGGAGGAGAAACTTGAAAAAAAAATTGTCAGACACTTAAATGCAGGTAGATGATAAACAAGAACTTTACACAGAACATTTTTAATTTGCAAAATCATAATCATTATTTGTTTGATACTTGTGTTTAATCATACATTTTGCTCAACCATGTACATTATTCATATGAGGTTGAGAACTGTATGAAACAAAAAGTTGCATAATAGAGTTGTAAAATCTCAAGCAGTTTTTTATGTGTGTTTTCAGTCACTAAGAGCAAAAGCCTCAGTGGAAAGCAATGTATGACTAATAACATAGAAAGCCTTGACTTTCATTCACAGTTTGATGTGCATTTTCACATGACCTCTTTAGGGTAGAGCTACAGTCTAAGGAGTTTTACAAACAAGACGAACTAAAGAGAGTTGTGCAGGAGTAAAGCAGAAGTATAAACAAGGGTGCAAATGAGAGGAAGACATTTGAAACTGAATAGCCAGTTAATGATTCAATTAGTTTTTCACTTTGTTAAACTATGATAATCCTTCTCTACTAGCTCTCCATATTGAAGCCTGTTGAAAGAAAGAATGCAAAGTATCTTAGGAAAATTCTAAGAAAAAAAAGTAAAGCCTTTTGTAAACCATTGCTACCTCCCAACCAAATGCTGTTTATGAACAATAATGTGGATGTAAGGCAGATATTTTACTTAGTCTAAGATTCTGAAGGGGCTTGGTCTGAATAAAGGCTATCAGTCTGAAGTGATTCCTTCAGTAATGCAGGCTGATTGAAGTGCAAGTCTGGCTTCAGGACTGGTGAGAACCTAGTAAGTCATATGTACTGTGGCTTATCTCTCCACTTCATATTTATCTTTCCACCATACACTTCAACTTCTTTTTTCCCTTTCCATTCTTTCTCCCCTTCCCCATCTTGGAAGCTTCCTTAATACAGGTTAGATACCTTCTCCATTTCTCCATAGTGTAGAGATATGGAAATAGAGCTTTCAAAAATGCATGGACATGAACACATCCATATGTATGGACACATGCATATATGGGTTTATTACCATATGAAGGCTCTGTGAAGATGGCATTCCGATTTGTGATTTCTAGAAGGCAGCTGTGCAGATAGATGGCTGAGACTGTTCATTATGACTGGTGCTAGCATGTAAAAGGCACTGATTAAAATACACGATGACTGACATTTGGCACTGAGGCAGCACAGCACTCCCTGCCCTTTGGAGTGTTGCGCTAGAATTAAGCAATGGTTACATGGAGTCAAAAAACTATTAAGTAATGGCTTACATTAATGGATTACTTAAAAATCCTGAGAAGCTATCTGATTACTTTACAGGCCAACAAATAATGCTATTCACTTAACTACTTTTCTTGGCAATCCTGTCATTCCCCACTACTGTGCGAATGATTATTAATATCATGGTAGTCACGGTATTCAGTATGGCCTCAGTCTGGCTATGTAATTTGAATGCCTCATGCAAACAGAGTTAGGCATTTGTGATCTATTGCTCCTGTGAAAAAATAATCACAAGCAGACTTCTGATTACCATTTTTTGGATCCCATAATTTATCTTAACCACTTCCACTAAGAAACAAGGTGGTGCCTACACATAACCTTTTTCAGTGATATAGTGTAAGACTTCTGTAGGTTCCACGCGTTCCTCAGAATTCACCTGAATGTGAACTAGTTCTGATAAGGGTTAGACTAAAATAAAAACATCTGCCTCAGCATTTGTATAACCCTAAGTAAATGCATTTTAAACTGACTTATGTTAGTTACCTGCAATGTTATTATGTAAACCAGAGATGGAAAAGAAAAGGAGGGAGTAAATTCCTTCATGTAGGGAGTAGACTGAGCAGGCAGAAGTACAGGAGCCTGACTACTTCTCACCTCAGCTGACTTTTCTCCTGTTCAGCCTTGCGCCCAGGCACACAGACTTTCAGATCAAGGTGTTTCACCTGACATAACCATGTTGGTGGCCTCACAGACCTAGCCTCCTTCAATCCTTTTAGTTTTGCCTAGGGCTATAGCAACAAGTTCTGACTCTCTGCTCTAGACAGAAGAGTCACATAAGACATGTAAAATATCTGTTAACATTACCAGACCATAATGAAAATATTTTTCACCTTTTAAGTGAATTTGCCCTTGTATATAGGGATGGAAAGGAAACTAGAACAAGAACACTGTAAATAAATTAGGATGATACCAAAGCTGGAACAAAGGATTATACAACCCCCTTTTTAACACTTAAATTATGTATTAAAAGGTGTGTGGGTGTTCTGCATCAGCTTGGATTTCATATTTTAAAAATTCCAAATGTTGGTTAAAGCTATAATTATGTTTCAAAATACTTTTTTGGGTGTTTTTGGGGTTGGGTTTTTTTTTTGAGTGTGTGGTTTTAATACAGTCTATCAAACGTTCTCAATTAAATAAGAAATATGTTATGCAAGCAGTACTATTACGAAAACTGATGGGTACATTCTACTACCCCCTCTAGGCAGAAACACTTTTCTTTAAAACAATGGACATATCTTGTCAGTTCCTTCAACTTCAGAAGTAAATGGGATGCTTTTTTGTCCTACAAAGACAAACTACTATTTTAAACACTGAATGGGGTATTTTTGTTGAATTTAGCAATGCAATAAATGCAATTAATCACATTATTGCAACATTTAGAAATAAGATTCATCATGCTTTTAATTCTGCTTTGTTATCTGACTCATTATAATGTGTCTTAATTTTGAGTTTAGTAATTTTTCTTGATTTCTTTAAATTAGAGGGAACATTTCTGGCTTGGGATTGACTGCAAGACCTTAAGTCGATTCTGAGGAGATGAATACATTCTTTAATTTTCTCAGTGAGGAGCAAAACCTCAGTTCTTTTCCTTGTTTTGATTTGTGTGCGTATTAAAGCAAATATTAGTACAGATGAGTAAAGATGCATGCACACATACATGCATTTATACATTTGAAAGCTTCAACTCTATATACCTGCTTAAAAGATAAAATATCTAATCATTGAAGGAGTTATATAGAAAAAAATATGTGTGTGAAAGAGGAAAAAAAAAAAAAGGAATGCTAGGTAGGAAGGAGACAGAAAGTATAGCTATTCTTGCCTAATTCCAGGACCTCTGACTTTTGAAAAACACTGGAAACCTGCCACACAAATAGCATATTTCATACTATATTTTCTCTAACAAACTTTCTTAATAATTATCCAGTGCCTTGGTTGTTCAAATAATAATGTATGGTAACAATTTTCATGCACACAGACCCACTATCTTCAAAAGTTTTTTAAAAAGGTCTGTCACTAGTGATACCATTTAAGTGTTAAAAACCTCTGTTCTTTGTTGATAATAAATTCAGTCAATTGCCTGCAAAACTTGTGAGCTATTACGCAATAAAACAACATCTACAATAGCAAATAAAAGGAGTGTAAGAAAATACTAACTAGCTATTTCAGAAGGCCATCTGTGGCAATGTTTCAGCCTAATTTAAAAATATCCACATGAGATCACAAGAAACCATGTATTCTATCCCATCCTGCTCTTTCTTAATTATTCATTTGAGTGTTAGTATTCACAGCAATAGTTTATGTGCAAATTGCAGATTTAAAATGTTAGAGAATAAAACTAAAGCCTTTTTTTTTTTTTTTTTAAATGCCTTTTGGTGCAGTATAGCATAGATAATTTAGATTCAAACCTCTTTCTAAGTGCATACAATTAGAGTTGATTTAGGTCAGTCACCCTACTATAGGCTAACTAATATTTTCATTTTAAATCAAAGTGGAATTTTTCTGGTGCTATTGCTTTCAGAATGTGTAGAACATAACCCTTATGGTTATGGCCTGTAGAGATCTTGAATGTACAAATTCTCCTAGAACTTGTCAGAATTCAGTATTTACTCAGAAATGTTCCTATGATTAAGTTGTTTTCTTTCTTTCCCTTCTCTATAATCTTTCAGTTAAATCCTCAGAATCCTTGTCACTACTAAACTGGATTATAGTCCTGTTTCCAGATGAGATTAAAAACTAAGAAGCTTGTGAATATAAAGGTAACCAAGAAGGTGGATTTTTTTTTAAGAAGGAAAAATGCAGAAGCTTAAGCATGCAGAAAAGTGGGACAAATACCATTTAATAACTGTTGCAGA
>JAVJGJ010000059.1:3101360-3113017 GCA_035590215.1 Microhierax caerulescens
GTTAATTCATACAAATCTATTTTCATCTTACCTGCTAGCCAGTTCAGTCTTAATTCCTATCCTTTTTATTTTGGCTAACAGTTTCCCATCAAATATTATAAAAGATTCTTGTTTTGTTGGGTTTTTTTCTTACTAAGTTATTCTTATGCTATATTTTTATCTTTAAGTCTTTCACGGGGAAGAAAACATGAAATTCCATGGAACTGGTATTTCAATTTATTCGTTGTCATTAGTACAGGCCAGGGAATGACTAGACTAAGGAGTTCTGACTTAATGGAAAAATAGTCTTTGGTTTAACCCAGAGAACAGCTGAAAAATATGGTCCAAAGATAATAAAGTCAAGAATGCTGATTGATTGCTTTTAGGCCCCAAAAGAGGTTGCTTGGTTTATTAAGGTTTTCAGAAAGTCAGACCTTTTTTCCTTCCCTCTCAGCTGTACTCCAAAATACTCAACAAAGTACATACAAACACCATATTCATAGAATCACAGAATGATGGAATTGTTTGGGTTGGAAGGGACCTTGAAGACATTCTAGTTCCAACTGCTCTGCCATGGGCAGGGCCACATTCCACTAGACCAGGTTGCTCAAAGCACCATCCAACGTGGCCTTGAACATTTTCAGGGATAGGGCATCCACAGCTTTTCTGGGAAATCTCTTCCAATGCCTCACCACCATCAGAGTAAAGGAGTTCTTTGTAATATCTAATTGAAGTCTACCCTCTTTTAGTTTAAAATCATTACCCCTTGTCCTATGCAGAGTTCTCCGGTGTATTTCTTTGAAAATGTTTGTCATGAGCTCACATTGACCACCTATTCTAACACCTCATGGTTAAACTGCTGTTTCCTTTCAGCTAAGATGAGGCAAACCTAAGAACAATATCTTAAATGCTGTCCTATTACACTACAAATTCATAATCAGTGAAGGGGAAAGTCCAATAAAATAAAAAAATTTCTAAGACGTAGCAAAAGAAGCGATCTGTTTTTTCTACCTGGAACATATAATTCTTAACCTGAGGCAAACATTTATAATATAGTTTAACTGAAAATGAATGAAATAAATCCATCTAAACCACTAAATATTTAATATCTTAATTTCCACCACACCTTATTAACATGTAGATCCTTGAAACTCCCAATGGTATAAGAATTACTTACTTAAACGGAGACAAATTGTGAAATATGGGATTTTCACACTACCATTCAACCACTGGATTACTTTAATTCCTTAATCAACACTCTTACTACATTTTCCTGAAATAGTGTACTTTAAACATAAACAAAATATTTGCAGCACCTTTTAGCTGCAATGGTCAGAGGAACATTGAGTGATGGAGACATACTATTGGACATGAAAGAATGCAATGTCCAAAGCACAGTGCAATATTTAGAAAGCTAGACACAGAAGTTAGGAATATAAACATTACAAGAGAGACAAAAATAACAAAAATCCCTCCTGATTTCCTAAAATTGTTGTTTCATGCAAGAAAAATGGTAATGCATGGGGAAAAAGAAGCAAAAACCACCAAAGCTGTTTTCACAGAAAGTGATAAAACCTCAAATAAGAATTCAGTAAAAAAAGATAAAACTTTAATAGAAGCTTTAATAGATTTAATTTCATAATAAAGTTCACATAGTAGAACCACAGTAGTGATAGTTTAATTACTGAACAAAGTATTGCCAAAATCTGGTTTTGTGGCTCAAAATTCCAGTGACACAGCCTGACCATATTTACACTATTAGGCTTGACAAGAGTGTTCACGTGCCAACTGCCTGTTGACGATTTTCCCCACTCCATGCTAACTTTCCTGAAAGGTGCCTGGACATAGTTTGAGAGATCTGGTTGTCCCAGCACAAAAGTATACTAGGGTTCACTTAAGAAAAGTAATAGAGCAAAGGACCAGATATTAGTATGATTCCAAAGCCACAGAATGATTCCTGGTATAATTTAATTTACTAACAAATTTCAGCAACGATGAAAACAGTGAGTGGGTGATAAACTCATTATCAAGGCATATGAAGTTTCCTTCAGGTTTCTACTATGTTTTCCTGGTATCATCTTTTCCTCCTCTACTATATACGATATCCATTCAGCACCTCTGTCTATGTAATCAGTATAAACCCTCTACTGAATAAGAGATTGCATAGGATTAATGCACTGCCTGTAGCCTCAGTTTCTTTATGCTCTTATTTTTCCTCAGTGCGCTATAGAAAATAATAATTGTAATAAAAATATGTCCTCTGGTTCATATAAGATGTCTAATATGGATTTTATCATTAATACTTCCGGTGCTTTATAAAGAGAGGAATCTTACCACTATGTTTTAAAAGAGGATTACTGAAATGAGAAAGTTTTGGCTATTTCTGGAAAACATCTTCTGCAGTGGGACAGCAGAGATGGCTGGGTATTTAGAAGTGGCTGTGAACGCCCCATTTTTTAGCTTTTTTTTGAAAACGCTGTGACTGTAGAGCAACTGATTTAACATTTTTGGTCTCAGCTTTTGGTCCATAAACTGGGAATAATGAGGATTTTGCTCGTCTCACTTGTGACTGTCTGATTTTTTTAAGCTAAAAGCCCACACTGTGCTGCTTGTACTCTTTGGAACTACCTTGCGTACTTTGGTGTACGAGGTCTGCAATTTAGAGCACCTGGAGACTACTATAAAAATACTGCTATAACTAAGAAGGAAAAGAAAAATCCATAATAATAAGTAAGGAAAGTGTGGAAGGTATTATGACTTACTAAAATTATTAAAGTTAATATTTACTGCTTAATGTAACTCCTGGCCCATATAGATAATATGTTAAAATGGGACTGAATTTTATTATTCTTTTTTTTACAAGTGGGAAAAATGGAATAGAGCAATGAAGTTATAAAGAAGTAAATAGAGGATACTAGCACCACTGGATTTTTTGAGTAATGAAGATATGATATTGCAATAATTTTGATAACCAGAATATAAAAGATTAGATAATTTACATACTTTAATAACTTTTAGGTTTTTGGTATTGCCAGGGAAACCTGAATTGAGAAAAGGTTAATTCTTTAGGCCTCTGTAATGCGATGTAGCACAGATTTAGTGTTATTAAATGAAAGATACATAGCATTCAAAAGAAGAACAAAGACACATAATTTTCAGAAACACACAATAATGACAACTAAGACTGGCCTCTGTGTGTCTTTTGTCTTAAAATAATTTCAAATCCTTATTGATAATAAAATATTATTTTGTGCACACCACAAAACCACTTATAAATTATGGTCTTGCATAGGTGGATTTGGACTGAGAAGCATGAAACATCAAAATATTTTTCAAGGTTACAGACCAAAAATTTAGTGTCATATTTTCTTTCAAGTTAAATTACTGGGTTTTTGCTCTGACAGATAAAAATGTGACTTTATTACTGGAAGATACTATGTAAATAAAAAATTATTAATAATTTGAGAGACGTCCTGCAAAATTATATGAAGAATGTCATGGTTTAACCGCAGCCAGTAACCAAGCACCACACAGCCACTTGCTCACCCCCACCCCCACCCCCACTGCTGTGAGGGGTGGGGAGGAGAATTGGAATGTAAAACTCCAGGGCTGAGATAAGAACAATTTAATAATTTAAACAGAATAAAAAAGGTAAGAAAAACAACAATAATAATAGTAACAACAGTTATAATGAAAAGGTGGGGAAAATAATAAAATCCAAAGAAAAAGGGAGAAAGGAAAACAAGTGAGGCACAGTACAGCTGTTCACCACCCACTGACCCATGCCCAACCAGTCCCTGAGCAGCGATCCCCTCCCCAGCTAACCCCCCCAATTTATATACTCAGCATGACATCCCATGGTATGGAATACCTCTTTGGCTGGTTCAGGTCAGCTGTCCTGGTTGTGTCCCCTCCCAGTCTCTTGTGCCCCTCCAGCACTCTGGCTGGCAAGGCCCAAGAAACCAAAAAATCCTTGACTTAACATAGACATTACCCAGCAACAACTAAAAACATCAATGTGTTATCAACATTGTTCCCACATCATAACCAAAACTAGTACTAGCTACTGAGAAGAAAGTTAACTCCATCCCAGCCGAAACCAGGACAGAGAATCCTACTGAACCACAGTCTGAACCTGTAACATACATTTTCCTTATCAAGAAAACAGGATAAAATGTAAAGTCCTGATTAAGTCTGGGTTCAGTAAATCTTGTAGCCATGGCTCAGGTTCAACACATTGTTTGGATCATTTTTTTTGCATTTAATAACTAAAGTCAAGGAGATTTTATCACATTATGGACCAAACATGTTCTTAGTACTTTGTTTCGGATACTAAAAGTGATGGTCAGAACACTACTTTTAGGAGCTGCTTGAAAAGATGAAGGTGAAACCAAAGCTTGAAAAAAAAAAAAAAAAAAAAGCGTGAAACCACTTCCTCCTTATTTAATGACAAATACCTAATTCTTATTGTTCTGATTTACTAAAACCTCATTACAGTTCTTATTTAAGTTTAATTCTTTTAGCACATATTTATTATTATTATTTAAGCTACTTGGAATACTTTTATTTTCTACTTTTGAAATTTATAAGTGGTATAGACTGCTTTTGTGCTGATGGTTGCAAATGTTATTAAGTGGATTCTTAATTTTTTTCTTTTTGAAATCTTAAAACATTGTCATTCTACGTTTAGGAGACTACATTTTTTAGTAGAAAAGGAAAGAAAAATAAAGGAAAATCAAATGATGATGTAATTTGTGTACAGGGAATTCACCTGAATATTCTTTTTCTTACCACACTGTTTCATTTATTGAGGGGAACAGCATTTTTTTCTTACTATTTACTTCCCAGGCAACACACCTCTTCCCTTTCTTCCACAAGAATTGACTAGCAATTGTTTTGTAGCAAGAGTTGCCTTGTTGACTTTCCTTGCCTAAATCAGTTATTAACATGCATGTGGCAAAAATCCTACTTCTTAACAGAAAAGGGAAATAGATATATGTAATCATGCTATTTGTTTTCCATAAGTAGTATCATTCGTATTAACAAATAGAACAGCAGAAAGTCAACTGAAACAAGTCCATGTACATATTTCAGTGAGTAGGTGTCTCAGTTTTAAGATCTGCATGTGTACTACTACTGGAAGAACCAGCATTATAATAAACTGCCGTGGCTAGGAAAATCTTTCATCTAATAAACAAAAAATTTCCATCATCAACATTAGTCTTTGTGCAAAGATTTTCATCAATGTCCTAAAAATTCATATGGCCTGCCTTGGTTTTAACACACTGATACATCTTGATGGTAAATACTAATTTTAAATAAATATATTCCCATGTATTTCCATTATAAACATGTGTAATAATTATAGCTGTTAAAAAGTAAATAAAATTCCAAGCAAAATATGTCCAATAGAAGTTAAATTTCAACCTACTATATAATATAGAAATAATAAGTTTGCGGTACTTAGTGCTTTTGCAACAGGCCATTTCTTTCTATTTAGATGCCTAATATTAAGTTTTCGAGTGTAAAAATTCAGTTTCCTATTTAAAGAATGTGTATATATTTATATATTTGTAAATATATACATAGAGATACATATATATGTATATATATTTACAAAGGGATAAATGTTTCCATGCATTTAATAAACCACAAAGAGTTTTCCTTAAATAATGTACACAAAATTCAAATCAGTAGCAAAGAAAATATGGGATATATGGCAAGGTAATGACCCCAGACTTCCAATTGTAAGGTTGATTTGCAGGGAAAGATTTCTAGGTTAATATGTGCATTTCTTATAAATTCTTCTTTTCTGAGTATATACATCTCTTCATTTGCATCACTCAATGAGAAAAAAAAGCAAAAAGCAGAGAAGAAATATATGTTCTACCTTTTCTTTGTTTTATTTGTACATTAGAGCACCAAACCCCTTGGATACAGACTTCATCAGCCATACACAAAAGCTATTTATGCCTGCTCAAAATTTTCCCCCAAGAGGCATGTCCACCTCACACAGTGCAGTCTTGCGTAAAGACCTCTGTGCTGTCTTTGAGCAAGCTGGTGCATCCACCCAGCAGTGAACAGCTCAGAGCTTGCCAGTGGGTGCTATGTCATCAGTACCTTACCTAGTGTGGACATGCCTTGTGTTTGCTGTGTTACTCTCCTTTGGTCTGTGCCTCTCTGTGCAAACACCTCCACCCACCTACGCTGATCTCCAGAACAAAAGCTATCAACATGACAGTAAACCTGAAACAAAAACTGAAGTTCACCTACCCTTACGGTTGGGAAAGTTTCAGTTAAGATCTGGTATTTGTGTTTGACTCAGCTTGCTCTCTCTTGTGATCAAGCAAAATCGTGGACTGGACACATGCAAATGCCATAAACATTTGCATCTGAATCTAGAGCTCAATAATTTTTATGACTAGTCACACCATTCATTGAGTTCACAGGCTAATGAGTTCACAGTTCAAATTCTGGTACAATTTAAAATATTCTGAGAGGTACAGAACTGGGTAAGTCAGATTAAGCAACTGGCTCAGATATTAAATACTTTGCACTTTGAGGTAAAACTGATTTTCAGTCATCAGATCAGCTTTTTCAACAGAGAGAGATTCAGGGGAGCAGCTGGGTTGGAGGTTGTCCGGTTGCCCACATGCAGGCATCCAGTGCCATTTGGGATGCTTGCGGCTACTCTTCCCTAGTTGGTCCCCTAGTGTCCCCCAGGCTTTGTGTCATATCTGTCCCTTCTGTGCAGATGTCTCAGACACTGTGAGGAACCTCAAATGACACTAGATGCCTGTGTGTAGCCATCACAGGCAATTGAATCATGGCCTATGCATGTACTTATGTCTGCAATAAGCACCTGTCAGACCTGTAGACATCTACAAGGATAAAATCTAATTCAAGATCAAGACACCTAAATTTATGTGCCCACATGCAGGTAGCTCAAATTGCAGTAAGCAGCTATGTGTGGACAACTCAGCCAAGACTTTGCTGCTTGGATGTCTGTTATTTCTATGGGAAGGCTGCTCTAGACTCTCAGTGTCCTTAATGTCACAACTGGTGCTCACAATTTTTAGTTTAAACTTGCAACAAATACAAGGATAATAATTTCTTTAAAATGTTAGTCAGGTTTGTCTTCCTGTTGGGAAATAATGCTCTCAGTCCCACTTGTTCCTTTGTTGAGATGAAATGTAGCTTGAGTGTTCATGCAGGATTTCCTCTTTCAGAAGGAGTGTGTGAATATGCGTGTAGGTGTTTTGGAAGGAGGGGACAGTCAGAAGGGAACTGAAACACACCTTCATTAAGAAAAAATGCCAATGAAATATGTTGTTCCACTCCATACCAGTCTTAAAAGCAGAGATTAAAAAAAGAATCCCATGCTGAAATAAATAGACCAGAAGCCTTTACTTAGCCTTGTGCAAGTAACTAAAATGGATACCTGACAGTTCAGATACTGCAAAGTCTCTCAGGAAATAACAGGGTTTTTGTTTGGTTTGTTGGGGATTTTTTCCTTTTTTTTTTTTTTTTCACATTTGTTACCATTAAGAACTGGATTTCTGTTAGCTAAAAACACATACAAACCCACTAAATACAGTTATCATGCAATTAAAGGATTGTACAAGACAAATGTGCTATGTATTTTGATAGTGTATATTTCTGATCTCAATATATAAAAAGAAATAAACACCTCATTATTTTTTTTTTAAAAGCTTAAACTACGTCCTTTTTAAGAGTCATCACTCATTTGTGGGCTATATGAATTCTTTAACTAGGTGGCTTTGCTACCTTTCTAAATTTTTTACTTTCCTCTGTAGAAACTAAACCTTGTTGAAGGTAAGGAGAGAGGCCAAAGAACTCAGATGAGGTCTTGCAGAGCAGGCGATGGATTTCACACGATGACAAGGTTGTACCCCAGCAATGAGGGAAGTCAGCCTGTGATTGCATCAGTAAGGGCTTACTGTAGTGATCTCTGGTTCCAGGTTTATGATGTCCTTTTTACTCTCCAGTGAAAATGTGGATCCACCCAAGGTGAGTGCACTGAATTTAAGGTTGCATTGAGGTCAGAATATGTCCCCATTTTTTTAAACATACGTGGGTCAGAAGACCTTTGAGCTGTTCATTTCATGATCATTCTGCATACTTTTCCTCACACATCTCTTCTATTTTTTTTAATTAATTTTTTATTTAAATCAGATTCTGTCACCTGTAAAACTGAAAGAGAACATGTGCAATCAACTCTATGCACTATCTAAAACTTAGTTACCTAGGTGCTTTGCCTTTCCAGCCTGAAGACCAGGATGTGAGGGTTAGAGGCGCAGCGTTTTTGAGGCCTTAGTCTGTTCACTTCTCAGTGGAGTTCACGGTATAGACCTCCTGTAGCCCTGCTAACTGAAAATATGTTACTTGGATTCCATTTGCCTTCTGTCAAGATGTGTAAGTATTGGCTAGAATAGAGTTAATTTCATTCATGGTAGGCAGGGGTTTTGGATTTGTGGTGAAAAAGTATGTTGCTAATACAGGGATGTTTCTGTTACTGCTGAGCAGTGCTTAAACAGCATGAAACCCTTCTCACCCCACCCCAGCAGTGAGAAGGCTGGCGGTGGGAAAGGAGCTGAGAGGAGGCACGGCAGGGACAGCTGACCTAAGAGATATACCACACCATATGATGTCATGCTCAGCATATAAAGCGGGGGAAGAAGAAGGAAGAGAGTTCAGAGTTACAGTGCTCATCTTCCGAAGTAACTGTTACATGTGGTGGAGCCTGGCTTTCCTGGAGATGGCTGAACTCCTGCCTGCAGATGGGAAGTAGTGAATGGATTCCTTATTTTGCTTTGCTTATGTGCACAGCTTTTGCTTTACCTATTAAGCTGTCTTTACCTCTACCCATAAGTTTTCTCACTTTTACCTTTCCAATCCCTCCCGCATCCCACCGTGAGGGGAGCGAGTGAGCTGCTGCCTGGTGCTTGGTTGCCAGTTGGGGTTAAACCATGACATAAGAGCCACAGCTCTCTGGCATCAGTGGAGGGAGCTGACAGTACAACATTCCTACTGAAAAAGCTCCAGATGCTTAATATGGTGCCCTTCCTCACTGATCCTTCCAATTGTTAATTTGTATTCACAGCAGAGCTCCTTTTTTCTTTGCACTTCATTTTGAGGCAGGAGTCTGAATTTGGAAAGGGGTGGTGCTGTTGGCTTACATGCTGAAGTGATGTAAAATTATAATGGAATACTGTGGTGCGAAGAGCAGAAATGAGAACTACTCTTTACCATAAATTCTGAGTTGGGTTACAGGCAACCCAGGGCTCAGAATGCATACTTCTAAGTATAAATAATATCTAGGAATTATTAGAAAACATATGTTGTGCTGGTGGCTTGTGCATAGAAAATGTCTCCTCCAAATCTCTGTTGTGTTGAACGATTTCAGCAGAAACTGGAAGTCAGATTCTTAAGCAGTGTGATAATTGGTGCTTTGGATAAGGATCTGGCCTGAAGGTTATCACCATCTCCAGGGGGTTCTTTGTTTTTCCAGGAGCTGCTGCTAGTCAGATGCTTGTCCCTAGTGAAAGCAAGCAGAGATTTTGCAGAGGAGATACACAGGGAGTCTCAGGAACTGCTATATTGAGGGGGAAAAAAAAGACTGTGTGTGTATGTTGTGTGGAAGGGGACAACTGAAAGATAGGGAAGCTGCTTGGTTCTGAGCTCTCTTTTAACCTTAAAACACCCTCCCACTTACTAAAGGCTCCCATTTTGAAGAAATTTTGTTAATCATACTGATAGTAGTCAAGTTACTGTTAACAAACGTGTAGGAAATATTGACACAGTATGATATTGTGAACAGTTTGAAATGTGACCATCATCTTCTAGCTCTGCTGTCTACACAGATTTCTAATGAAAGGCAATGTTTTACTGTCAAAAACTGCTTTTGATCACAGGCAAGTCATGGAAAAACACAGGGGAATGCCTTTTCATTTTTACTCTCTCCATTCTTAGGAAGTCAAAGAAAAATGCCACGGTTTCAGCTTACACGAGGAAATTTTTCACACAACCCTCAAGCTTCTCTTGTGACTGAAGGTGTTGTTCATCGAAAGCTGTGTGGAGAGCTTGGTCCTGAAGTGCTCTGAGTACTTCTGCAAGGAAGAGACTGTAGCTGGGACTGTCAGTACTCAGTACCCTGCTGGATAACTCTCAGAGAGGTTCTCAAATAATAAACTGAGCTTACTGAGTTCAGTAGGGACTTTGATAGGAGTTTCAAGTGGGCTAAGGATTGTATCTAGTGAGTCTCTGGAGTCCCAGCTATGACAGTACTTCACCTGTAAGTCAGTTTACTCAGATGAACAACTATACAAGCCATCTGGTACAAGTTTGTGTTTTATACTTCAGAGCATTTAAGGCTGCAGGAACCCAATAAATCTTCTATATTAATCTATGCGATGTCACAAGTTGTTAACTTTCACCCATATACTCCTCTTTGGGACTATGTGACTTGAGCTAAATCAAGCATTTCGGTCCTCAGATGCCTGAAGTAGTAAATGTTAAGACTGGCACTAGCCAGACGTCAGCCTATGAAGTAGTTGATGAAAAATAGTTGAGGAATGTGCAAGGTGATTTTTGTATTATACTTCAAAAAACAAGACTGCAACGTTCCTGTCATTTAGATGTGGACAAAAATTTATCCCTAGTTCCAAAATTTCTGATCCTTGAAGGCAAATAACTTTTGAAGGACACTGAATGTCAATAATTGTTTTTATGCAGAATCGCAGTGCTACTGAATTGAGAGCACTAGAGAACATACTTTTATCTTCATAAATAATGAACCTGGGATTTACATATTTCACATAAATTCTAAAATCTGAGAAGACTACTGTGGTGGCCAAACTGATACCTGGAGTACAGCAGGTTGGTTTTTGTTGTTTTGTTTCATTTGTTTGTTTGGTTGGTTGGTTGGTTTTTTAAAAAAACAAAACAGACAAATTTTATTTGCCCTAGGTTATCGTTGATCCATTTTTTTGCTAGAAGGTTGTTCCTGTATTTAATATCATAATTAAATTTCTTAATTCCACTTTAAAGTTTTGCTTAATTTCTATTTGTAGTAATGCAATGTTTTCATGCCTTTATCATCTCTTTTGATGGCTCTATAACCAGCAGGCATTATTATTTTCTTACTAAACCTTAGTGACTCCTGCTGATATATTTTCACTAACAATATTATTTAGACACCAGTCAGCTAGTTAACATATGAGCTACTAATTCCCTGTAATTTATATTCTTCAAATAATTAACCTTTTAAAAATAAAATGTAAAAAAAATATGGACGAATTAGGTATCCATAAACAATGTTGATTTCCATCAGTGTAGCATATAATCCTTTTGTGTTTCATATGAATTAAACCTTTGTATTCTTATATTATATTTTTTTTCCATAGAGCTCTACACGCAATTTAGAAGACTTAGAATGAGGTGGAATTCCTGAAAAATGTCATGCATCTCTGTCCATAAATGGTATTTAATTTAAAATAAAATATGTTGAGAGTTTATAAGAGAGAAGGAAGTGGAACAGATTAAAAAGTTAGCACTCCCATTTCTGAGTTACACATTAGCTTTTTTTCCATAGAGCTCTACACGCAATTTAGAAGACTTAGAATGAGGTGGAATTCCTGAAAAATGTCATGCATCTC
>JAVJGJ010000059.1:3113117-3124122 GCA_035590215.1 Microhierax caerulescens
TTAGCACTCCCATTTGTGAGTTACACATTAGGTTTTTTTGTTTGTTTCTTTCTTTTTTTTTTTTTTTTTTTCCCTGAGGAATGATGTATAATGGGACATCAGAATCCAACAAGTATGAATTGTAGGCAATAATTTACTTAAGACGTACAATTCACTAGAATCATTAGTGCTGAGTTGGGAAGCTTATTCAGGGAGTACTTTGTGACATGAAGCCCTGTGTGTTCTTCTAGAAGGTGGTACTGTAATTTGCATTCTGAAAATGACAAATAAATCAAAATATTTTAGAATTTTCCATTTCTTGTCAGTTCTCCAAATCCACTCTGCTCATGTTGCCCAGCAGAAGTCTGAATGGCAGATTTAGATGCTTAATATCAAGCATGCCAGCTTCTCTCTGTATCAAAAAAACCCCTTCTTTCTCCCACAGCCTTTACAATTTGCTTCTTTGTTTGTATAAAGCTGGAGAAAATTAGTCATACTTTTGTTATAAACTCTAGGATATATATGAATAGGAAGACTAGGAGATAAACATACAACTTTGTGTTTAGTAAGGAATCTACTTCTCAGAGATGACATATGCATCTGAATACAACGATCATGATGCTCAGTATATGTACAGTGTTGACATGTGTGGTGCATGTCAATGTGTATAATAAATAACTTAAGGATGCGTGTCAAGAGGATGGGGCCAGGCTCTTCTCAGTAGCGCCCAGACACAGGACAAGGGGCAACAGGCCCAAACTGCAACACAGAAATTTCCACTTGAATATGGGGAAAAACTTCATTACTTTGACAGTGGCAGAGCACAGGAACAGGCTGCCCAGAGAGGTTGCTGACACTCTGCTTGAAGATATTCAAAATAAGCCTGGATATGATCCTGTGCAACATGCTCTAGGTGAGCCTGATTTAGCAGGGGGTTGGACTAGGTGATCTCTGGTGGTCCCTTCCAACCTCAGCCATTCTGGGATTCTTTCGTGCACACTTAAGTCTTTTTTGGTAAAATTCATCTATCCTGTACCTTTGAATGCTTCATGTGTTTTAGTGCTCTATCCTGTCTTCAGTTTATTATTTTAATGATGGATGGTTGCAGCTGCTCAGTGGAGTGGAATGTTAGAAGTCTCAATAAAGAAATGTAGAGTTGCTTGAAATCTAGGGCTTGAACACTGAATTTTAGGTAAAAGGTACAACAGGTTGTGGCTGGCTAAAATAAGAGAAGTTTGATTATACTTTGAAAGCTCCTTCTACAGTGGAATAACGTATTTCTTACTGTATGTGAATTTTCTGCCTTTGACATACAACATTCTTATTAAAAACAAGAAATATTTTTATATTGTTTAGAATGTTCCCTCTCCCTTCTAATGTTGGAAAATTGTACTCATACTGAAGTAGACAGCTTTTTCAGCTGTGGGAAATAAAAATAAAACATAAACACAAAAAAAAATTGCCTCTGCAAATGTCAGGAAGGTTTTATTGATAACTGCTTGAAATAAGCTGTATTTTAAATATGTTCCTGACAAGTTTGAAAGAGCTCACCAGAATCATGTACAAGCACAAGTCAAAATGTGAAAAAAACACATTATAGTGAGACAAACTACTTACTTGACTTGCCACAGAGAAGTCCATGAGGTAATTTAGCATGTCCAACATATGTCTAAGGGGCGAGCAGGATCCCTTTCACACTTACTCTTTATGATTGCGAGTTTTATTATGAAGTAGAATAAAAACCTGTGGTAGAAACTGATAAAAGGGTTTGGCTTTGGTTGTTTGTTGGTTTTTGGTTTTTTTTTAGTTTGTTTGGGTTTTGTTTGTGGTTTTGGTATTTTGGTATTTTTGTTGCTTTTTTTGTGGGGTTTTTTTTTTCTGAATATGTAAGTTGTAGATTTTCTTACAATAAAATTAAATAACCTTATCCATGGATGTATAGAGTTGTCCATTCCCACCTTAAATAAAGAGTTGGTATCTCGTTTGGCATGTGAAATCTATGGCTTAAGAGGAAGGTCATACCAAGTAATCATAAATCCTTCCTATTCTGAAAAAGCTTCTATTTATGAATTCCTGAGTGATGCAGATACATCAGTAGTCTGGCTATCCCAAATGTATGGTAATAACATATTTTTACTACATCATCTCATTACACATAAGAATTTGACTTTGTTTACATAAGAATATATATATACACATACTCTATGCATGCTACCCTATGCAAATGTAAAATTATGATACATTGTTACTATGTCAAACTCAGTTCTGAAAAATCTCTCTCATGGATCTAAACGTGACTATCCAAACAAGATCTGTATGCTGTCCAAATGGGCACTAGGAACACAGTCTAAGCCCCTCTGAAATCAGTGGGAAGCTTTTCCATTAACTTTAACAGATACTGCATATAACCTTAATTTAACTTTAAATTTGACGTATACATATCCAAGTCATCTGGTAGAATGTGAAAATGTTCTCCTGTCCTAAGTGATTAATAATATAAATGACTGTTCCAAATGTATTTGAATATTTTGCAGTCTATCTTTAAATATATAGAGATTTTTTTTTTTCTTCTAATAGATTCTATGCTTCTGGAATTTCACAGAAATTATAAATTATCAGGAGTATTTTTATTGCTTTCAAATGAAAAATAGTGTCATAAAATATTATTCTGGTTTATGCTATACAATTAAATTAGCAACATTCCACATGAAGAACTCTCAACTCTGTATTACAATCTTCATCTAAGCCACTATTGGTGATTACTCAACAGCTGATTAAGAAGGGGAGCAGGCACTTTGGTGGTCCACTTAACATTAAGCAAGGTCATTTTTGCTATGGTATTAGCCTAAACCCAGAGCAATTGTGGTGAAAGTCACTAAATCTATGTGTAATTAAAACAATTGTATGGAAGGGTCTTGGTGTAGAGGAATTATAGAGGAATGAAGGCAGGTTAATTGACATTGATAATATACAGCTGTGGGCTGGCTGGGGGGGGTGGGGTTGGCTGATGTGGATAATTTGCAGCTGTGACTTACTCCTGCTAAGTAGTTAAATTGCACCGAGGAGCAGGGAGGATGAGGAGTGGGTGTTGGGTAAGGAGAGACCTGGAAGAAGCAGAGGGATGAGAGAGTATGTCCTGGATGCAGGAGAGGCAAGAAGCAATGTGGGCTGGCCTGAAGAAGAAACAGTATGGGCAGTAGATGAATCTTTGAAATGTTGTGGGGGACTGGTGGTTGTACAGGAACTACTTAGTGAAGTTAACCAGGTATGGGATGGTAAAAGCCTTGTTGCAGCCACCTAGTTTTGATAGTGCTGTGGCAGCTTGGTTTTGGTTTTACATCCTGATTTGGAGCATTGAATAATTTTATTTTTATTGCTAAATGCAAAGCATTATGGGGGCAGTTCTAAAATACATGAAATAATTTTCAGGGATTTGCATCTGAATGGGATTATGGGCCATATTAAAAAGCTTTCATTTTTTGGGGAAAAAAATGGAATTGCCACAATTTAGATATTTAAGAAATAATGTTATATTTTTCATATTTTTGTATAATGCTGCAGAGGTAAATATACCACAATATTTTTTTAACTTTCTTTGTGTTCATGTGTGATACAGGGCAAGAAAAACCAAAAAAATCAGCAAGTCAGAAAATTGTAGGGCACACTTTAGTACTGTGGTGCTGTAGGCACTGCACTTGTGACAGAGGCTCTGTGCCTAAGAGCTATGTGTGGAAGCTTACCTCAGACAGCTTCCCACTGACAGCAGTGTAACAACAAATATTCAAAGGTATATGATTCTGTTAACAAGTATTGATCATGTAGTATGAGAAAACATGTAATAAAAATCAGGGGAGACCATTCCAGAATAATCTATTAATTAGAACTCCAAATAATCTCAAATAAAGGAGGTAATGTGGATTAGAAGTAATTTGCAGTAACCATGTAGCTTGGAAAAGGATGAAAAGATGTACCCTATTACTCTGGAGGTTGTGTCTTAAAGGGTTTGATAAGCAACTACCTTGATATCAGACTAAAAATTCAGAAGAATATAATCACAATAGCAGCAGAAAATGATTTTTTTTTTCTTATAATCATAGGGAAAAGGTATATCTTTTAATGAATACTCTTTGGGGCAGAGGCAGGTTTATCCACAGTAAAATTATTTGAACAGTCTGGTTACGTTTCTGCTACATATTGTGAAGTCACACACAAAAATATGTTCCCTTCCCAGAGACACAATCCATGGCCTTCTTCCAGAAAAAAAGTGGCCATTAGGGACAACAGATCAGAACAGGTAAGCAACAGGGGAATGGAACCATGATTAAATATGTTTGCTCTTCATATTAAGTGGACATGCACAGTTAAAGTGATAATTGAACTGCATAATGACTATTTCTTTGTGCCATTGGCTATATCACTGCAATGCTCTAATACATTAGTTTCTTAATAAACACCACAGTAAAATGGGCATTTCCAAGAAAGCAAAACAAATCAAAACAAGCCCTCAGTGTAACTGGTTCATTTGTAGGTATGCTTATTTTATCCATTAAAAACTCAGAGTCTAAAATCAATTTAATTGTATTTCAGCATCACAATTGAAAGCACCTTCTTCCTGGCAACACCTGTGCATAACACAAATCTGCCATGAACGAAGAGCTTGTGAAAGGCTATTGCTGTAAACAGACAGGGTTATATTTTTTGCTTGTTTTGCTTCTCAGAGAATGTTTTGATGGAGATCAGCATCCCAGTAAATTGAGCTACATATTTATGATATCACAGTTGCTGACATAATGGAGCAGTGGAATCCATAGGGAGTTGTCATCCATTTCTACCTCCTCTCTACCTCTTCCTCAGCAGTGACAAGCATTATGTCATTATTATGCCATTGAAAACTTTTTTAATAGATGCCATTACTAGATTTGGGCAAAATGTCTTCCTCATTTTTGAAAAATATTCAAATCCTTTTTTTAATTCTAAACGAGCTCAAATGTCCAAATCTTTAAGAAAATACATGTCTACATATTTTAAGGGTTTTTTTTTGTGAAGAAAAAGAATAAAAACCTGTCCACACAGAGTAATGCCACTTTTTTAATATGTTGAAAAGCTTGTTCTTTTTTTAAGCCTTTCATTAAAAAAAGGTTTAATTAGTTTACATCTCAGAAGGACATATTCAAAACAGAAAACAAATATTTTTGCAATTAAAACACCCAAAGCAATAGATTTGTCAAAACTATTCTTGTAAACAATTTTGCTTTCAGCAGAAAGGTGTTTTCTGCCAAGAAACACTAGGTCTTGTACAAAGTTTTGATTATTTTGATTAAAATTTATATTTTAGTGAGAAATGATCTTGACAAGTACTGTCATTAATCTGTATGACTAACAAGCTGTAGAACTTAAATTAATATTTTCTAAATTAAGAGTTCAGATGGCCAAGTTTTAGTTTCGTGTATTTGGTAGCAGATCTCAGATAGAAGCAAGATGGTATCAGGTTTGAAAAAAATTAATGAATTCTTATTTATTTGTAGTCCAAAGTGCCAATTGCAAGGATTCTAGTACTATACAAAGACCTTAAGCATTACTTTCCACAATTTAATGATGGAACTGAATTAAATCAGAAGCAGACTAAGTACTTCAGATGTCTGGTACTGGTATATATTATTTTGGTTTTAAGACAAAAGATTCCAAAGACCCAGAACTGTTCTGTCAGTACCCAATAACAGCTACATTTTCTGTTTCTAGCTCAAAAGTTTTTAAGACCAGGATCAAGTTTTGTCATCACAGAATGCAGAGAAAGGGACAATGCTGGAAGTAGATATGTAAAGAAAAGTCCTAAATGAAAGTATATACCCAATTTGTTTGATATTTGCAATTTGACTTATATAATTTGTGGTTTAGGGCATTTTTCAGATGTTCAGCATAGAATACATCCCATGAGAAACCAAATATACTTCTCTTGTAGCAGGTGCAGCATAGTTCATGTTTAACAGGATCCCAATTTCCTGCCAGATGTCAGAGTCTGAAGTTCAGTTTGAAAATAACACACCTAGTTTTGGATGCCTTTAGACATGTGGCAGCAGTGAATTATATGATAGAATCTCATCATGTTCAAACAGTGATGCTGAGAGAACCCTTGACCTCTATGCTGCTGCAAAAGGACATGAGGCTTTCATAGATTGTTTTGTATCTACCAGACTTTTGTAAATGTCTCAAATACCCTGTGGTATTTTAATAGCAGAAGAAACCTATACATGGGCATCTTTGTCCATAACACATATGCAGCTGCTGAAATACATATATTTAAACTTGAAGCGGATTTCTACCCTGAATATGATACCAGTTCTTCAGGTACTAGCTCAAATGGGTATAGGAGAGCTTCTGGCCAACAATCTACCATCCTGATCACTGCCAGACTCCCCACAGAGGTACTTAAAAGGCCAAGAATGTGGTAGAACAATTCCTTTTGTTTGCTAAATCTAGAATACATCATCATTTCCGTGGCAGGTGCTCACTGTCACTCACGGGGCTTAAAAGATTGTAGTTAGCTGAAATGAGGGTGGCTTATGTCTAGTCTTGGCATAAGCAGTGGTGTAGCAACAGCTGGAGACTGCATAGTGACACCATAATTGAGGACTGTCTCCAGGCACCTCTCCTTAAAGAAGAGGCGTGCTGAAATTCCAGATGATTGGAAGAACAAAAAATTTTTCCAGCCTAATAACCTCAATCTGAGTGGCACGTAATGACAAGAAGTGGGAATAAGAGAGAGATGGAAAGGACATTTTTCTATCTCCCTGACTTGTAGGTAAACATTGACAAAAGGCATATTGGAACTGATTGAATCACTGTACACATAAACACAGAGATGCTTAATCGTATGTTCTCTTAAATCAGTCCTTTTCATTTCCCTTTCCCTTTTCTTTTCCCAATAAAAACACCCTCTAGGAAAAAGTATTGTTCTGTCATGCTTCTGGAAAGCTGGAATAACAGAGAACTGAGTATTTCACCTTGACTCTGGTTGCTGCCAAAAATGCTTTGTAGTTGTTCTCAATAGAACGTGCATAAAGGAGAATGGGTAGAAGAGAGGAACAGAGAGAAGAGAGACAGTGATGAGAGGACAGATATAGTTCTGTTTCCTCATTGCTACAGTATCTGTCCGTGAAGATGACTGACTAATTTAAGCTAAAGAAAAAAACAAAACCAAAACAAACAAGAAGAAAAGGAGCCCCCAACCAGCTTGCACAAAAATAAAAGGCACTGTTAACTATTCTCAATTGCTTGCTTATTGCTGCATGATGAGACAGAGTGAATAGGGTTGTGATTGTAGTACAGAAAGTGAGAACACAGGTCAATAGCGTTCAGAAAACAGAATCACTAACTCTAGATTTAACCACTCAAGGTTTCCTAGCTTCTGTTTGCAAACCACGAGAGGACTTAGGTATTCCTCATTGTTTTGGTAGATTTGGTCCAGATCCTTTAGCATTGAAATACTAATATTAAGTCTGCCAATTGGTATTTAATTTGATTTCATAGATCAGTTAGACAACCAAGGGAGCAGATAATTGGATAGTTGCAGTCTGCTCTTCATTGTAGAGGGCTTTTTTCAAATCTGACAGTCCACTTATTTTTTTTGATTTACTGGTTGAATAATTCACTGTAGAGAATAATTTTCAGACCTTGTTGTAATAACTTCTCAGAGCCCTTTAAGCAGAGGAAACTGGTAACGAAGAAGCTATCATCTAATTTCATTTCTAATGCAATTGTAGGTGCTGATGACCATATAAAAACCCTCAGTGGCATTGACCAGACTATCTCAGATGTCATTTTTCTTATCTAGCATGTGGTATTATGTCTGGCTTGTATGCTTTGGTACTCCGTCCGTCCAGCTGGTCTCCTGGAAGTTGAGCTATTGAAGGAAGATCATAGGATCATTGTCTTTGAGATTCACTCCCTCTTGTGGCAGCAAGTGACAACCATTGATGTGGTTTACACACTTTGCATCTTCTCTTTAAATTGTTTTGTTGTCGATATTGTTGTTGCCCGAGAGACAATGTTTATGCCAGTATTTGGTCTGACCGTTGTAAAGACAAATAACAGGCTATTTTCACTTTCAGTATTTGTTAATGTATTTTCACATATAACATACACATAACGTTGGTGTATGTACAGCAAGAAATAGTCACATCACAAACGTTTAAGTACACTGACTCATTCTCAAGTGGAGTAAAAAAAAAAATCTTTCCTGAAGTATTTCCTGATTACGTTTTTAAAAAGCTTATTTTTAAAGGCTTTATTACTGCTACTTAGCTGTCTTTCCATTCCCGTGACAGTCTGCTGCAGATTCTCCATAGGAACACACAGGACCGTGATACTGGATGTGTTTTGCAGAGGCAGTGCATGTGCTGCTGAATGATGAGGTACTTAATGTTCTGCAGAATGTCAAGCTTGTCAATTTATGACACCCAGGTTACTTCATCGTAGTGAATTCATTTTTAAGTAACTTGGACCTAAAAATGGACACCGGATTATGCTTTAAAATCACAGTCTATTACAAAAAGTTTTTTATGGAACTGTTAGGTGATGTGGAACATCCACTGGAATGGGCAAGAGAGTGGCCATATGCTAATGTAGGACATGTGAGCATGTGGTAGGTGTAAAGGAAGAAGCAATTATGGTTCTATATACATATAAGCAAGTGATTTACAAGATTAGTTGCTTAGCAGTTAGTGTGCCAGGTGGACCCCAATTCACATAACAAAATGAGACAAAACCTAACTTAGTCAGAGACTTACTATTTTTGTAGTGAAAGCAGACTAGAATAGAAACTGGGTTCAGAGGCTGAAGGAGACAAAAGAACCACACTTGTCCTCTCTGCCTGCACTGTTCTTTCCCCAATTCTTTTCCATATGGCAATATAAGACAACTGTGGTCACTTTATATAACTTCTAGCAGGAATGGTAAGATCAGAGAAGTAGTCTGTTCATATAAACAAAAGGCTTTGCAGGGTGTGAACTATGTATATGAAAGGCAGTACACAAATAAAAAAAGATAAACTGTAAAAACTTCGAATCAGGTCCTTAAATCTGTGATCTCAGCAGACAGAAAAGGGAAAAAACCCACATAGTTAACCCTTTTTTCTTAAAAAGTGTTCCAAATCCTATGAAGGAAAATTCTGAATTTAAATATTTTAAAGGACCTTCCTGACAGCATAAAATGTGTAGTATATGCCAAGTTTTAGGGAGCCTGTAAAATGTTATTCATTGATTTTTTTTTTCTTCTGTGAATTTAAACCTTGCAGAGAGACTAACAGTTGAAAGCGCTAAACTCCTGAGAATTAAACATACTCATATTTACTTCTGGCAATGGTGTTAAAGGAAAAAAAACAAAATAAAAAAAAAACATATTGCTTCTCTTGAGTTGGAAATTAACCTCCTGCCTTCATATTTTTTTTCCATTTTTATGAAAAAAGTGGCTAAAAGAAATTCAAATGTTTGTCAACAATGTTTTTGGTGTAAAGTCTCTGTGGGTACTCTGTTTAAACTGTTTAAAAATCAGCAGCACAAGAACACCTCTAAAATCCAACAAAATCCCCAAACAAATAAAAAAACGAAGAAAAAGAGCAACCAAAAAGTGGCAAATGAATTTGTTGTCTAAAGACAAATCTGAGCACAAACCGGTGCCATTTAAATAAGTGTATTGCAATTGAACTGCAAACCAGAGCCATAAGAACAATTGAGCGTTAAGTGAGATCCCTAAGAACACTAAAGAGATTTATTAGTGACTTTACAATGAATGCTGAATGAATTGATAATGATAAAATCCTCAAACTCTTCTAATAAATAGCTTCCAGATGTTCACTGTGCCCATTATTATAGGGAATCCAAAGACCTATGGACACATATAAGGATAGATTAGTATTCTTTCAGACCATTTAAAAGCAAACTACTTCATCAATAGTGTAGATGCTGTTCTTTCCTAATATTTTTGTTCATCTAAGGATAACTATATAAAGATATTTATGAGCCGGAAGATGTAAGCATGTTCTCATTGGGTTATTAATATGACTAAATCTACTTCTAAATAATCTCACAATGTACCTCTTTGCATTGCAGATGCCCAATGTAATTTTAAATTCTGGCAAAGAGTTATTACTGACTTGTATGCAATACAGATTTCATATATGTGAGAACTGAAATGGATCTCAGACCTGCTGGGTCTTGTTCGTACCCAATGTCCTTACAAAAACTTGTATTCATTACTGTGAAGTACTTCCTTCTTGAAGAGATAGATTTATATTTAGTAATTGACTAAGTCTGAGATTGCTTTTATGTAAATTTGGCCATCAAAAATGAAACGTCTTGTCTTAGCTTTCTTTGCAGACTACGAAGAGATGCGTTCTTCCAGAGGGTGTTTCTGTCTGTCCCAGAACAGATATCAAAGGCAGTGGTGATGAATTGCCTTTTGGAAGTTTGTAATTTGCCTTCAGAGGGACTTAGCTTCAGGGGCTACAGAAGGAGCCTAGATGATTAGCTTGACACCCAACTCTAATCATTAATATTATATGAAAGGAATCATATCCTTAAATTATTAGAAACATTACAGTGTGAAGGGCCACTGATCCATCTACTTGACTCAGAAACTGGTCTTTGACATGAGCTTACAAGAGATACTTGACAGGAAGACACAAAAATCAAGCAGTAGACAGCTAAGGGACAATTTTTCTGTATGGAACTTTTCAAGTTGATTAATCAGACCTTGGTTTATGTCTTCAAGTAACTAGATGAATATGAATTCCTATCTTTAGATTTTAAACATATTAATTTTCCCTGAAGATAAAGAACATAAACTCTAAGAATAGAATTTCAGCACTTTGTTTAAGTGTAGCTAGAGAACTGTGTTGCCTCTTCATAAAACAGGGGATTTCTACTGCTCTGACCTCTACCGTAGCATAGTTCTTGGTGATGAATTAATGCTGCTGGGGCAGGTAGGTCAGTGTTGCATTCTGCCTTGGAAATACAATGTGACCACACTG
>JAVJGJ010000059.1:3129389-3139977 GCA_035590215.1 Microhierax caerulescens
GCTGTGAACTGGATTTTGGGTTTGCTGAATTGCTTTCTGCCATCAACAGGAAATACAATTTGGTGAAGAAGGCTGTGATATCCTCTGAGGTTTTGTGATGGTGAACCTTGTGTGGGTGTTCCTGTCATGAGGCCACCTCCACTACCCCACTAAGGTGAGCTGGGGTGTGTTTGGACCTTCCACTTCACCACAAGGCAGCAGAGAAGGGAGGGTGTAGAAAGGAATTTGTGTTAAACTTGGCTTCCAGACCTCAGTCTGCCAGACTCCTCCAATTTAGGTAGTACAACATTTCTAGTCTTAACATTTAGAGCAAGGCATGGTGAGTTTAAGAAAAAAAATATGGCAGACTTTAAAGGATAATACCATTAATATTCAGTAAAAGCAATTACAGAGAACTAAATATGTGCAAACAGGATATAATATTAATGTGAATTTATGAAAAAAGTGTCTGTGTCACACACAGAATCACAGAGGGAAAGAAGACGGAAGAACATTTACAGTCCAAGAGAGAGCAAGCTGTAAACAACAAAAGCCAGCTGCCAAATAAACTGTTCAGAGCTGTAAATCTATGTCTTTGCCAAATTTACAGCTGTTCACAGAAGAAAAGCATGAGAAAATTCATCAGCAAACACAAAATTTCCAGGGAGGAACATTAGCAGTCAGCAGACACTCTTGATATAAATGTCCATATTATATGCAGAAACTAAAGAACCATAAGTTTTCAAACCTGGTCTGACACTTGAAATAATTTTTATATCGCATTTTTAATACTTTGTTATACTGGAGTACTTTTTAGCCATCCAGATCGCTCAAAGTATCCCCAGTGGCTGTCAGATTCCATAAAATCTCTAGGGTTGAATTTCAGTGCAGGCAACTATTAAAAACTATATAAAAAACTATTTGTCAAGGACAGGAATCTATGTTGCCATTAGTTTTCTTACAAAGCTGTAGAAAGCAGAGTATAGAGATACTCCAAAGTTAATGACACCTGCATAGGCAACAGATTCTGGAAAAGCCCTAGGAAGCCCCAAAGTGGTTTAAAGTCAGGATTTTTTCCTTTCTTCACGTCCTTGATCCAATCACAGGAAAACTGTGAAAATAAGGCCCTTTTCCCCCTGAAGAAATATTTGGGTACAGTTCTGTTATCAGTTACTCAAGGCATTGTCTGTATCTTTGCAATATTATAAAGAAAGAGGTATCCCTGTTACCCTGATTCTCAGTACTGAGATGCTTCATATAATTTATTATGGCAGAAAATTATTAGCTCTACCTTTTATATAATTTCTTGTTAAAGGGGTTGCTCCCATTTATTTCTGAAGCAGTTTTAGGGTATTCCTGTTTATTTATTGTGCATTCTGTTTTAGCAATTTAAAATAACCTTGCTATTGCATTTACTAAAGAGTAACACCTCTTTACACTTGACAGCAGGGCTTACTGTAAATGAGGACCATACAGGGTGCAAAGGTAGCATAAAATGGTGAAACAACATATAGGATTAATCCAGTGTAAGATACGCTCCAGAAATACTAAGAAGTCAGAGTGAAACTGAGTTGAAAAAAAGTTTAGTATTCGGTTTCACCAGATTGGAAGAATGTTTAGTACGTTTCTGTGTGGTGACTATTTTGTTACCCTGGATTTAATCCTCTTCAGTTATTCATATCTGAACTTCCTCGATACTTCTTAAATTGAGTGACATCATTTTACTGCAGGTCAGTTTGAAGTCCAAGTAACTCCTTAAGGTTGGTCTGTCAGACATTTATGTGTCAGTGTACATATTCATAGCATTCATTATTGTTTATAGCATCTTCTAAAAAGCTTCAGACCACTTTAAGTTTTCCATTTGCTGTAGTGAAGTGAGATTTCCTCTCTTCTTCCTATTTTTTTTTTACATAGTGGAAACCTGTCAATGTTTGCAAGGGGAAGGTAGCTCTGGAAAATATATATCTGTCACTTGACTGTTGTAATACACCAGTACACATAAGGAGGTCTTTACACTTTCCAGAATTTTGTACTTGACCATTTTCATGCCGTAGAATTCTAGAATGTCACGTATTCATCTGGAAGTATAAATAATGATGCCTACAGAGACTGAAGCATTGACAAGAAGTTGAACAGTTGTGTTTCTACAGCTCCTACTCATGACACAAACATCATAAGCGTCTGCTTCATTTGACAGAAAAGAACAATGAAGAACAAAAGAAAAGGAAGTAACGTTAGGGTCTGCAAGATATATCAGCTCTGTATAACCTGTATCTACATAAGCCTCCAAAGTCCACTAACCAAAGTGCAGCTGAATGAATACAGCTTACACAGATGCAGAGAGGAAAGCCTAGTGGTGACTAGCAGTGATTCTGGCACAGATAAACTCCTGCCTGTATGCTGCGTTGCAAAGAGAATTTTAAGAGAATATAGAGTACAAGAACAAGAGCCACAAAAATGATACACAGATAAATGTTTGTGCATCAACATGGGCAGTTTGAATCACTTGCTGTTCTGCTCTCAGATCTCAGATGATCTCAGATCATTGTCCATACTCCATACATGCCAGATTGCTCCTGGCATGGGCGAAATGGTCTTTCCTGAAGTAGTGTTTGGCAGTGGTTTGGTAATTAGATCAATTTATTGACCAGTTCTCTAAGTAGTAGGGACGTGATTGTACCACTTCTGTTTCTTCTCTCCACATAACTGATATTCCAATAAACCTTACATTTCACACATCTTCACACCTCTCAGGTCTATCTGTACTTGTATTTTTCTCATTCTATCAGAGTACAAACAAACAGTCTTCCTGGCATTATTGGTTACTAATATCCTTTTTTTCATAATGTGCCCAAGATGAATTTTAAAAACACAGAGAAGTTGTTACATATTGCAGATCCAAAGCAGTATAAGATCAAATAAGAGAATCCTTGGCAATCGATGCCACGTACTTCCAGCTATTTCAGCTTATAAAAGGAGAACTAATCATGTTTCCAAGAATCTCTCTAGCTGTGTTTATAAATGTGGGCAGGATTTGTTTGGTTGGTTTGTCTGTTTTTGGTTTGCTGTTTATTTTTTTTTCTGAAGGAGTTCAGCACAGCCCCAAGAGTTGCCTTATGAAATGAAAATAAACCCAACCCCCCTAAAAGTGTTTGAGAACTAGTAGAGTCACACAATATGCCTGAAGAAAGACAATATTGTATGTGTGTTGGAGAGGCTAAGCAGGACTAGGACAAAGGACTGAGCTCTGCAGTGCAGTCACCCACACATGGAATTCATAAATCATGACATTATGGCACATTTTTAGACTCTGCATTTTAACATTTTCCCCACCCTGTTCAGGAGTTAGCTTAGGCCAAGGACCGTTCCCAATAACCATCACAGAGGTTATGGACACAGCATATGGACACAAACTTTGCCATGTCAGTTGGCCAGAGGACCAGGGAAGGGTCCCTGACTAATTTAGTTTACTGGTAAAGCCTCATTGCTAGTAGTGAGATGTTTGACTAATTCTGAGAACTCTACTTTTGTGGCAGTTTTCATAATGAGAACTGTAATTATTTTAATCCTATTTATGGCCATAGCTGCTTGAATTTGGTAGAATGTCTATAGAGGTGTAATACCAAGGCCTGAGAACAGCAACAGAAATGCACTATTTTTAGGATAATAGAGATTTTCAACAGCACCATCTTTGGAAACAGACTACGCTGCTCATACCTAACAATCCACAGGACTTTCAGATTACTTCATCACAGATGAAAACTATATAGAGTTTTTATATCTATGTCACAAGCAGGTGATCAGTATTTAAAAGGAAGAAAAGGAATGTTGTTAAACTACAGAGTAAATAAATTAATAAAAAAAGTAGGTACAGAGCAAAATTTCTTTCTATAGGTCTCATTCTTGTCATAAAAATATGGCATTTAACAGGCCCTCTTTAAGCACAGCTTATTATATTTCATAATTCAACTTGTAATAATCCCCAGAAAAAAACAAACACATTCTAGATCAAGTTGTGGTCAATTTTTAAAGGTTTGGTTTTGCGGGTTCTTTTTTTCTTTTTAAGTAAATCTTCTTTATAAAAATGTCCCAAAGTAAGAAAAATAAATAAAGCCCTGTAACTTTTGTAACAGTGACATATGAAATTCACTTGAACACTTTTTTTTTTTCAGTGAGTAATATTCTTTTCAGTTACTGTTAGTTCGATACATTTGGTTAAACTTGAACAGCAAAGAACACAATATATTTAATGCAAGTTGTGACCCTTGTTTTTCACACTGCCTTAACAGATCAGAAGCAGGAAAAGTTACCTGGAAAATAGGTTGCCAAACTACAAGCTGCCTCAAAAATTTCCCATATCATACCTGGGAATCTAAGGAAAACTTCCTCCAAAAGCACAGAGATG
The DNA here is from genome assembly GCA_035590215.1 of Microhierax caerulescens. Taxonomy (NCBI): domain Eukaryota; kingdom Metazoa; phylum Chordata; class Aves; order Falconiformes; family Falconidae; genus Microhierax; species Microhierax caerulescens. Next base: position 3,133,774 of record JAVJGJ010000059.1, read on the forward strand.
TCTGCACTACCACCAACAAGAAAAAGAAAACTGTGGGGAAGAACACAGGAAAGACTGGAGATATGATACTGGGAGTAACAGGGTGATGTTGGTGCGTACAAATTATTAATTTGGTTTTTGTTAGTGTTAGTACATTTTAAATCTTGGAAGGATCAGCTGTAATTGATTCTCTAATATTTCTTTCTGATGAAAAGTCAGAATCTATTCTCTTTCTTAATATTTCTAACCACAATCATTTATTAATCTAAGCTATTCCCTGGATTTTTGTTTAGGGTAAGATTCCTGATATAAAATATTTGCTCTGCAAAGTGGCTGTGCTTCATGTTCCATGTTTGAATTTAAACCACATTTTATTGTGAATATACCCAGATATTGATTTACTAATTGGATCTTTGATGGCCAAGAGTTGCAACCTTTGAAAAAAACTGAAGTATTTTTCAGCATATCTTGAAGGGATCGAGACATAATTGTGAAAAGTGAACTGATCTTAAGCTAAGCAGTTTTGAACAAAGATTTGAAAAACAATTATTACCCTTATAATATTTTTTCTTTCTTTTTGTTTTTTATTATTTTTTTTTGGCACGTAATGTAGTCAGGAGGGGATAACGTAGCCATCTTTACCCAAACTAAAATCCACTATTCATTGATTATCCAAACCCCCTTAGATTGCTTAAATCAAATATTGTTAAAAGTAGCCTCTCAAGTCCTTTTCAATCCTGTACATTTTACATGTAGGTTTATTCAAAAGTAAAAGAGATTATTTTTTTCTTCTGTAGAATTTAATTCTTTCTTTTATAAAAAGAGGAACAAAATAATTTCAAGGAAGTCTTTACATCTGACATACATAGCAAGATGCATATGCTTTTCCCATCACTAGAAAGTAAGCGAATAACACCTGTAACAGAAAAAATTACAAACAGGAGGGCGTTATTTAATATAACAGAATTTTCTGCATCTTTCTTTGCCAGACAACTTTAGATTTGGCTTCAGCTATCAATCAGATTCTGTCTCTAAGTTTACAGAAGAACTATCAGATAAGACACTCAATGGATTTTAACAGTTTTCTTGTAAAGATTTGGTCCTATAAAGATCTTTCTACACACCTGCAGAAGGGCAACTTGCGGTTAAAACATTTCACCAGCATTCAGGAGCCCTAAAGTTTCAGCACTCAACAGTGCTACAGCCATCTGTGTGAACCTTGGGAAGACATATAGGTCTGAAGAAATTCTCAAATGCATCCTTTGCTTTCATTTTATAAATGAAGCTTCTCAGATGTGTGAAGGTGAGCGTTTAACTGTTTCACAACTTCATGGCTATCTCTGCCTGTGGTTCAGATCCTCAACTGCTGTGACAAGACGTATCATACTTGCAAGAATAAGCCTGTTAATACTCAGTTACTTCAGTGACAGACCACATAGATAATGGGAGAGGACACAAAGTGGACAAAAAGAGCCATGATAGTGGCTCCTTTCATTGGATGTTGTCAGATTCTTGATAAGGATTAAGGTCACGGTGATAGAGTCCTAGAAACCTTGCAGTTCCTAAAGGGACTAAAAGATGTAGGCTGTCAAATCCCTTTACTATTTCATGGATCCAAACTCTTCTTGCTTAGGGCAGCAGAGTGGTGGAAATTCCCTGAATGCAAGACTGTGTCATGCTATCACTTCTGAAACAAAGAATAAACATTTTTCAGTGAAAACTGTGAAGAACTTTATCTATATTCAGCAGTACGGGAGGCACTAAAGTGTTCATCAGTTTTACTGGTTTTGTTGTTCTTTTCTGTTCCTGGAGATTCATTGGCCTTTATTTCAGTGCTTGCTTTGAATACATTGAATTCTACTTTATTCTGGGTCTAATATACTGTGGACCCAAAATTAGTATTTTTGTTTGCTTGATTGTTTTTCTCCTTTCAAGTGTTTGCCATCAGAAAGGGCTCAGGTGTATTGCAATTTATATACATCTCAGGCATGTATGCATTAGGCATCTGGAAGCTGGTTACTCTTGGGTGCATGCTCTGCATATTTGGGTCAAGGAGATCTGGAAGTTAAATTAGAAAGAAAAGAAATAGCACGTGAAAATCAGACATGCTATGTTTTTGATATGAAGTTCACATCACTGTTCTAGTAAATTTGTTTCCTATATATCCTATGCAGAATTTCTAATACAAAAATCCAAGGTCTGAATATAGCCATCTGGGCCAAAAAGCCTATTAAATATGAGTATATGATGGACCTTGGAGAAAATTACTTTGGGGAGCTTTTCAATTGTACATTTCTCTCATAGAAAACACAGCACATTTGTGTTTCTCTCTGAGATCTGACAGATACATTTATTTATTGTGAATGATGCTTTTAAAATTGCAAGCTAGATTGCTCAGTATTATAGGGAATGGCTCTGTATAGAGCAGTCAAGCATAAAGAAAACAAATATAATGAAAATAAAAATGCTAGCCAGTGCTGCTTTGCACATCTCCCCTAAAGAGGACAAATAGTTTTTAGAACACTAGAAGATTCTGCAGGGTCAACTAAACAGTAATCTTGACAATACAATTCCTTTCCTTTTCATAGACTTAGAACTGGGAGGTCTGTTCCTCTGTAAGTCTACTGTGTTCTTATTTACCTATATTGATCCAAAACTTTTTAAATTTTAGTGCTAGAATCCTTTCAGCTATGACTACAGATTGACTCACCACTGCCAGTATTAACAGCTGACTAGGTTGCTATATTTCAAATAAACACACTTTATCACATTTTTGCATTTGCTTATTATGACAGAAACTCCAAGAGCATAGCGTAGCAGTGCTGTTATGGCCTGATGCTATGAAGTACTAGGCATTCCTTGGAAAGATGCTCAACATCCACAACAAACAGTGGGCTGAATGACATTCAACATCTATCAGAATCAGGTTCTTTAACTTCCTTAAAGTTGTAGAATTTCAGTAAATGAAGGCACATTGTCTTATAGTTATGATATTAGTCCATAAAGGAAATTTTGGAAAAGTATATTTAACGTCTGAAATGATGATAATATTAATGACCTTTGTGCCATTATTCATTGCATCTATTTGAACTGAAATAATATGTTGTAAGCTGTGTTTGGGTTAACACAAGTGTCTATAGCTGCTGCTGAACTTTAGGAGAATGCCAATTACTTTTTGATTGCTTTTACTGCAACTTAGAAAGCAAGCAATAAATTTATCTTCTAAGGCATTTTTTTGCTATTGTTGACCAGAAAGGGAAAAGAAACCCAAAGGCAAACATGTCAAAGTATAATTTACCCATAAAGTCAAAAAGGAAGATGAGGGAATACAGGCTTTTTAAAAATAAATTATGCTTAAAGTGCAGAAATAACTGAAAAGAAGAAAGACTGTGATCTATGAGAACTTACATTTCTGTAACGTTTACCACCATATCTGTTGATTTTATTTTGGCTTGATCACAAGTCTGTGATATTGGCAACAGGACTGTTTTAAATGGTAAATAACAATTTTTCTTTATTGTGGAAGAAACTTAAATTTCTTGTGAGGGCTGTGTTCAATTTCACAGGGAGCATTGGTCATGCAAATAATTAACTACCAAGCTCTACATGAGGTTTCCCACATACAGGCAACTTTCACACCCTGAAGTCCATTTCAGGTACTGGAGAATTTTTCCACAGTATAAACAAAAATTTCTTCCCATCCCAGCAATGCTGCCCACAAGGAATTCTCAGGTCGCTTCTCAGAAAGTTTTTTTGACTGCTGATGCCAAGGATTCCTTCACGGATTATGGTCATTTCACAGAAAATTAATGTTTAGGCACTGGAGAAATGTGGATAACCAGATCAAACCGGGATCCATACATGCTATTGATGGCAAAACATGTCTGCAGATGTCTGAATCCACAGCTAATACCTTCTTCTGCCTATCTATATAGCATGTGGTAATCTCTTATGGCAAATCAATGCTTTGTGTGGTCAGCTGAAGTGATCTTGTGATTTTCGGTGTCTAACCTATTTTGACTGACCCCCCCCCCCCTCAAAAACAAAACAAAACAAAACAAAAAAACCCCAAAAAAATAACCCATCTAGAACAGGTCATCAACTACTACTGATATCATGCATGGGTTTCTTGTTTGTTTGTTTGTTTTTAATTATCTTTACTAAATTTTACAACAAGTTTACACAGACACATTTCTGGATCACAGGATGAGGTGTCTTCTACATGGCAATGGCTACTGTATAAAAATGTGCAAGCATAGTGTGATATACCTCAACTAAAATATATAACTGTGCTTCACACAGGAGGAAGAGACAGAGAAACTTTTGTGTGCTGATTTACATGTAGATATCTGGAAGCTCATAATGGGCAACTCTTGCTGTGCTCCTGGAAGAGCAATACATAGGCTTTTCTCAGTGCATTAGCCACACTTCTGACATACATACAACAATTTTTTCAAAGGTTTGGTGTCACAGTACTCCACATGTTAACTGTCTTCCCTCTTTCATTTACATCAAGTTAAATGTTACACTTTTAATCTTCAAAGCTCTGTTAGTATGGCCTTAGGCTACTTCAGTGATTGCCTGCCACAGAATGATGTGACTTTTCTAGGGAGTCGTTTAGGAAATATGGAATTTTAAAGTGCAAGGATGAGTCTTGACAGAGTAGAAACTGAATTCAGAATTTTCTCTGTGTACCTAGAACTTATTTAAAGAAGAAATGAAAATGACATGTATAGTCTCCAGAACTAAATGTCAAGATTCATATCTTTACTCTCTCCTTTTCAACATTTATATCTTATTCGAGCAGGAATTATCTAGGAATTATCTAACATTGCTGTAGGAAATATTTTGGGAGTTTTTTGTCTATTTGTTTGATTTCTGAACTTTAAATAAGATCTACCATTTCTTTTAAATTTGTATAACTTGCCAAATACACAGGCAAAGAAGAGCTTCACACAATAATGGAAATTATGGAATTCATCTCTCTTATAATTACTGACAAAGTTGAGAAGGTTTTCTAAGACTGCTTATCTTTATAGATCTAGGTCTGACAGAATAACCCCCACACCCACCCCCAACCCCCAAATAACGGTAATGCTATCATTATCGTAGGTATAATACAGATAATCATTTTAAGGACAAGAATATTACACTGTGGTTCATATAAAGCTATTCCAAGTAATCATATTAAATATGTATTTTAATCTTGAGATCCTTGCTTAATAATTTATGTTAAGGTTGAAGAAACAAATTACTATTTAAGGACGATTTGGCTAGAAAATTTAAATTGACAAATATCACATGTTTATGTTTTTTAAGAAAACAGGTAGTATTAACAAAGTTTTAACAGCCTTAAATAAGGTTATAGTAGAGTATCTGATATAAAACTAAAATGTTATTTACAGGAGTTTAAAATTACACTGCGAGTGATAAGGTGAACAAGATATGGTGCAATTTATCCAGGGATGATTCTCACGAAAATGGAGCAAAAGGTGAATATCACAGAATTTATGTATGATATGATCATTTACAAAATGATCCCTGGTTTTCTGTAAGTCTGTGGAAGAAGTGAAGAGTGTGCTCAATCATTAAAAAACACTGGTTTTAGACTCCCCTAAAGTAGAGGTTGCACAGATGTTTTGCACTACTGTGTTGCTTATTCCACCAGGGTTAGAAGTAACCTAGACCTTCATTTCTACCACTGGGTTCAAGTAAGGCCTTTTTGAGCATCTAAAATTCGGCTGCTTGGTTAATATGTCTAAAAGTAGCAGCTGACAATCGTAATACCTCCACGGCTTAGAGAGGTATCGGAGAGACTTCAACAGGCAGTCAGTTAAGGCACTGAGGACAGAGGGTCATTCTGTAGGTGGTGGCTCCTTGTACAGCTCAGCGTTTGTGGATGTGGGATAGCCACATTTAGATCACCAAAGAGGTCATAACTGCCCCTGCCAACAATATACCTCAGAGGGCATAACGGTGATTTGCAATCAAACAGCTAGCTTTATTTACAGTGTTAATGTGGCACAAAAAGGAACCACAGAAATAAAAATTACTTCCTCAGAAAATATTGTAGAGGGAAAACAATATCAAGATAATGAATGAATACTGTGCTGTTGATCTATGCTCTTTTTTACCTCTAATTAGCAATGTGATTAGAGAAATTGGAGTTAATTAAAGGTAAAATATTTCTCCTGTAAATTGTTTCATGCATCTGACAGGATGAGA
>JAVJGJ010000059.1:3167693-3180836 GCA_035590215.1 Microhierax caerulescens
ATCCAGCCTGGCCTTGAGCACTGCCAGGGATGGGGCATCCACAGCTTCTCTGGGCAACCTGTGCCAGTGCCTCACCAGCCTCACAGTAAAGACTGTAAAGAAGACAGGTTTAAATACACTAACAGGACTTCCAGAAACAGTTAAGGTAAAAGCACATGGAGTTCAGTGCATGTTAATTTATATCAGATGTCAATGGAGTATCTTGGCCTAACCAGATTTCAGTACTGCTTTGATCAGAGAGCTTATGGCATGCAAAGTGTCTGCCCTTGAACCTGGACTGATTATCACACCACCACAGTGGAGACTGCTGTCTGAAACGCTGTGGGTTTTTGAAGTGACCATATTTGTCCCCCCTGAGTTATTGTTTTACTTTCTCAGTAAGCTAGGAGGGAGCATTGTTGCTTATACTTTCAGCTGTACTTTCAGGCTTTCTTCACAGACATAACAGGTATAAACTTATTTACATTTAAAACCAAACCAGCAAGAAGTCTGTATGAAAATCCTAGCAACCTTCTCCTATGTTCTGCACAGTAGGAGCCAGCAATGAAAAAGAGTGGTCCCATGCCACATTATATCCTGCACATACTCCAACTTGATCACACAAGATTATGAAGCTCTAACTGAAACTGAGTACAAATATGAAGTTGTCTGTGATGATACTACTTAGTATTATAGCTTACAATCCCAGTAGACATTTGAAACTACTATGTTCTCATCATTGAAACTGTCTGCTTGGTTCCCAAGTTAGAAAGAGTCTTCAAGTATCACCAAAATGTTGTATTTTCAAAATGCAGCTGAAAAGTATAATGTCCAGACTCATTCCTACTAGTTTGAGGGATAAAATTATTAAATCTGAACTAGAACTGAAAAGATGTTTAAGTTGAAATAGAGATAAACATTTGACTGTTATTTTCATGTGGCTTTCTAACTAAAACAACGACTTAGTTGTACATAGATGAGCAGGAAGTTGCTGAATTCTAGACCATCAGGTAGTTTATAAACTGTGATATGATCTGATTAAATATATGAAAATATCAGGGTCACTGAACATTACCAGGATGAAAGTCTTCATTAAACCTTTAGCATCCTCAGTATTTCTGGTTTTCCATCTGGGTGATTGCACTTATAATGTAGGGCAAGATTCATATATTATTAACTAATTAATTAGTTTCTACCATATGTAAAAACCTTTGGCGCAAAACATCTCCCTAGCTATTAAAGGTGAACTAAAACTACAGATTAAGGACAAAGGGGAAGAGTACTCAAAGTGAGAATCACACTCTCACCTTTGTATAATTATAGCTCATATCAAGTTCAATTTTCATGAGTAGTGCACAATGAAACATCTACATAGTACAATGTGGAAAGTTCCCTGTGGGCTTAAATTTACTGCTACCTTTTATATTAACTTTTAAAAGAAGTCAAGCATAAAATTTACTCATGTAGGTCTCTCTGCACCCATTAAAGGCAGAAGGCAGGGATCACATTGAGCTCTTGGTTACACACGTTGAAGTTTTTTGACGTCAGAAAAATTTCATATGTGAATATGAAATAAAAATATCTCAGAATGTACTCTTCACTTTCTCTGCCTCCTTTGTGGAGTAGGAAGAAAAGCAGACAGTTTTGCAGGTTATGTAAATAAAGATTAATGCGATCAGCAATTGGTCCTCTGCATGGAGAAAAAATTGTACCCTAACCCAACAAATCTTAAGTTTCAATTCCTGTTAAAAATAATACTTGAAGTGCACTGATAGCTTGTGATAGATACCGTGTGTATTTTTTAGCAGTGCATTAAAACATTCCACTGTATCAAAATGTTCAAAAATATTCCAAGCTGTTTGAAACCCTGGTTTAGGACACTAGCCTTGGTTTTATACAGCTTTATCTCTATAACAAGTGGAATGACAAAAATCTATATAACACTGTGCAAAAATTGATAGAAGTTATATATACAAACTCTGCCTGTACAGAGCATGCTTGCTTGTTTCAAATGTGTGCAAAGTGTTAGGACAGACTAGAACTGCTTGCTATAATATAGAAATGGAACTTTATGCCTGTGCTCAAACAATTAGGCAGGGTGGGTATCCTCATTACAATCTTGTTGAAGCAGGTGGTCTGTGCAAGGCACTGAGTATGTTGAAGGTTGGTTCCTTCCTAACACAATGTCATTCTTTAATCCTGATCAGCAACCAAGCACCTCGCAGGTGCTCGCTCACTCCCACCTAGATGGGATAGGAGAGAAGATCAGAAGAGTAAAAGTATAGAAATCTCATGGGTTGAGATAAAGGTAGTTTAATAGGTACAGCAAACGCCGCACATGAAGCAAAGCAAAGCAAAGCAAGGAATCCATTCGCTATTTCCCATCGGCAGGCAGACATCTCCAGCGACACAGGGCTTCAGCACACACAATGGTTACTTGGGAAGTCAAATGCCATGATGCTGAATGTCTCTCCTTCTTCTTCTTCTTCCTCCAGTTTATATACTCAGCATGATGTCATATGGTGTGGGATATCCCTTTGGCTAGTTTGGGTCAGCTGCCCTGGCTGTGTCCCCTCCCAATTTCCCGTGCCCCTCTGCCCACTGGCAGGGCCCAAGAAACTGAAAAGTCCTTGACTTAGTATGAACATCACCCAGCAACAACCAAAACCATCACTGTGCTGTCAGCATTGGTCTCACATCAGATGCAAAACACAGCACTGCACCAGCTACTAAGAAGAAAATTAACTCTATGCCAGCTGAAAGCAGGACACACAAGAGAAGCATGATGCAGAAGTGATAACTGAGTCATACTGCTCTGTGATATAATTTATTCATGGTACTATGTTAGAAGCAGCATCTGAAATCACAGTCTCACATGGAGATTACTAATACAGAAACAGTGTGACCAAATTGGAGCTGTATAGGTAAAAATGAAGATAAAGCTCAAGTCCTTGACAAACTTACAGTTTTACTCTACCAATGAATTTTCTTGTTCTACTAAAGTGAAAATAACTCCCAATCAGCGGGGAGTACAACTGGAAATTTTAATTTAAAAAGATCTGGTTGTTGTTAAATGACTTTTTATCACAAAGTAGAGATTTCATTTTTTAAAAATGTGGGGTTTTTCTCAGCATTATCTTTCCATGAGAAAAAGCTGCCAGAAGTACAAAAGGATGTTTCTGATATATACTGACTAATATTAGAACCAGCTTTGAAAGTGGAAGTTTTCATACTCAATCCTAGTAAAGTAAATCTTGGAAATGTTAAAAAAAAAAAAATAGAAATCATTTAAGTATAGAATTCACAAAATGAAAAAAAATGTGACATTTTGATTTTTTTAATGAATAATCCTTTCAATTTGTTCAGGCAGCTTTACTGTTTTTTTTTTCTGAAAGCAGAAAATATATTGGCATTAAAAGCAACCGATCTATATAAACTTTGCTTCCTGATTATTAAAAGAACCACAGACCACATTGGAAAAACTATACAAAACCAGGAAAACCTATCACTTCACATGTGTTTCAAGAGCCTCCAGGGGTTTATTGCCCTTTCTGAAAACACCATAATCAAGAATAACTTGACAACTAAACTCCTGTTTGGATACTGTTGACTTAAAAATTATTATGTTTCTTCGCAGACCTGATACCCTGTAGGGCTAAAATTTATAGAACTTTTTTTCTAAACAGTTATAAACATTTATAATATTACATTGCAAAATATTTGTCCAAATAATTGTTCTATTAACTGTATGGAAAACAAGAAGCAGGATGCCATGAAGCTGACAGAGAGAGAAAAAGCATGCAGATAATTTTTTCTCACTTTATACAAGGTACAAAAAACTTAGAAAGACAATGTTTTGCTTTTCCTTATACTGGACATGTCTGAAACATGTGATTCATTTTTTTCACATGCAAACAAGTAATTGTTTTTTAGTGCATTTGTGTACTTTCCAGCTAAATAAACCATTATATTATCCCTACATATTGTTGAATGGTTAGACTGTATTCAAACACAAGTTCTTAATTTTGAGGCACTTTTGATCCCTTGAATCCACATAAACAGGCAAATGTTGAAGGCATAACTTGTAGTAGATATCTAACTCCACTAAATTGGGGGTTACATATCTGGGTGTCATGTAAGGTTTTAAAAAATGTCCATTTAGGCTCCTGAGTCAAAGCAGTTTGAGTTTTAGACAGGGTGAGAAATTGTAGTTCTTGTTTAATAAACTATTTTCATCAAACTATCCCTATACCACCTTTTTGCATGTTTTTCCTCTATGACACTATCTTGCACATTCATCTCCATGTATATCATCAAGGGATGCTTTGAGTTAACATGTTCAAAAGGTGAGATTAAATAACAGTTTAGATAGAAAAAGTAAAAAATGCAAAATGAAAATAGTTAAGGAACAAGCCTTCTCAATTCTGTAAGCAGGGCTGGCATAATACCTAAATATAAATTAATAAATAATATGTAATACATTAACCAATACATACAATATAGATAGGTTTGGTGCTATAATAATGTTTAGGTGTTCGGGCAAATTGTTAGTCACAATATATTTGAAACTTGTTCTTCCTTTGACCCTTCAGAAATACCAGGAAGAACAGAGTCCAAGTGAGTTACTCCTCCTCTAGCTTTTGCAGCAGAACTGAACAAATTGTTTTGGGGAAGAAATCTTCAATTGATAGGACATTGCTAGCTCCTGAAAGAAAGAAAATAAGGCTCTTACCCACATGAGACCATAATATTTATTTTTAAAGTTACTTCATTGTTTAATAAATCTACATATTCATATTTAAAAATAGGTTGGCAGTATTGATATTCTCTTGTTTCAAATAAGGTGTTGCCTATGGCTTAACTGTTGCAATCCCTGTTCATCTCTTCATAGATTCCAGGCTTCTCCTGAGCCACTTTTGAATTAGATGCTTTTCAAATTAACAGCAGAAATGAAAAATAATGAGTTTTATCACCTTTTCAATGGTTACATAGAAAGCAGGAAGATTTTTAATGCAGCATTAAAGACTAGCAGTAAAAATTTCCCTTACTGCTCTATGCAAATAAAAACCACCTGGTATGTGGACATGCACTTTGTTGATGTAAGAACAAAATGTAATTATATCTCAATGCTAAATTGTATGTGAAATTGTTTTTTAAATTAAAATAAATATGCAAACAGTATATAAGTGTATAGCCTATACTGGCAATATCAGAAAATAAATAGATCTTATGTATCAAAGAAGAAATATTTAGTTTCACCCACATTTGAAACATTATTCTCTTCTATCCACTTGATGGGGAACAAAGAACAAGTAATAATTTCTTTTGTGTTTGAAATTATTCTTTTTTTGCCCTGAATTGACATATTGCTTAATCTTGGCTCTTCCACAAAGAAGTGCATACTGTAAAATGCAATTAAAACTAGCTTTTGTCTAAGAAAATTAAGATATGCAGAATAATCTAATTTCATCTAAGTTTATTAGAAAACTGGCTGCAGAACTGATTCTAATTTCTGTTAAAAAATACCAATAAAGTGGGGAAGAAATCGGATATTTATTTTTTTTTTCCTTTTCAGAAGAATGAAACTACAATTTCATTTTGGAAAAATAAGCGTGTCTTTTGGTATAGTAAAGGTGAATCCCTCCCTTAAGCTCATAGATCTCACTGAGGTATATGATGGGACCACTGGCTCTGAAAGCTGGCCTGGGAGTCGCGTCTGGGTCTGTCCCTGAAGGCTTTTATTCTAAGGACACTTGTATTTCCTAAATGAAAAGTATTCCAAATGAAATATTCTGAACAATGTAGTGTTGAAGACTGACAGCCTTCTTCTGATCCATGTAAATTATACAGCCAGTGCAACACATTAATGAAATCCAACATAGGCAACTAGGTTTTTTGAATTGTAATTCAATTTAGAACAGAAATATTGCCTTTAATGTTCAATAAACAACAGTTTATTTCCCATGTGCCCCTGGCACTGTGGCTAATACTACCCGTTCTGATTAACAACAGTGGCAGATGGTGGAGAGAAGAAAGGAATTTGTGCACAAATTCTGGATTTTTCAGTATTATTCTAAAGCCAAGTGGTTTCATATAAATACCTCAGTAGTCATCGCACAGCAACAAGACTGTCTCTACACTATTCTTTAATTCTAGTAGCTAATAAGTGCTTGATTTGGAAAACACTACTTGGAATTCAGTGATTTGTGTAATGCAGGAGGTTAGGCTAAGGAAATACAATGGTTCTTCTGGCCTGGAAATCTATGAACCCATAAAAATTGGATTAGATAAAAACTGATGACCTAGAGCTAAAGATTCTATGTGCCATTAGTAGTCTTCTAAAAGAACCGGCTCAGTAAATAAATTTTTTGCCTCTACTTTATTTTTCTCTGGTATATATATTAATACCAGAAAAATAAACTTTTGAAAGTTCAAAGATTCAGTGCAGTCGATATAAATAGCTAAGTACTAAGATGGTGATCTAAAGCTTTTATGAATCTCCAAACCCTTGGAGATATATTTCCTTCTTATCATCTCAAGTTTTTATTATATTTCATGAAATAATTTTACTGCATTGAATTTTTTTCTGTCGCATGTTTTTCAGTCCTGAATTATCACTGTCTGTCAAACAACTAAGCAGTTCGGTGGAGTAAGGAGAGTTGGCAGAGGAAGAACTTCATGCTCCTAACTAAAGCCTTAATTCTGCAAACCTTTAAGCACACACTTAGCATAAGAGTTTGCTTGAGTCCCAGTGATGACAGCAAGACTTCAGTACATATTTATGCGGTAAGTTGAACAGCACTGTGTTTGTTGACCTCTCCAATTACAGTCTTATGCTTATATATCTGTAAAAAAATGAGAACTAGCTAATAGGATACAATTGGAGAGAAGATAAGAAATACAGACATGAAACTAAGGGAGGGAAATATCAGGCTTTCTCAATCCAAACAGTGCTATTCTGAGTCTTCCTGATGCAAGGGAGCACACAGACAACTCTCTGCTGTCTGAGCAGTGGTGTCCCAGAACAACCAGGCTGAGTTACGTAAGGTAAAGAAATAACTGGGTTTTGGCATGAGCCAAAGAAGCATCCCAGCACTTCTGTATCAGGAATACTCATTGCAAACAAGTTACTGCCGCCTTCCTGGATGTCTTGGACTGAGCCTCAGGAAAATCCATAACATGCAAAATGAGTATGTTCCTTCCACCCATAGGCTATGTATGCTTGATTGTAAAGCTTTGAAGAGAGGAGGCAGAAAAGTAGTCACCTTTTAGAAATGGATAGGTGACAATTCAACAAAAACCGTCAGCAAAATACTGTTTTGACAGTGCGCATTACAGCATTCACTTTCATCTACCCCTCTAAACCTTTAAAATACAACACAATATCATTAGTAGTTGATGTACTTAAAATCACCACCCCTTTGTGAGACAGAATTTTGTTTCTTATCTCTGTAATTCTAGAAGGGAAAAAGCATTAGCATAAGGCAAAAGTTGTAAAAGGAAGCTGTGAAAACTCGGAAAATGTAGAACTCAAATTTCATTAAGCTCTAGGGAGTTGCAATAAAAATTGCAATATTTCCACATGAATAAATAACATGACAAGGCCCATGGAAAAAGAATGATACAAAATTCATGGCACATGAAATGGACTAAGATCTTCAAAACTGACAGGCTTCCAGAACTAATAGCAAAATATGAAATCATCATGAAGAACCACATTCCAGTGAAATCCTTCAAGACCTTATTTCTGACCTGACATTGCTTGACAGATTTATCAATTATCAGGAAGGAAGAATATGATGGAGTTTTCAGAAGAATGATAAGCAGTATAAAGGGTCATCTACTGATACAATGTAGTCTGGACCACTTGGTAAAGTAGGGCTTAAATGCGCAGTACATATGTGCATCCACGATTTGAGGAACAAACAATGCAGAAAACATGACCCATGTGGGGAAGTCTACCCGGGCACTGGAAGGGAGTTTGAAGAGGATTTGATGTTTGTAGTGGATTATCCATTGGATACAGATGTGCAATACAATATAGAAGCTATAGAACTATGTAATTTATAGACCTGCAAACAAAGAAGTGTCAAGAAGGTGCAGGAAAGTTATTGCCTCTGACAGCACACTAGTAACCAACCACGTACTGTCTTAAATTGTTTAGTCCATAACTGAAGGATTACATCAGACAGGAAAGCATTCAGAAAAAAATGTTTAGCACACTTGTCTAATGCAAACATGCATTTTATTGAGAGGCTCAAGAATTCAACCTTGTTTACCAGAAAGCTGATTGTATCACAGTTTGAATACTTGCATTAGGAAAAGATAATAGGAAGCTCTTCAGTCTCACACACAAATATAATAGCTGCAATTCTGAGCTCAATAAATACTGGTTACAAAGGTGAAGTTAGAATAACTGAGAGCATGCATACGTTTAACTGTTAGGTCAAATAACCATGAAAAAGGTCTTTATAGATTTGTAGGGAATTCTCTGCCACTAGCAAAGTTTACAAGAAAAAAGGAAAAAACTTTTTAAACTGTATAACTATTACTGGATCTACAGTTATTACATTGTTGATAATTACAACAAGGTTTGTTGGTTTTATTCCCTCTTCCCAACATTACAACTTTTCAGTTTAAATTTCAATTTAACATAGTCCTCTGCTTGGAAATTTTTCAAGATTCTAGATTTTTTAAAGATGTGGAAAAGACATCTGAAGACAGTATTACGAACTGTAAATAACAGTAATTAATATGATAGAAAGCTAAAATGATTATGTTTTTCAAACTGAATCTAATTTATTTGATTATAAATAAATATATATAAAATCATTTTTTAAATAAAATAAATAAACATAGATTTTGGAACTTCTTGTTACAGAAAAACAAAATTTGTGAACAGATAGTTCTACAAAAATGAAAGAAAACATGATGACATCTTCATGACTTTTTCTTCAGAAATTTCAAAAGTGCTCTCTAAAACAAGGAATATGTTTCCCTTGATGTCTTTTGTCCAGCAAATTTGGCAACACACATAGACCAGAAGTTAGATTTTTGCCTTTGAGGTCCATAATCCTGCTGTTTCGCAGTTCTTCATAGTTATAATGGAAAAAGAAAAAGATAATGAAATGAAATTTGCAGTCAGCCAGTGAAACTTTACTTCATTCATATAGAATCATCAGACTCTAGTTCAATTAAACTAAACAGCTCAGAGTTGTTCAAGGATTTTTTAAATTTTTATTCCCCCCCCCCAACTTCTCTTGAGAAGGCAGACATTCCAATATCAATACTTATTTTTCATATATATAAAAGGACTTTTGGTATTCTCAAGTAAAAGAACAATTCTAATGCTATAAGAAGATAACTATATTTTTGGTGTGTTAATTTCTGTGTAGGAAAGAGGGTATGTAGGACTAAATGACTCAAAAATACATTCCAAAACTACTCTATATTATTTCTACTTTTCCAAATATATTCTGCAATAGTTATAAAATCTACAAAAAGAAATAGGAGAATTTGTGGTTAATTCTGTACTTTTATTGTAATGTGTAGCAAAGGGAACTAAACAAAAGATTTCATTATAAACATACCGTTTATAGGTGGACATTTTAATGTGCCTGTTGAGCACATCCAGTGATTAAAAAATACCATTTAGAGGTGTGTTTCATTAATCATTATGTTTTACATATTGTATAGAGTCCTGGGGATTCCTTAAAAGTAAGAGGAATGTAAAAAAGCTGTATCTGTCATAAGCAGAGAGGGAAAAAAAAATCATTATTCTTTGTTTTTTTGTGAATCTGTTTCTTGATTCTTTAAACATGTCATTTACATTTACATTTTGCCATATGGAGAAAAAAGCTCCACTTTGACATGTGGAAGCTCATGCAGGGCCTGTTTCTTTCGGTCTTTATAATTTAGATGAGTTTTACTGAGAAAAGCCATCTATAGCCGATCAGTCCTCCCAGTCCCCTGTGGCTGCAGATAGAGAGTTCAGGGGAGTGCCGCTCGGTGTGTGGGTATGTGTATCTCTGCTCACGAAAGATCTGCCATTCCTGAGTGATTTGTGACACAAGCATCTAAAGAGAAGTCGTGATTACCCAGAGGGCGACAGTGTTATAGTCACACACTACAACGGATAGTCCCCTCTGACTGATGAGTATGATAAGGTGTTTTGGCTATTCATGATAATGTGCTCCTTAGGATTCAGCTCTGATAGCAGCGAGTTAGAAAAACACAGCTAGAGCAGAAATCCTGATATCATATTTACAGTATGGGCCTTAACAAAGCACTGTGGAGTCAGTGGGCCTTTATATTTTTCCAGGTGTCAATGCATAATACTGGGTATTTTCTACTCCTTTGCGTTCATGGAGTAGATCCAGAAGGAATTGGTTGAATGCAGAGAAAGGGTTGATAATTCATATCATCACTGGTTTAACTAGGCAGTGATTATCTATGATCTTTTCTACATGTTCCACTTTTGTTTGGAAAAAAGAATCACCCCACAGGTGTTTCAGTATGAAGCAATTATATTCAACCTTAATACTACATGCATGAGTTGAGCAATGTTTTTTCTTTTAAAAGTGTTGACATTGATTTTTTAAATATATGTAATGGAAACCACTCATTATTACCCACTTTTTATAAGCTACTGCTCATAAACTGCAGAGGCAGCATTCCGCAAAACTAATTATGCAGCTAATACAATGCCCCACTGATCTGAAAGTTGCATGTATTTGCAAAACAGAATGTACCTCACTTTTCAGGTTTTCAGAACAAATCCCTCTCTTTCTGAAACAGCCAGAGGTAACTGCAGTCTTAAGTTTTAACCTTTGAGAACTTTTCAGATATTACTGAGCTATCAGCTGAAAGTGACATTTTGACACAATCAGTAGATAGCTGTGACATATTAAATACCACCAAGTACCAAGCTTTTCGTTCTCTAGTGTGTTGGTGTTTTGTTGATGTATCAGGTAAAGTACAAGCAGAAACTTTGCATGTCCTACATTGTATACTGTCCAGCATAGCAAAAGCTGGAGAAAGGTTGTTAATAAGAGATAAGTGCAAGATAACCCTGAATCAGAGTACTCCTGGGTTACTTCAGAAACACTCCCTTCACTTCCTATACCAGAAAAGTGAAGATTTTATCTGGTGAGTAAGACAGGTCTGCTGGTCTAAGTAAATAGGAACAGTTGCCATCTCCTGTCCAGAAACAGTAAGAATCAGTATTTCCCCGCACACCACAAGCCTAACCTGGTACATTTAAGACTAGTGCCAATAGGTATGCCATTCTCGTGGAGAGAGTTCAACAGAGACAAAGGATTAATCTTGCTCTACTTTTGCTAGATAAATAAGGCATGATCTCAAAGCTAGTGTAACCTTTTTTTAGTAAGCAGATACACTTGGACACCACCGAAGGTGATTCATCCCGCTTGTCTTTGGCATCTATAAAAATGGGAGGGAACCGAGATGATGCCTTAGACTTGCTGTCTAACAATAGTTAGGTCAGGCAAATCCCAACATGATATTATGATTAAATTAATGTTGTTTTGTGTTTCAGTGCAGCAATAAAGTCTCAGACAAGCTGGCACATACATAGATAAAGTAAAATTCAGCCATGTCTTCAAGTCAATTACTGTTATACACCTTACATTGTTATACACGTTCTTCATGCAGCATAAGCTTCTGAATTTGTTACCTGCACACAGAAGTTTGGTTTTATTAGTCAATCTTGTGCTGAAGAAATTAGGAAAAAAATATGTATGTAAGTAGAGGGTGAATATTACTATTAAATATTACTATTAAACTTCACTTTAATGATGGCTTTTAAGAAATTGTTAAGGAAGATAAAACTGTTGAGAAGAAATGTGTGTTGGGAGATAGCAACTTAAGATTTTTCAGAAAATGTTAGTCTCAGCTGTGTATGCCACTAGAGTTGATGTTTCATACTCTTTAAATAGAATCTTTGATCACATACACTGCTAAACCAGAACAGTAAGTAGGGAAGATGTTTAGTGTACTAATATTGTGGCATCACCAAATGTTTACAGTATGTGGGGATATTTTATGCTGCCATGACACTGCTACATTTTTCTGAAAACACTGCTCAGGTCTTGAAAGCATGCTTCCAGTGTTTCTGCCCCAGTTTTAGGAGCTCTGTAAATACAATAATCCATATTTACAAGTCATAAATTCTACATTTTCTTACACATGTTTTATAACCTCTGGAGAACTGTACAGATCCTAATATAGAAAACTAGTAATTTACTATTTGCTGGCATAGTTTTAAATTGCGTAGCCACAACACTGATGCAAGGGAGGTGACATGAATGTAGAGCAGCAAGTTCTTAGATTGCACTAAACTGATCATGAAACCACAACTCACAGTTGTACTTCCAGTCAACCTGATGAGGTAATCTAAGTGTTCAGCTCCACTGAAAGAGGGAAGCCCCAGTCCCTATCACTCCCAGATACATGTTCTCACTGAAAACCTTGTGCCAACCCCATCTATTTTTTTTTTGCATCAGCCATGAACTCACGTGACTAATTAACCCGGCAGAAAATGAACCATAATGAAACAAATTACAGATAGTTTCCTGCTTTGAGCTGGTGATCTGGAAGATGCTATGAATGCCAGGGCTCACATAAGAGTGTGACCATACTACTAGAAGCAGCAGCAGAGATAGGCAGTAGGAAAGGAAGGAAAGGGAGCACATGGGGGTTTTTTTGGCAGAAGCAGGTGATTTAGTAAAGTTGAGCTACTCAAGAAATCACAGTTTGAATATAAGAACTGCTATATTTATTCAATGAGTTAGGTTTACTCATGCTTCCCTATGAAATCGATTGTAGAATATAATCTCTCTCTTCTTTCCTGATTCAACCATTCTGTTCCCAAGATGTTAGCTGGAAAATTTCTACTTTGAGGAATGCAGAGAGATATACACCAGTATTTAGTGTTGCAAATGTATACACAGTGGGTGAAGGAAAGCTGTAAGTCATCTTGAACAAAACATAAATATAAACAATAAAGTAGTGCAAATGCAGCCACAGTAGGCAATCATACGCAAGATATCATTCCTAAAGAGTGTCTCCAGAATCTAAGTTTAGAGCATTCAAGGGTCTGCTTGTTGTTGTTGTCCTTTTTTTCCTCCTCCTCCTCCTCCTCCT
>JAVJGJ010000059.1:3180936-3195684 GCA_035590215.1 Microhierax caerulescens
CCAGAATCTAAGTTTAGAGCATTCAAGGGTCTGCTTGTTGTTGTTGTCCTTTTTTTCCTCCTCCTCCTCCTCCTCCTTCTTCTTCTTCTTCTTCTTCTTCTTCTTCTTCTTCTTCCAGGTCCAGATTTTCTATACCCCCCCTTCTTTCTGCATCATAAAGGTAAATCCAGAACATTCAAGGCTTCATGAAAGAAGGTGTTTGAGTGTGGAATGTAACTCCATGAACACTTCCTGACTGAGCATGCATTATGGCTTAATATGGACGTTTGCTGAATCTGTAGAACAGAGTGACTTCTAATTACCTGAGGGGCTGCTAGTACATGCCATAATGCTTTGGGTATTCTGGCACTAGGGAAGGATATAAGGCCAATCTCACCTAACCTTAGCGACCTGATAGTTTAGTCTAGCATAGCAATTTATGATACTTCGGTAGTTAATGGGAAAAGGTGTATATCTTTAGAGAAGGAATTATTTTATTTCTGTTGGACATGCATTTTGAAATGGAATACATTTCTTTCATGAGTCACCAATCTCTTCTTAGCCCTACAGAAAAAGCTTCAATATCAGTTAATAACCAAGGTAACTCCAGAGAAGCAGGGATCTGTTTGCAGACACTAACCTTTTGATTGCATACCTAATAAATGTGGTATGAATTAAAAATTTTCTAACACACAAGCTCCACATAGGTAACATGAACGTACAGGTCTGAGAAAAACTATGTAATTCACAACATCCTAATTTATTTGTCTATATATCTCTTCTGCCAAAAAAAGAAAAAAAAAAAAAAAAAAGGCAAGTTGAAGCATGAGTTCCAAATAATTTTATATCACATTAATTTCAAATACTATGTTATCTTCAATAAAATGTAGTCCAGAACCAGAATCACAGCAGGGAATTCTGGTTCATACTCAGTTGTCCTGTATTACGAAATTTATGTCTGCTGATTCCTGGGTAATATTATAAATAAATAATGTTTTGTGGTTTTTGATCACTCCACCACTGGGGTTTGATAGCACTCTGCTTTCGATTTAAAGTCCTAATGGAACCTCTTGAAAGCTGTGTAATGTTTTTGCATAGCTAGGATGGTCAGAAATTGTTGGTTTATAAATTCTCTACAGAAATAAAAATGCAATATCTATATAGTATGAACAATACATCAAGCCCTTTGTATAAAATTGTTACAAATTTTTGTCTCTTTTCAGGAGTTAGGAAATGTTGCCTCAGAATATCACTAAACAGAGACTTTAGAAATCATTGCCTGTATTAATGCCAGCGTCATTACCTCTATAATATTGAATTAGGTACTATAGACTTTTCTGGCTTTAGGTATTTATATCTTCACTCTTCTTCTAATAAGTGTGTAAAGATAGGAGCCATTAAAGATTGCTGGATTTTGATGAGGCTTTCTAGGTGGTTGATGTCATAACATCATAGCAGTTGCTTTACATTTTACTGATTAGGTATTGTGAAAAACATAGTAATGAATACAGTCTTTAGAACTGCAGCAGCTTGGTATTAGTTGCCAAAGATATGTATTTAAAATCTTTAATGTGAAGTACTGGCTTTTACACATTGGACTTTGGAGGAAAATGATCTTGTTATTTCTTCTAGCTTACACTTTACTAGTCTTTCCTCTAAAGTCACCAGTATCCAGTGAGCCACTCTGCAGCAATTTCTTTTGCTGTGCTAACACTGATTTGGCTATTCCATGTGTATGGATAGATACTCACAAGTCAGCCAAAAACAATGGAGGACAGAGAATCACACATTTTTTTCACTCTAGAGCCCTAGTTTGTGTGTTCTTTCTAGTTAAAACCTAATGAGTGCAAATTCACTTTGGGGAGGCAATTATGTCCTGATGTGTCCTGATAGACAAGTTTAAATCAATATGACTCCAGACAGCCATAGCAGAAGTTGCAGCTTGACGGTGCAAGCAATCACATTGTAAACACTTGAAGTTATGATCAAATCGTTGTGTATCTTGAAGATAACCACAATAGTCGTAGCACTATTACAAAGTAAAATAAAATAGAATGAAAGAGATATTATATTCAATTTGTCAGCAGTTTCCTCCGTATCTTTCTTCAGTTTTTCAGTTTTAAAAGGCACTTTATGGTGTTTTCTGGGCAAAAATATAACACTGTATGTCTTGATTCTTGTTGCGTCATTCTGGTTTTAAAATATTCTATAGTTTTATTTTTCCTGAAACTTTCCCTCCCTTTAAAAGGGTAACAAGTAATTGCTTTGCAAAACAAGAGCAAAAATTGCCACTTTTCCTCAAAAATGAAATAAATAAATAAATAAATATCAGATTATATTAGATCAAACAGGTATTTTTAAGAAATTATGAAATATCTAGTAAGTTATCAGATCAATATAGTGAAGATAACAAAATTATCATATTAATGACACAGAAATATATTAAAAGTGATCATCAATTCCTTTCCTTTCCACCCACCCAGTCTCCCAAATTTTGGTAGCTGAAATAAGACTTACTATATCATCATGCCTTGAAAGGTTTGGTGTTTTTTTGGGAGGGTTGACAGGTTTTGTTTTTTTTGTTTGTTTGTTTGTTTTCATCAGCTTTTATTTTGGGGAAGCATTTGCTTTTTCAGTGAAAAGCTGTCCCACCCCCACATCATCATTGTATATGTACAGCCCTTGCTGTCTTCAGATTTCCTAAGACAGGGTAAATTCCTGTGAGGTTCTTACAGTAGGGACATTCAAAGAAATTCCACAAACTGTCAATAAAGTTATATCAGTGTGATTCTTCCCAATTAATTTCTAGTAAAGGTAAAAAATTCTAGTTAGCAAAAATAATTTCAGAATTATTTTTGCTTTGACATAAAAGAAAACCAAAATAATTTCATTTGTTTCTGTAAGTCCTGCATTTCAGTTGCTCGTAATGACAGGAAGCATAACATCGTAAATAGCATACTGTAAACTTTATTCTCATTTCATATTCACATGATCTATTTTCCATACAAACTGAATTAATAATGACACAAGAGTTTAACGTATACTTGCCTCAGGTGTGGAAAGCAAAGGAGGTGGCTGATAGATGTTAACACTTTCTGAAGGTTGTATAAGTGATGAGAATCACAATGTGATAGCTAACTGGCTGGAATGCAAAGAGTAAGCATATTGCTATGCGATTATCTGTACAGAATACAAAGACGGAAGACAATATGGGTGAAAATGTCACGTTATGACAGAATTTGTGATTGCCAACTAAAGCTCTCATATATTGCTTGGTGTATATTTTCTTCTCCTTTCCAGCCAGCATTTTATGCACAGTAGAAATCAACTTCTCTAAGACAGGTAACTAGTCTATTTGCAATTTACAATTACCTTTTAATGGAGTTCTGTTTTCCCCTGGTTTTCAGACAGTGTCATATGGTATGGATTAAAATACCAACAGGCAGATTCACATCAGGTTGAAATCATCAAAATTAAATAGCAGCTATCAACAGTTTGATGTCTAGAAACTGGGAAGATGCTTGACGTGGGTGGCCCTGCAGAGATCTGTCTCGTGTTTGGTGTAATTTAATGGTTTCATTAACAGCTTAGATGATGACTTATCAGCCTTGACACCCAACAGTAAGTGCTGCAAACCTTTTGGAGGACAAGTTGTGAATTTAAACTGATCCTGATATATCAATGAAATGGTCAGAAGTCTTTAAGATAAAATTCAACACAATAAAGTAGAAAAACTACACACATTAAAAAAACAAAACCAAAAACAAACACACAAACACCACCACCACCCCAAACCCCAAATCAAAATATACAGTGACAGAATCAACCAGGCAGGGAAAAATATAAATCTGGGATACAGAGGGCTGGAAGTGTGTCCAAATAAGCAACTACTGCTGTTGAAAAGACAGGCACTAACATGCTAGGAAATGCGTTGCAAGCATAAAATGAGGTGAGGTATAGCTATTGCTCTCCAAACAGTGTAGCTACAGAACTATTTCCAGTTTTAGATAATAAAACAGGAATCAGAGGAGAATAAAACTTCAATAGAGCACACAGGACCAGTGAAGAAAGAGTTGAAACTGTAGAGGAATGGATTCATTTTTATTTAAATGTAGAAGATTGTGTGCCTGAAGAGGAAGGAGAACTAGGTCCCAGAGACTTTAAAACAGTCTCTCAAGGTGAAAATGATTCTTATAAGAAGGATAGTTGATTTTCTGTGTCTTCAGTGTTCTGACTATCAGAATAAGAAGTTAGAAGTTTTATTTTCAAAAACAATGGTTCATTCTAAGCATTAGGAAACTTTAAACTTATTGGAAGTGTGTTACTTTATCTTCTTTGGGAGTAAAGAGTTAGCCCAGATGATCTTTCCTGTGTTTCAAGGGATGCTTCAGGTTTGTATATTTTACAGTGTGTCTATCACTAAAACAAAATACAACATAGTGAAAATATACACATTTTCATTTATTTACATATAAGGTCATAAGGGTTAACTATGTATATGCACATATTCTCAGCAATTCTTAGGCAAGCAATGGATAGAATTTCAAAACTTTTCTAATAATTAATATAAAATCCACCACAGCATGGAGTTGTTTCACACTTTTAATGAGGTTTTACTCCAAGATATATTTTCAGGGGAAGAAATATATTTCAGAAAAAAGAATACATTTAAAATTGTCAAAGTACCTTAGGATAAAATCTTTCTATGGATATTGTTGCAGATTTTAGAACCTCCAAATACTTGCTTTCATCTTGACAATTCATGAAATGGCAATAAAAATCCTCAAAATAAGGATTATTAAAAAGAGTTCTTTGTAAATATTTTGCACCAAAAAGGAAAGCTTTTAAAAATCACAAAGCAGAAGAGTTCATGAAAGTTTTTCTTCCATTACAGATAAAGCAAATCCAACACTAAATAATTCAAAATTGTTATCAATACTAAAAAAATGCAAAACTCAATTTAAAAGAAGAAAAAGAAGAAAAAAAAAAAAAAAGGAAAGCTTAGAAGCAGAAATAAGATATCTAATTCTGACCAAGACTCTGCACTTAAATTAAAAACAGAAACCAAAAATAAAACCAGTGGAAATGGGAGGTAAGAGTACTGAAATTAACCTGTTGTAGGACTTCAGGACTTACATGAACTAGTCTATATTTTATATTGATTCTTGGACCTGAGATTTAATATCAGGGACACAACTCAAAGGAAACAATTCCTGTGCCCAAGCCCCTTCCCAGGGATCTTGGGATGGCAAGGAGCAAAACATTTTGCTAAAAGATCATAGGTACAGTTATGACATCTCAAAGGACCGATGTACGATTCCTAATTCATCTCTGCTTAAGGGGTAAGGCATCTACACCTGTGCATATCTAGTGTACACTTCTGCATACCTCAGATCCAGGCTCCCTTTCCCTTAGGGTGCAGTGTCTGATCTTGCAGATCCCTGCCACGTGTGCTCTAAGCAAGGATAACTGTGAAATTAAAGCTCAGGTTGCTCAGGTCTGTTTCCCAGCCTTTCTGGGAAACCTGCTACAGGGCTTAACAACTCTCACAGTGAATATTTTATTTATATCTAATTGAATTTCCCTTGCTACTACATATTAACCCTCCTTATTTTGTTGTGTGACCATGGGAACTTCCTTGAGGAACTAGCCTCCAAGATCTTGCAGTCATTATTGATCAATATAAGAGCTCTTGGTTCTTTTAGGTTACCTGTGTGCCTTACAGTTGAAGTCAAAGTTTACTTATCTCCCTTATCAACCCACTGTCCCTTTATCCTATTTTGACAAGGAGCTAGCTAGGCCTACGATGAGTCAGGGGCCTTAGGGGCAATGGTCTGGTATTACATTTTTGGATTTGTGTAGGATCTGGTGCCATTTTTACCCATCTAAATCACAGTAAGTAGTGTTTTCCCTAAGGGAAGAATGGAGTTTGGAAGCTGAAATGGTAGCAGAATGAATGATGGATGAATGGAAAAACTTAGTCTTCCCTCAGGCTTATGTGCTGGGTAAATTCACTTGAATGGGCTTGCCAAACCCCGGGTTACTGCACATATCCTGGTTCTTGAGACTTTAGAAGCTAATTTTCACTATGAATTCCTCTTTTTCTCTGCCAAGTATATTTATAAAACATCTTGTTCTCAGTCTCGGCAGTACTCACATACCACTTCACAAGTTGTCAAAAGCTTAGTCAAGCACTGAGAAAACCCAAACTCACATAATTAAGTTAAACTCAGAACAAACGTTGTCAGCCTGTATTTAGACTGAGGTTTGTTACCTCTTTAGACAGCAAGGGCCTGAATACTTACTCTTTTCTCAATTGTACTAGCTGGTCTAAAAGTAAATTGTATTATTTTTCCTTGTAAAACTTTCTTCAACAAAGAAAACAAAATCATTGTAGAACCTGAAATTAGCCAATGTAACAAAAAGCTGAAAATTAGCAGTAATGCCTTTTTGATATCCAGAAGCAGCAAAAAGTAAATCTGGATAAAAGATTAGAAGGCTGCTTTCCAATTCATTTCTCCATCACCCATTCTTCTAGCCAAGGCTTTGTTTGACTAGTGCTTGCTGATAAAGCTTAATAATTTACAACAGCTTTGTGATGTATCTGAATTTCTCTGTTTGAATGCAGAAGACTCAAAATGTGTCAGACCCTAGCCCAGGGCAGAAAACCCTCTATTCCACTCTTTAATTTTTTCCTAAAATTCCTTCAGTATTAATAGATCTGGGTTTCTGGCTCATATTCACCTACTATTCGCTAAATTGCAATAGTGGGAGTCAAATTTCCAGTTTATGACATATACCAGGGTCTGTTTCATGTGAGCACAGGATGCAAACTCCACTGCTTGTGTTTCATTGGTGATTGGAACTTAAAAGCACTAGAAAATGTAGAACATGTTACACTTTTTCAATAGAAGAAGCATGGATAAATCCCTGTGCAAAGGAGCTGCCTTGATACCAGGAATAAATTGCTATTAGATCACTGTTAGAAGCTAGTTTCTTTTCAGTGAAGCAGAAGTGCCTGCTCTGACCCTGGCTTATTTTCACTAGCCTTGTTGTCTGGTCTTGCTTACCCACAGAGGAAATCATAGGGTAAGTGATTCCTCTGAAAAATAACCTCTTTGGGTTTGGATTGTTTTTTTAGCCAGGTTTATTTCACCCTGCAAGGGCAGAAACATTTGTGCTGTGCACTGGAAGAGAAGGGAAGACACAAAGTTGTCCTGGAGAGCATCAGCTGCCAGGGGACTGCTGTGGGAGAGTGCTTAAACTAGCTGACACTATCTGATATCCGAAATTTAAAGGAACTATTCTAGTTTTGTACCTGCTGATATTTGGCTTGATCTTTCAAGAATTATTTTTTTTTTTTTAATTTTAAAAAGTAAAGATAGATGTGAATGAAAATATCAGAGTAATCCATAAAAATGGCTTAATTATTGGATAATATCTAAAAATACATTTAGACCTATAACACTTTTCAGTTATGCTCTTACTAGAAGGACTATATAGTTTTTAAATTTAGAAAGTTTTTCCCCTTGTGAGCAGAAAAGCAGAAACTACCTTGGCCATTACAGTTACACAGCACTTTATCAATAGATTAAGTGCATTGTTTGAATATTGTATCAAAAACTATAGTAAAACAATCAAAAAATGTTAGGAAATGAACTTGTGAACGCTGAGATCATCTGAACTTTTGGGCCTGCCTTATGAGGACCTGAGCAGCTCTCAGAAAGTCTACTGCTCTGAATTCACCAACACCCTTTTGCCAATATGGGCCATAAAATTTAATTTTACAGGACTAGCAAGCTGTATATGATGACATCTCTCAGGTTCTAAATAGTCTCTCTGCAGCAGATGCTATGTCTTCTAGCATTTCTGTTTCTCCATCATGACAGCACTTGTCGCCCAGAGAGAGAATATTACTCTGTTAACAGCAGAAGAGTCTGTCACGGTTTAACTCCAGCCAGTAATGAAGTGCCACACAGCCGCTCGCTCACTTCCCGCTCACCCAGAGGGATGGGGAGGAGAATTGGAAATCAATGTAAAATTTGGGGGTTGTCATAAGAATAATTTCATAACCGGAATAAAATAAAAACAAAAGAACAATAGTAATGATAACGATAAGAGTTATAATGAAAAAGAGGGAGAAGGGGAGAGGAATGAAGTCCAAAGGGAAGGGAGAAAAGAAAAGTAGTGATGCCCAATACAACTGCTCACCACTGGCTGACCGGTGCCCAGCCAGTCCCCGAGCAAGGGTCAGCAGCCCTGGACAGCTGCCTGCCCCTGCCCCCCCCCTGTTTATACACCAAGCATGACGTCCCGTGCTATGGAATACCTCTTTGGTTAGTTCAGGTCGGCTGACTTGGTTGTGCCCCCTCCCAGAACAAACACTACACAGCAGCAACCAAGAACATCAGTGGGTTTGGTATCAACAGTGGTCTCACACCAAATCCAACACACAGCACTGCACTAGGCACCAAGAAGAGTTAACTCTGTCCCAGTTCAAAACCAGGGTACAATCTTATAAAGTGTCTTAATACTCTGTAGATATTTAATGGGCATAACAGTGATTGTAATGAATTTATCTACAGACCATGTTTTCCAGTGTTTTCCACTAAAATATATTATTACTGTTATTACTTAATCCCTATTTAAATGATAGTGTTGTCATTGTTTCTTATAAATTGTTACTGTGACTCACCTCACTGCTTTACTGAGGGGTTCATACCCTTGGTCCTGCAGTATTACCATTTTATATCCAGCACACTTAAATCCATAAACCCCTGAAACTTTAGGGTGTAGAAATTAAAATCAAAGCTAAATATAAGAGACCAAAACCAACAAACAGGCTCTTGTGGGTTGGAGTTTTTTGGTTGTTTTTTGGTTTGGTTTGGGTTTTTTTTTTTTGGGGGGGGGGTTGTTTGTTTTGTTTTGTTTTGGTTTATTATTTCTTTTTATTAGCTTGTAAGAAAATGGCAGCTTTATGGCTAAATGCATTAGGACTACCTTTTCTTCCTTACTTGTCATTTACTGCTCATCATCACAGCACCAGTTGCTATAGTGTTAGCGTTTTTCAGTACTAGGTACTCATTTCCGAATGGGGCGCTTCCCATTGCAGCGGGAATATGCACTAGGTCAAACAGTTATTACATTCAACTGTAAAGTGGATGAATTAACGGATCACTGGTGACATATCAACCTCCCTTCTGTCTTGGTAACTAAACTACAGATGGTGTAATTAATATACATATATATATAAAAACAACAACCAAAAAATAACCAACAAACAAACAAACAAAAAACAACCAAAAAAACCCCCAAATCCAAACATGCACAAGTGAATATAAAGGCAGAGGCAGTTTTAATGTTTTCTCATGAACTGTGAAAGTATAAGCGGGTACTGTAAGAAATACCTATAAACTGTTCTTAAAAACTTACATGCCTCCTATAACATTACTTTACTAGCACTCTGACTAGGTATAACATTTCACTGCAAAGCTCCTGGGAATGCTAAGAAATTTCACTTTATTAATATGGGGCATATAAGGCTCTCACTATATGGAATTTCTTGACTCTCCAGGGGTAAGGAAGGATCAAGGTAATCCCCACTGTAAACCAAAAGTATTAATAATTTATTAACTTTTCTGTTATGTTATATTAAGACCTTTGTTATTTACATATTTTAATGATGTATCATGTAATCTGTACTGATGATATTCTGTCACATGTTATAAATCTACCAGAATCCTAGGCAGAAAACATGCAATGTATATGTATGAAGTCTAAGAAGCACAGCAGCCATTTCATTAATTTAGGATGACAAGGCTGCTTCCACGTTCAGAGGTTTGTTGATGTTGATAAAAAATGTGTTGATAAAAAAATATTACGCTGAACTACAGAAAAGTTAAGCAGAAACTTTTATCATTACTCAAAGGGGCGGTTGTACTCTCTCTATCTAAAAAAAGTTATCGTCTGCTTAGACTGTAAAATGTTCTGACCAAGACTCTTTTTCCATTCCTATATTCTGGTGAAAATTAATTTTTGGTTTTGCTTCTTTTGCCATTGACCTCCAAACTATATCATTATCAGACTGGCAGCTATGAATTAGCCTAATCAAAACACAGTTCCTCATGTGAACAGATGAGTTCACAACTTGTCAGAAGCTGAACTTAGCAATCGCATCTGGGGTTTGTCCCTCTGTGCTGGAGTGGGCTAACCAAGCTGGGCACAATGAATACATTTGTCTTTGATGCTGTCTTGAGGGTTTCCTGCAGAAATTAGTGGTTATTCTTTGTCCACTCTGGAGCAACAGTGTATTAACGGATGCTGTACCTGGCTCGCAAGCACAAGTGGTCCTTCAGGCACCTGCATGTCATCATCAGCATAATGTGCCTCGTTGAAAGTGAAAAGTGGCAAGCCAAGATACCAAAGTAAATGTCATCAATAGAACTATTTGACTGGAATGTGACCACAAAATTAGACTTTCCTCAAGTTTATTTGTTGTTGGAAGTAATGTAAATACACATTTTTATATACACTATGTAAAATATATATCTTTTTCCTGTATTACAGTTTTCAGAAATATCTTTGAAAGAAACTGGTGTGCTCCATTTTATCTAGTCAACCTAGCATATTCTGAAAGAATATTTACCCGTGAAAAATTGTGTTCAGCACTAGATTGCAGTTAGCTTCAACAGATGTAGATCTCACTTCAGTTTGATTTACAGCACATTAAATCAGGGGCAGCTTCTCTAAGACAAGTAAAGACTTTGACCCATGTCAAACCTAGTAAAAAAGTCCTGGAGTAAATGCCATCAAGTTCTTGCAGTGTTTGATTGGTATACAGCATGTGGCTCACAACTTACCATTTCCATCCCATGCTTTAAAAGAACAGGCAGTGAAATTGCTGTTTCATTTGCATCGTGCCTCTTGCATAAAATCATAATTCAAAAGACTTTTTACATCTCCTTTTCTATGCATGTTCTTTCTATTTCACTCCTTGGTTAAAGTTTTCAGTACCTTCCATATATTGTGCCAGCACATATGTGAAATTATTGCTGACATTTAAAGTGAATGATCTACTATATTTCTCTATCCTTGCATAATGTTGGTGTTTAAGCTTTGCTTGTCTCTTTTTTTAAACAACAACAGCAAAACCCAAACAAACTAAAACAAACC
Organism: Microhierax caerulescens; assembly: GCA_035590215.1. Lineage (NCBI taxonomy): Eukaryota > Metazoa > Chordata > Aves > Falconiformes > Falconidae > Microhierax > Microhierax caerulescens. Next base: position 3,192,088 of record JAVJGJ010000059.1, read on the forward strand.
AAAAAAACAACCCCTGCATTACTCATCAGACAGTATTTCAATGTCAAAAAATTGCAGATACTGGTTTGAACATATACCAAGGAACATTGTTTAACAGAAACCTTCCTTGAAATGTATGGAGCAGTATGAAACAACACATCCACAGTATTTCATAAAAAGTGAAATCAACCGGATCCCACTGGAAAGATGTCATAATTTTCTGATTGATTTTTAAGTTACTTTGATGGCTGTCAATTTTTTTGATTTAATTCTTGTTTGAGAAAAGGTCCTGAAAATGAAAACATGCTTTACATATTAATCCAAGAATTAGAAATTAAAAATAACATATTTACATTGCTTTCATTAAAAAAGGTGGATACTCAGACTTCCTCCATTTCTCTCATCTGTTTTTTTCTGGTAGAGAGATATAAAGAAAACCGCTATAAACACAACATTCTCCTTTTTAAATTCTCTTTGCCTGCTCTGATTTGAAGCATTCCATGACTTCTTTGGCTACAAGTGTCATATGTGGCATATGACTGCCTGAATACAGTAATTAAGAGGGGCAGGCTACTTTAAAATTAAAAGAAGCAAGAACCTTTTTGCAACATATCCCCCCAAGCATTTATTTAAGGAGAAAACTATTTCATTTACGCTGGTACAAATTGTGTGGGCATCTAATATGTCTATATTTATTGGATTTTGTAGATCATAAAATCCTCTCGTCCTCCTGATTTTTGTAAGACTTTTGTCAGCTTCATAAATTCCTGCAAGTTTCTCCACACATTTTGTAAATACCTATTACATTTAATTATAATTTTTAGTTCTGCAGTCTTTTAGAGACTCACTCTGGAATTAGGGCCTAATGAAGTGTCTATAAACAAAACACTACCGAAAACATAGATGTGGTCTTAAAGGTCTTAAAATCAAAGGCATCAATCTTGCAAAGAACTATGCACGCTTTGAGCTTTGTGTCATGAATAAAGCCAGGCCTGTGCTATACTGTTCTGTGAACACAGCTATGTCAGCTAGGAATGGAAGACAAAAATGTCAAACCCAGATAACTCATGCCAGAAAAGCTTACTGTAGACTCAACTCCCCTGATGGAGCTCAATGTATGTCATGGGAGGACATGCCACACTTACACAGATAGAAAAATTCTCCTGTCAGTTGTGGCTGTATTTCCATTTGAACATGTTGGCAACATGTTCTTAATTTCATTTCACATTTGCTTTCAATTAAGAACTATATAAACAATATAATGATGCTGATATTTCATTGCAAAATGAAGATTTTCTTTTAAGTTTGATTTTACTTGTTTTTTTCTTTTCTGAAAGAATAGCCTATATCCATTCTATGAAAATTAATTCACTTAAAACAGCATGACATTTATGAAAAGTGTATCATTTGAACAATGAATAGCAATTTTCATAATTTTCAGTGCAATTTTCACATGCTGATCAACATCAGTATGACAGTAATCACTAAATATACACTGCACTTTCACATATTTCTATGTAATATAAATGTGATTTTTTTTTTGATGGAAACATACCAAGGACAGGGGTTTTGTTTGCAGTCCGTTTAAAGTATTACAAATACCTATCACTGCCTAAAAATAAACAGCAATTTCAGAACAAAAATTCTGCCCTCAGAAGTTGTTTAGAAATAATCTTCAGGTAAAACTAATACTGATTAACATTTTTCTGAAATTAAGACCAAAACCAAATTACTATATTAACTGTTGTATTCCTAATGCTACCAAACAAGAGCCATTGTTGTGCAAAGAGCTCTTAACAACCTCTGTGTGTCCTGTGTCCTCCAGTAAGTGACTTTTATAAGTCAGCATTTTTATTTTTCTGCTTAGTGACTGGTCTGTCTGTGAACATTTTATTTTATCCCATTTGGCTCTGTGTAACTTCCTACTCTCATATAGTCAAAGACCTTGAGGATCTTCCTGTGAAATACCAGTATATGAAGAGGCAGTATTTTATGTGCTTTTAATATACATTCATATGCATAGATATATACATACACATATATGTCTCCACATTTACTGTGAAATAGAAGATATAACCATATGCATACAGCAGTCTTCAAATGTGATGATTTGGTAGGGAAGACTGTTTAAGTCCAAAAACCCTGCATAATTTTACCCCAGTTTTGGAATAACTCTGAAACTCCTCTATATAGGTATTTCTGTTGTTTTGGAACTTGTGACTTGGCATAGTACTTGCAATTTCATGTGCGTGGCCATCTGTCAGATGAGCTGCAGACAGTGAAACTCTACCTCAATGAAATCAACAGAAGAATTGCGCTAGCAAGACGCTCAAGTACTATTTTTCCTTGGAACAAAAGCGGATGGCTTCTAGGAATACCTAACAATCTAAATACTTTCAAGGACATTAAAAGAAGCTTTCAAACCCCTATTTGGCTTGGGTAATCACCTGCAGAGTAAACTGATCTTTGATTAAATTTTCCTAGAACAGGTATCTGGTTTTCCAGAAATATCCTAAATTCAGACATCTGCATAAAATGATGGATTAACAAAAGCAGAGGCGGGAACAAAAATTTCTTATAAAAAGGGTTTTAACCTGAAAGATGTATTTGCCTGCATATCATTGAGCAATTAATGCATTTTGCTTCAGAAGATTTCTTTATTTGCCTTTCTATATATTTGCATTGTAAATATCTATGTATCTTTGTATCAATCTATCATTTCACCCTTTACTTATATATTCCTAAATGCCTGCACTGCAAACCGAAACCAAAGACCTCACTCTTTCCCTAGGACAGACTAGCCACATGTGTAAGCATTCAAACTTACAAATCCTCAACAAGAATAAATGAAACAGCTGTTTAGAAATGGAATTTCAACCCCTTTCTTGATCTTCCTGTAGCCACTCTATGTCCTGAAAACCTTGGTAACTGGCCTTTATGAGGTATAGCATAAGAGTCTGTTCCCTGCTGTTTGGTTTTGGTTTAGCTTTTGGGGTTTGAGGGTTTTTTTTGGTGGTTGCTGGTTTTTAATTTATTTAATAATTTATATGATATCTTCTGTTTTAAGCAGCTTTACTACACTGATAGGATGCCCTGGTGGTGCCCAGAAATTTTTCGTTGTCAATAACTGAAAGATATAAGAACCTGCTAAGCATCTGCTTGCTCAATGATTTGAGCTGTATAGTCTCTGTCCCGAAATTGTCCTGGCTGGTTGCAGTCCAGTAGCACTACTTGCAATTGCTGTTGTTACTACTGCCATTATTACTATGGGGTGAATTTCACCCTGACGTAGAGGATGGCACAAGGTCAATCTGCTTATGAAATCCTAGATCAGCCTTTTTTGACACTGTTAAGGGGGACTTAAATGGTGCACAGCTCTTGTGCTTTCTCCTTATGTAGAATTCAATGCAGCCCATATTAGAGATTTTCTAGCACTTTAATCTGTGAAAATCTGTGGGGTTTTTTTGAAAGAACAAAGTGATGAACAAAACTTATCATTCTGTACAATCCTATGCAAAAAATAGTAAGAGGTGTAAGAAGCTGCTCTCTACAGCTCCCTGAGGAGGGGAAGTGGAGAGGGAGGTGCTGACCTCTTCTCCCTGGGATCCAGTGATAGGG
>JAVJGJ010000059.1:3204097-3214460 GCA_035590215.1 Microhierax caerulescens
AACAAAACAAAACAAAACAAAACAAACAAAACAAAACAAAACAAAACAAAACAAAACAAAACAAAACAAAACAAAACCAAAACAAAACCAAACCAAACCAAACAAAACAAAACAAAACAAACAAAAAACCCCAAACACAATCATTTAATTTTCTTTCCAGGAAACTGAAGGTGTTACATCACTGTGGCATCAAGGTAAGGGAGAGTGGAGAATCACATTTTCATTTAAACACTACTTCTTATCTGAGATAGTCCAAGGTTTTCAGCATCAGTGTTTGTATCCTGCTTTGAGGCCAATGGGTGTTACACTTCCTCTTCTAAACAAGTGCAAATGGAGATACGGAAAGTTTAACTGACTTAAGACTATGCATCCAGTTAGTGGCAAAACAGTTAAGAACCTCCAAAGAGCTCTGGCTTCTGGTTAGCTGTGCTCTGGATCTAAAGCATGTTATATCGTAATGTGTATTTAGATGTCAATATTCTTAAGGTTTTTGAGCATGGGTTATAGCTTGTTACTGTAGCTGGCTTCTAAGTTTGCAAGTTTTTCCATTTTTAAATGTCTTCATTTGAATAACAATACAGGAAACGCTACAATGATCCCTGCTATTTAAGTCTTCATTTCTGAAAAGATAAGCTCTGACACTAAATGATTATGTAAATGAATTAACAAATGCTGTTGAAATTTGGACTTCTTACACATGGAAAAGTTTTTCATATAGCTACCTGTTTTCAGGATCAAAACCTTAAAGCTTAATATGAAAGGGAGCTTCTCTCAGAATTCATTTCATCTTGCAATGAATTGTCAGGTGTTTCAGTCCTTGGTCAGAGGGAGTCTCTGGGAGGGTGCAGGCCTGCGCCATATCAGGAGGCATGTCCAAAACAAAATGGTTGGGTTTTTTGTTTGGGTTTTTTTTTTTTTTGGGGGGGTGTACTCAGAAGGCTGTAACAACTGCCACTGCTAGTGAACAAACTACTGGGAAATTAGTATTGTGCAATATGCTGAATAATAACCATATTTTAATTTGTACATTGTTTGTTGGCAGCAATCTGTGACAATATTAACTTCTAACATCGTTACTGGCTATCTTAAACTGACAATGAGTGATACTTTCTAGCAGACTGATAGACAATTATTATACTATCCACACCAACGAGCTCTGTGCTCAGTAAAGCTAAGAATGCAATGTTTCTGGAGCTTCTGGAGGTAAAGGGGATGTGTATATAAACCTGCTTTTCAATTAGATGTATATAGGAGCTACTTTTCATCTCATCTCTCATCCTCAAAATGTGGCAGACTGGCTATAAACTTGTTAATATTTCTCTGTCATGCTTGATGCTCCTCAGACGCATACATGTAGAGACGAAGCCTAACTGAAAGCTCTGCCCAGACAGATGCAGCCCCCACTGCGTCTGTCCAGCTCTGACTGATAGACCTGCTCAGGTCTGGAAAAAAAAAAGAAGTGATTGAGGAACTCTGTTGTGTGGCTGTGGCTGACTTCACCTGTCGTGTAACACACGAAAAATATGTGGGAGAGCAGAGGCCAATGTCCAGTGACAAACATTAATTGGCCTCAGATATGGTGAAAACCAAAGGGGTTTTCCCCAGCTTCATGATTAACAGGGCCATTAGTGGCTTATGATGGCAATGTATACAGAAAATAATGTACAATTGGAATTATAGCCCCTCAGGGGCAGGGCGACATATTCAGAGATACCTGATGGTGGGGTATATGTGGCATCACTGAATGGTGGAGCAAGGCCACCACTGTCTTGAAGGGTAGGAACAAGTGTCCCCTCCCCTGAGAGTGCCCTAGGTCTGCAGGGGGCTTCCTTGGTATGAGTGTGTTGTGTGTTGCAGAATAAGAAACCTAGAATAGAAAGGGCTCTCCCCACAATGTCTGCCCTGCTCATTAAGTTTTAAGCTGTGCATTACTGAGTTGTATGGCTTGGTCTGTCTGGACACATCAGCAAAATTCTCTTGTGACAAGAAATCAAAGAGGAAAGGCTTACTTTAGAAAGTGCAAGAATATGAAACCAAAGGTAGAGCCCAAATGCTGTGAGAATTAAACTATGAGCAGCAAAAGAGGTAATACTGTTATAAGAAAATACTTTCCAGGATGTCATGAGATCCTCTGCTTTCCTGTGAGCAGGGTGTGAAATCTTTATCTTCTCCTTGTTGAACGGTTATTCACAAAAATAGGATTAAGTATCAAATAAACAAAATAAGATGACCAGTACTATATATTAAATATATAATTCTTAAGCAATTGCAGCATTTCAAACTAAATAATAAAATGTAAACAAATCACATTCCCACATTATGCATATTTGCCAAGCAGCTGAAAAGCACCTGTCAGTGTTGCATGCTTTTACTTTTAATGACTGGTAGCAAGTTGCTGTGATTTAAAGTTCTTGGACTCAGCTTAAGATACATGTATTCTCAGTGACAGTTACCTAGTTAAAATGTATTGTCAGACATGAATAGTGGGCAGATGTTTTAGGACTTTTGATGCTTCTCCTCTGTGGTACTGATTTTTTTGTAATTCTGTGTAATGTGTGTACCTATCAGTGCAGACTTTCTGTGTAGTACCCAGTTCAGTTTCATCCTTCCAACCTGAGCTTGGTATACACAGAGCTGAATAGTAAACATGTTGGAAAACATAATCTAACAATGTTTTATCAGATCTTAATTACTGCATTTAATTTTACTTATGTTTTCAAGATATGGCAGAGAAAAACTGTTCTTTAAAAGCTTATCATTTTTGATAAAACAGAAAAGAGAAGACAGAAACAGGAAGTTCTATCTAGTGACACTGATCAGAAATCCCTATGTGCCATTGCCATATTCATTTATCATTAGGAGACACATTTCAAAACAGAAAGGTGAGTGAACTCTTTCACTTCTTGTACAGAAAAAGGAGTTAAAGAACACACACACACACACAGAGAATTATTTGCTAAAGATTACAGATTTGTTGGCCCTTTTTTTTGTTAAGTTATCTATGAAATACAGTTGCAAATACATTTAATCTTACTTTGTACAGAGCTTGCACAGTTTATCCCATCAAATCTTGACCTCTTACAATATTCAAATATCAGAAATGTGTGTTCCTTTTACTTAATGTCTTGTTTAGAGGAGGTGATTTTTTTTTTCCCCTAAAATAAACATTCCACAGTGTAAGGAAATAACAAACCTGGCAATGGAAAACTTCAAAAGACCTTTATAGCTGACTATATTTCTTCACAAATAAAGAGTTATGTTTACGCACGAGTGGCAAACGTTGCTGAAAAACACCTAAGGGTCAGCACTAAGAGACAGCTCTTTAATTTTGTGTCCGTCATAGTATAAATGAGGTGCTTTGGGCAGTGATATGCTAATACGGAAAAAAAATTTATTGGCTTATGCTATAGCATCTGATTCTCAGGGAGTATTCCAGTTCTCAGGGTGATTTCATGGAGGAGCAGTTTGTTGAAGTTGGAGTTCAAGTATGTTGAAAATAGTTTATGTGGCAAACCATCTTAAATACTCTGCTGCAACAGAGAAGAAATAGCAGTTCAGTGTAGCTAGGTTCACACAAAACAACATCTTGGCTATAGAATGAACTCTCTCAGCCGGGTAAAGTGAATTTATTATTGTTGCTTATTTGTTATTTACGATGTGCTAAAGACATAGCAATCCCATTCAGGATCAGTCCCCAGTTAGGCATGGATTGTATAGACAGACAAGAATAAGACAATTCCTGCCTCCGTAAGCTTTACAAGTAATTACTTGCAAACTCTGATCCCCTTGACAAGATCAAGTCTCAATTTCTCAGGAAGCAATATGAATGTAGAGGTTACCTTGCTGAAATCCTGAATATAAATTAATCAGTGTATCAGGTATGTTAATATTACAGTATATTATAAGGGTTACACCGACACATAGTTTTCTGGATCCATAATACTCAACCCTGTAACTAGGAAGGGAAAATCGAAATTTGCAGATCAGTCTCAAACCTGAAAATGTTCAAGTGTGTCCAACCGCAAGACACCACTTAAATGACCTCTTGTCCATGTGATGTTAAAATCAAAACTGGAGATTTTAATTCTGCCTGTGTGAATTTATAGAGAGAGCTCTTCTGTTACTTTTAGTGAAGGCACAGTTTTAACTTTTTTAGATTTGATATAGAATCCAGTGGAATTATTGGAAAGAGTTCTAGTGACTTCATTGAGGTATGAATTATGCCCAACGTGTTTATGCCCTAGCTCATGTGGCCTGTTCTGCTATTCAGTTCTGGAAGAATGTTGATTTCTATTTTTCTGATGAAGGCAGGATTAACTAATCAGTTATTGGGGGAAGGAATAGATTGTGGCTATGAAATGGAGAAAAAGCATTTAATCCTCTTTAATTGGTTCTTATTTGCATATGAGCACATGACTTTAAGGCAATTTTGGAAGTTTCTCTTAATTCTGTCCTTGAGATCTCATTTCCATTGTTTGGACACTGTATCAAACAGCTCAGCCTAGAGGACCGCCATTATCACCCGCAAAACACACATTGTATCTTTACCCCCTCATTGATCTTTTTAGTTAGTATAAAGCAGTCTACATCTTATGAATAACTAAGCATAGTTTTATCACTCATAAACATTTCCTTACCTGTACAATATAACTGTAGTTTTCTAGCCAGCTTCTTAATTGCTTGCTTATCAAGAAAACAAAACAAAACCTCTGTTCTTTCTAAACACTAAACTTTCACTCAAATCTTCCAAATGCCTTTTTTCCTTGTATATTCTGTCACTAAGCAAAAGTGATGTATTGGCATATTATCGTAGTTCACCCCACGCAAGCTTGTAGGAATCTAGCAACCCAAAAAATAATAATAAAAAAGCCGTTTCCACTAAGTCAGCACAGAAACTCCAAATGCCATTCAAAAGGTCTATATTTCCTGGTATATACACTTCTATCTGAGGGGTTGTCATAGTAAAATGATGAATCTTCACACCTTTTGACACTTGTACACACGAACACTTTCACACATGAGATCATGCATTACAGAGTCAGTTGCCATATTCCTATTTATAAGATTCAGTTTTAGGAAAATGACAGCTTTATTTATTTCCTGTGGAAAGAAATATTTTCAGACCACTCTATACTTTCAATCTTTTTCTTACTCCTAGAGGCAACATGTTTAAAATATATCTGCAGCTAACAAAATTGTGTGGAATTATTACTGAGATCAAAAAAAGTTATAGCACTGCTTTCAGCACTGTAAACTCAGAAGCATCAGGTTCAAGTTATTTCCTCTTTTTGGTTTGTTTATTTAGTTGGTGAGTTGTCTGGTGTTTGTTGTGGCTGGTTTTTATTTTATTTTTAACTGAAAGTGAATCCAATCAATATTTTCAATTTTTCTGTTTTGAGCAGTCACATATTCTGAATAATGACATTGTCAAGAGTAGTTCTTTGCTTAATTTTCTGGTACTCAAGTTCTCATCTAAGTATTGCTACTTTTTGTATATTCCTATTCTTTTAAGATGAATACTAGAATAGGATCATCTATTTTTTTTATTGAGTGTTTGTTTGTTGTTGGTTTTTTTAATACCCTAATTTCTTACAATTTATAAAGAAGTAAGTATGGTTAGGTTTTGGAAAACGTTACTCATAATATATTTTCCATTTAAAAGTATCTCCTAAGGGCAAAAGTCATTAGTACTAATCTTTTAATGAGAACAGACAGTCTCTTAATTGTGTATTTTCCTGAACGATAGCTTGCACTTTGTCCTCAATACCTAGATGATTATGCTTTTATAATATTCACTGTACATCAAATGTAAGATAGTTGTGGTTGCATTTTTGGTCTTTTCTAATGTTTCTTCATGCACGTTCAGTGTTGTTTCTGTATGTTTTATACTTTCCATAGTGCTACCTTGCATAGAATAGATGATGAGCATGACTGAGAAAAGGATAATGAATTAATACCTGACAAAATGTCATTTGTGCTGTTGTAATTCATATTTTGTGTGTTGTTAATATGTTCACATGCCATCAGACCGCTAAGGCTGAATTACAGAAATGTAAATTTACATGTTATGAGTGTTAGAAGTGTCTTTGCAAAACAGTAGTCCAAATAAAGAAAGTGAAAGTGTTTCTACAGAAATAATTATTCTAAGTAATTAACATGTCTATTTTGTTTTTCCCCTCATTGAAAAAAAACCCAAACAACAGGACCTGATGACAAACCACTGAAATCAATTAACGGTTTACCATCCTTATCAATGACATAAATTGAACATACTTAATCACTGGGTTTTTCATTAAAAAGAACTATAGGATTTAGTCTTAGTTCACTAAAATATAATATGAAATTAGAATAAGTATATATTAAGTCCCATAAAAATCTATTTCCTATACAAGCTACTTTAATGAGTTGTTCAAGACCTGCTGCAGGCTTTAGCAGAAATGTCAGCATTGAATTTCTTATGTCTCTCCCCTCCTTCCTGCCTAGCAGCAGAGTTCAACAGTGCTTCAGAGGCAGCTTATCTTCTGAAGTTTTAATAGTTCTAATTTACTTTCTGAAGAGAAGGTAAAACTTTAAAGTACACCAACTGCCTCTGATAAATGTGTTGCCAGTAGTGAGCTAAATGGGAGAGGAATCCATGACATTCACCTTTCACACAATTTGTGTATAAACTCTGGGTGACTGTGGGTAGCTGTTTCAAAAGCGGACGGTCCTATTTCTGCCTCATCTGGATGTTGCATATTGTAGCAGTTTCAAACCAGCAGGGATGCTTTTGAGTCAAGTTTCTTTATGCAAAAAGCTAAATTTGGATAATAAACTTGACTCCTGATTTGACTTTTTAAGTACAAATCATACTTGAAAGTAGACTTGTACTTTTTGCACCATAACACAAGTATATCTCGTATTTTTGGGGGGACTTTACTCTTTTTTCCTTTAGCCGTTAGTTTAGCATGAAAACCATGCCTCATATCAGCATTTTCTGGTCACATATAAAATTCTGTAACCAAGGAAACTATCAAGCCTGTTAGATAAGCTTTTCCTGAAGTTCAAAAATCAAAGTACCATTTAAAAATTTAAAAACAAGCAAAGAACTCAAGCAGTCATAAGAGTATGCTTTTTCAAAGCTTAGCTTCATCCAAACGTTTTATGTATTTAACTATTTATTTGGCGCATAAATCACACAAGTAAAATTCAGCTTAGAATCTTACTCTTACACTAAGGGCTGTAGTTCTTTATGTTCCACTTGACGTCTTTCCCTTTTCTTTCACTTCTTGTTAGAAACAGTTGTCCTCGAGATAGCCCTATGATAAAATAGACACAGAAATGCCATGGCTTAGAAAGCCTAGGAAGACACACATAGATGTTTGTCTACATTTTCTTAGTAGTAAGGAGTTCTATGCACACAAAACACAATACAAACCAATACATGCAATTGCAGATATTATTTTTCATAACTGACAAGTGAAATGGAATTCTAAAACTTTCAAATCTATTTTAAACTGGAGTGTGCAATACTTAAAGAATGTTTTACCAGAAGACCGAGAAGTGACTATTTGAGTCTGCCCCATCTGGAGTCTTTCCACTGATTGCACTGGGAGTTCAACTAAGCCCTTAATATACAACATTTGCTTTCATAGAAGAGCCTCTGCAAGTGGGTCATTTAATCTATTCTCACACTAATTTAGGGTTATTTCCCTACAGTAAATGCATTGGTTAGTTTAAAATATTACAAAAAGTTTCCACCTGTTCTGAAATTCTCCTTGGGACTGTTTGCAAGCTTAACACATTGTATCACATCAATTTTATTGAGTAATTTTGTAAAAAGAAAAGAAAAAAAAAGCCACCCCCCTAAGTTCCCTGAGGTTTGACTCTTTATAAAGCTATTCTGCTTACAACCCTGCTATTCTCTGGATCATTATAATTTCTTTGTATGTGTTCTATTACTTAATCAAACAAAAATTGGATTTAGGATCCTAACTACCTCTTTCTTCTTTGCAAATTAATATCAGATTGGCTTCTCATAGGTGTTTCTTTCATAGTTTTCCAAACAGATCTACCACCACTGTTTACTTAGTCATTGCACTGTGATTTCTCAACTATATCTGTAAGCAAATTTGCTTGTCTCTTTCTTATTGTGGAAGAATGTGCTCCTAACTGACTGGTAGTATCATACTTTTCTCCTAAGGAAACAGCAGACATAAAAAATAAGAAGGATTTATCATTAATGTAATAAAATTAATTGTATATTTCTGATCATTTAAATCTCCATAAAAATTATAAATTGATTTAAATCTAAGGCAAACATACCTAGTAAAACACTTAGATGAAGGTTTAGCTAAATGTAGATTTTAGCCTCTTGGTTTTAGTATCCTTTAGGAGGCCATATCCAAAACCAGCTTCCAGAGACATCAAATCATCTGTAACTATAGGCCATCAAATTTATCAAGCTGTTACCTTAAATATGTCAACTTCTCTTCTCACTGTTTTTTCTAATTTCCTGAATAAAATCCACTGTTTTCAAGTTCTTCAGAGTCTGTACCTTCAGGGTCTCTTTAGCAATTTCGTCCTTGAATAAAAGTATATACCCCACATTGCTTACACCCTTCACAGTGGGTACCCTGCCAAGTTTTAAAACTGTATCCTTTGCTGCTGAAAACAACTGGGGATTTCAGCACTAGTTTCAAAGGTGTAGAATAATCACAGTAGCTTCAAACATACTTGATCCTCCATAGATACAACATAATTTTTAAATAGAAAAATCATGCATGGTCAAAAATAGAAAATATTTATATTTTCTATTTATATTATATAAATAGAAAAACGAAGCATGGTCATAACTCCTTGAGAAGAAAAGAAATCTGTGTAAAGCAGGAACACGTATTAAAGGACCTTTCTCTTTTCTTTTTTGTTTTATTTTGTTTTGTTTTGTTTGGGGGTTTTTTGGTTTTGTTTGGTTTTCCCCTGAAGAAATATTTATTTTCCAAATGGATAAGTAATATAGTAGCATAAGCCATGAGAATTACTTTCATTTCAAGTTGAAGGGGTAGTCATTTGTAATATTTCAGAGAACATTTTAAAGCATGAGAATGTGGTGAATGATGCTTTGGATGCAGGCAGCCTAGCAGGAGAACCCAGCAGGGTGCATATTCAGATTTCATGATATTTTATGCATCTAGGTAAAGGGAAAATACATCTCAAAAAAATTTGATTGTTTAAAAACTAGACATAAAATTAAATTTGTTTATCTAGGTTTTTTCCACACTAAAAAGTTATACATCTCTAGAATGTGATCCATCCCAGCTCAGATTAATTGCATATGTCTATATTAATCTATTGAGAATAGATAGTGTCTTGAAGACCAAGCCAAATGATTGTTTTTCAGATGGCTAATATTAGACTAAATGAATCCTACCTCAAGGTTAACACGCCCTAGACAGCCTGCTCAACCTTCAGTCCTACAGATGAAAACAGTAGACAAATTGCATGTGTATGAGGAGAAGGCCTGTATCTGGTGTCCTGCATCTGGAAGGTGCTAAGGGGACTTCATGGCCCAAGGGTTGGTTCCAATGTCTCAGAGTTTTAGAATATTCTGTTTAAATGAAAATTTCAAAGTAACACTCTAAAACTGGATTCTAGATCTCAGTTCAAGGCACCTGATTCTAAGTGTTCCAGATTATATTTAAAGATTCAGACAAATTAAAGCTGTAGTGTAGTACCATACAGTACAGTAGGAGTCCATGAGTACTGGTCAGTCTTTAAGAACCACCTTTTAGAAGCCCAGGAGCAGGCAATTCAGCAATTCCACAGTGTCATAAGTCAAGTAAGCAGTGCAGAAGACCACCTTGGCTGAACAGGCAACTCCTCATGGAGTTCAAGAGGAAAAAGAAATTATATGATCTCTGGAAGCAAGGTCAGGCTTTGCAGGAAGAGTACAGAGCTGTGGTTTGTTTATGCAGGAAGAAGATAGGAAAGGCCAAAGCTCAATTAGAGTTGAAACTTCAAGTGTTGTTTCAGATAACTAAAAAAGGCTTTTTACAGTATGTTAATAGCAAGAGAAGGCCTAAAGAAAACATTGAACTGATACTTGTTGAAGATGGTCATCTGACTAATAGGGATGAAAAAAAGCAGAGGCATTCATTGTGCTTTTTGCTTCAGTCTTTAGTAATGTTGATACGCCTTGGGCTGCCAGTCCCCAGAGTCAGAGGACTACAAGTGTGGGAACAGTAACTTTTCCTTTTAGACACTGAAACTGTAGGGACCAGCTGTGTCAGCTGAATGGACCCAAGTCCATGAGGCCTGATGGGATCAACCCCAGAGTACTGAAGGAGCTAGTGGATGTTATGGCAGGACCCTCTCAATCATCTAC
>JAVJGJ010000059.1:3214562-3239795 GCA_035590215.1 Microhierax caerulescens
TCTATTCTATTCTATTCTATTCTATTCTATTCTATTCTATTCTATTCTATTCTATTCTATTCTATTCTATTCTACTCCTATTCTATTATATTCTTTTCTAAACTTCTAGCGAGCTGGGACAGATCTGATATTTGCAGAGCACAAAATTGCTAGTGACACATTGATCAGTTCAGGAGGGAACCATTGGCTCTGAACTCCAGCAAGAGACAAGGACTTCATTGCACTGTCTGGTGGTGTTCCATGTTCAATGCCAAAGAGAGACAGAATTTTCACAGGTATCTCAGAAATTTATGTAAGAGAGAGGATTTTAAGTTTAATAATAGTATACAGCAAAATTATTCAGACTAGAAATAAAGTAGGAAATAATGAGATCAGTGGAATAGGAAAATAAATGTCTGTGTTCAGCAGGCCTCTTAACAATAAGCAACTTGAGCAAATGTATATAGAATTTAGCCACACCAAACACAGTGCAAAATCTCAGTAGCTTGAAATACCATACCTGAAAAATTTAAAGTTCAGACTGTATATGATCAATGACCCAGACAAGACGTTAAAAATAGTTGTAAAACAGTAAGAAAAGCATAATCATAATCATAATGGGAGATTTCAGTTGTTCACATGTAGACTGGGTGAATGTTGTGCTATAAAACATTATGGTATTTTGAACTCTTTTTTTTTTTTTTTGAGGAATCTGCCTTTAAGAAATCACAGAAATGAAATCTTATTTCGCTTTATGCTTGAGATGCACAATACCTGATCCAAAAATCATCCTAATAGCAACCTTGGTGATTTCCTACCTTAGAGAAGTAAAAAAAAAAAAAAAAGTTCCTAATTCAACAGGATAATGTTTTATTTTTGTTTTAAAAGAGAAGTACCATAAAATTTAGGAAAATAGTTAAAAGATTACTGAAATGCAGTTAGAAGAATAAAATTATTTCAGGATGCATAAGGCATGTCTAAAAAAAAATTTATTAAGGCTTTAGGATAAAACAAATTAAAAAGTGAAGGGACTCAGATGCTATTATCTACTGAGTATGGCTAACGAGAAAAGAAAGTGGTAACTGGTAGAACAGCTTTCTTCCTAATGTGGAAGTTTTCCCCAATTGAGTAAAACAGAAAAGAGCATTAACTCTTAATAGCTAAATGTAGAATCAGAATAACCTAAGCCAAGAAAAGATTCTAATGTACAACAGGTAAAAAACATTGTTATAAAATGCTAATTGCCCTGAAGTCAGGCGACTGTCAGAGATGGTGGAGCCCAAAACTGTGAAGATGTGCAAGGAGTATTCAATGATACTAAAGCCATAACAGGCATTATTAGTAAGGAGACTCTGAAGAACTCTTTCTAACTGAACTGAAATTAATGAAAATGAACAAAATCAATTTTCCAGGAACAGACAGTATTCACCCAAGAGTTCTAAAGGAATTTGTTAAATTACCAGTTTCAGTTTATAACCTAGCCTTCAAAACAGCTGGAGGAATGGAAGGTGAAAAAGCTATATTAAATTCAAATAGGATATTCTGTATTGAATACATCAGTAGAAACCATATTAAAATATGGAATTAGAAGACACAAGGATAAGCAAGAAATATAGAAGAAGGAATACCTCTTTCAGAAGGAAATAATACATCATCAGTTTTGCTAAAATTATTTAAAATATTCAGAGATTACAATAATAAGTTTGATTTGAGTGATGCGTGTTGAGTTCAAAAAAAGTTAGTGGCTGGAAAAGTTCACTAAAAATTCTTAAAGAAACTATGGTGGGATAGAAAAGAAAATCTAGTTAGTCTTTTTAGTAAGTGTTAAAATCTAGGAAAAACTAAATAGAAATAATTTTCATTTTTCATGGTAGAAGTGGGATACCAGTGGGATCCCAAAACCACGTTATGCTCTTCAGTATGTTTTCAAGCAGTCCAGTAAAGATAATGGTTACTGAGGCCAAAGAAGTTTTTGATAAAGCAGTTATAAAATGATTTTCAATAGAATAAGATTAATGTACCTAGAATGAACAATTGAAAGACCTTATGAGACTAAGGATGGAATTAATCTAATCTAACTTTACCTGTCTAGAAGTTTGATATCTAGACTAAACTTGGCATTTGAGATTCCAGTATAGTATGAAGAAAGAGATAAGTACTTTAGGAAGATGGTTCATCCATTTCATCTTACAGAAAGATGAATCACTTTCTTTACTGTTTATTGGGAAATCTTAGATAATGATCTTAGGCCTGATACTTTATTTTTTCAAAGCTGTGAGGGGAAAACCATACAAGTAATGGGGGCAATGAAATGCCAGATAAAACTCTGCAAATAAATGCCAAGTAATGCATATAAGCAATAAAAAAACTACATATGTAGCTATGAGTATATGTAGATCTACTAAATTTTGCATACTAATTTATTCAGAAAACAGGATTTAAATTCACACAATGTACATGGGTGGTTCTTTAAAATTGGTAGTTATGTGACCAAGAGAAGTAAAAAATGCAATGAAAAATAGTTTTCTGAAAATAAATACTTATTAAAAGCTAGGAAAATATCATCACAGCATCATGTAAATCAAAATCATATTTATCTCCAGCACATAAAATGCTTTAGCTAGGGAAAAAAAGAAGGGAAAGAAAAAAAAAAAAAAAAAGAAAAAAAAAAAGAGCAAGAAACATGGTTCAGATCCTCAGACACATAAACAGATGGACAACTGCCAACTTAATGGAGTTAAAATGTCTGAAGGGTCAGCTCTGGGTGTTTTCACATCCCCCTGTAAATTTACTATTTGCTAGTCTGACAGCTCTTACACATGTGTAATTCCATTTTAAATATATTTTTTAGTGACAGCATGAAGTCACATAGCTGGGGACATTGTTTCTGCATGGCACACTGAGCACATTTTTTGTGAACTGAAATTCAAGGATATCTTACTGGGCACTGTTTTTTGCTACTATTACTAAGCACACACCTCTTCACTGGCTGGCTGGCTGGCAAGAGAAAAGACCTCATTAGTATTCATTTCTTATCAGGATTATCTTGGCAAAATAGAACTCCAAGACTTCTGGACTTCTGTCACTAATATTTTTATTTTATTCTGGGTTTTTAATCTGCATTCCTTATCCATTTTGGTGAGCCTTGAGACCAATTATTAAGTCTGAATTTTTCACTTTAAAGATTATTCACCTGCTTACAAGAGTACCCATTCCTACAAAATGAAAAAAAACCCCCACCAATTAACTAATGGTATATACTTTTAATTAAATATATTTTTAAATGGTTTTGTCACAGTTTTTCTCCCTTTGAGTCTTTGGAATCAAATTACATGCTGTATAGGAAGCATACTGAAATGAATCCCTAAGTCTTCTAGTAGACATAATTGTTGGAAAAGTTTTGATGAAAAATTCTTAGTACAAAGCACGTGAAGTGACGAATTTCTTTTAATGAGGAACATTAAAAGTTGGCTACAGATGAAGAGCCTATCTCAGTAGTTTGGTTTCAAAGCACCGGTGCTCTGCTTCTACACTAATATTTTTTTCTCACTGTAGTTACACATCATCTTGCACGGTATCTTTGGTGTGGTTAGAGAGTGTAGATATGGTATATTCTTCAAAAGAAATGTTGCTGCTAAGTGACAGTAGGAATTATTGGTTAGCCATTACAAAACCTTTTGATTACAGAAGTATATGTTTTGGCTGGTATTTCTAGAATTAATCCCCCAAGTGATTTGATTGAAAGTGTCAATTGAGGTATGACAGATAGCTTGTAAAAACATTAGCAGTGTTTCATGTTCTACCACTATACATTATGTTCAAACTAAAACTCGACATAGATATTGCATGACACTCCACATATTATTTAAAGGTGGCTCCCAAAGTGTTAGAGATGAAATAATTTTTCATCCAGGCAGTTACATATGCTTTGAGATTTTTCATATGATTTAGATGAAAAAGGATAGAAAAGGTGATGAAAACAAGGTTGGAAAGTAAATAAATTTCCTCACATTAATTTGTCAGCCATTGCAAAATTAGTTTCTGTGGCCCAAAAGCAAGCTTTTTATTCCCTACTTGTATGCAAAAAGTATAAAAATGGTATTGAGGTTCTAGGAAGAAGACAGCATCTATGTTGTATATTCTAGAAGCTTAAAAGCAAAAAAAAAAAATCCTAAGCACAAACTATTCTAAAAAAACACCTTTGGAAGTCTCATAAGAGAGAAGTCTGGTATGATTTTTTTTTGTATCCATATGATGTCAGAAGAGTAGAAAGATCTATAAATGTCAACAATAATGAAATTCATTATTAATATAAGTCCATAGCCTATATCTCTGAATACTTTTCCTTTGGAAATCTTTGGCATAAACCAAACTTACAGTTGCAACACTACCAGAAATAAGTTGAAAACAGCATCCAGTTTTATGTCACATATTTGTGACAGAAATACCAAGTTAAAGCAAAAGAACCATACTAGAAGTAGAAGCACGGAAAAAAAAAAAAAGCTGAAAGTAAGGCACACTATATTTATGTAATGGAACTCAAAATACTGGCTAATTCCTATATGTCATGGTTTAACCCCAGCCAGCAACTAAGTACCACACAGCTGCTCGCTCACTATCCCCTCACCCAGAGGGATGGAAGGGAGAATCAGGCAAATAACAAAACTTGAGGGATGAAAGAAGAACAAATCAATACTTTAAATAAAATAAAGTAAAAAAAAACCAAACAAAATAATAATAATAATAACAACAACAGCAATTGTAGTAAAAAAGAGAGAGGAGTGGAATGGCATAGAATCCAAAAGGAAGGGGAAAAAACCCCAGACAAGTGATGCACAATACAGCTGCTCACCCTCTGCTGACCGATGCCCAATCAGTCCCCAAGCAGTGATCAGCAGCCCTGGACTACTCCCTCTGCTTTATACACTGAGTATGAGGTCATATAGTATGGAACATATCGGGTCAGCTGTGCTGGCTGTGTTCCTTCCCAATTTCTTGTGCCCCTCCAGCCCTCTGGATGTCAGGGCCTGAGCAACTGGAAAATCCTTGACTTAATATAAACGTTACCCAGCAACAGCTAAAACCATCAACGTACTGTCAGAATTGTTCTCACACCAAATCCAAACACAGCACTGCACCAGCTACTGAGAAGAAAGTTAACTCTGTCCCAGCTGAAACCAGGACACCATACTAATCAGTCTATTCTTATGCAGCACCAAGACAAAATATATCACATGTAGTCCATATGTTCTTATTCACATATGACTTAATTTTCATTGACCTACGTTATTAGCTCAGACAGCTTCTTTCCAGCCTGTTTCTAACTGCTCATCAACTTTGTCTTCTCCATCATCATCCACCAACCACTCTTCTGCCAGCCAGAGACTGTGCTGAGAAATAAAATTGCTTCAGACTGACATTGAAAGGGATAAATAACAGATAGCAGTAGCAGCCTTTGTGGTACTTTATTTCTTCCTGGTGGGGAAATGACCGTTACCATGCTGTTTACCAGATAGAGCAAGAGAGAAAAAAAAGCAAGGTAGCTTTGCATTCCTTTGATCTATTCTGAAAGGTGACAAAACCTCATAAGTGTTTCAAGTAATACATTGCACCATTCATTTATCTTTCTATTTTGAGTTCTTGAAAACTTTGGAGCCATTTGAAATGAAACCAAGTACAAATTGTGAAATTAGATGCAAGCTTATCCTGAAGTAGGCTGTCAAAAGCTCAGTGGTATTCCCACTTCCTAACCTTGATTCCAGTTTCAGCACACAACAGAATGAAAACACATTGATATTTTGTCATTTGCAATCCTAATAGCTCTTCCATGAAGAGGGAAGGAAGGAAGCAAGGAAGGAAGGAAGGGAGGGAGGGAGGGAAGGAGGGAAGAATGCACAGCTCCTTGCTTTTATCCAGATCTCATTTAAATCAACAGATTTATTTATACAGTAAGACTCAAATATATTAAATATCATTTTAGCTACTCAAATGAAGTAGTCTAGAATTCAGGAAAACTGAATTGATGAATTCTGGCTGTTCATGCCTCAAATGACTACAGAGGGAATGTAAGCCAGGTAGGATCTTAATTATACCTAAAATTACGTTTCTTTGCATAGCGAACTACTGGCTTTAACACTAATGACTGGATTTCCGAGTTCTTGGTGTTCTGGGCTGTTTAAAATCCAAACCAACTTTGATTTAAGAATTTTTAGCCATGTAGAATCAGCAAAATTAATTCATAAATTATTCCAATTGGTATTAAGTCTTGGTATATTTTTAATATCAATTTTATTCAGATTCTGTTCCAGTTACAGTCTTGTTTACTAAACTGAAGAGCTCAGTATTACCAAATTTCTGTTTCCCCATGGCTTTTCAATATCTTCTTTCAGTCTTGAATCTCAGAATGGACACAATATTTATGTAATGATTCCCTCACTGTGAAAACTAGGATAATATAAACTCTTTATTCTTGCATAGTCTACTTTGTCTACCCTAAGGGTGTCTATCTAAAGGTAACATTAGCTTTTTAGTCACAATGAGTCACTGAGGTCATTTCCAAATGATTATACCCCATGGCTAAATTATATTATATGAAATCATACAATTTTATATTAAATGACATTACAAAGCTGGAATCTGACCCATTCTGAGTAAGGGTAGCAGAATTTTACCTCCAAATAAAATTAAAAAACCCAAACAAATTAAATTCATATTTTATCCCTCAGAGTGAAATCTCACATCTTAAGGTCAGTCTTTGGCAATCAGAACACGAGGATACAGAGGCAATTTAGTATTCGTGTTTTACATTACGCTTAGAGAACACATTTCTTTTTACAGCCAGATAAAGCCTTATAAATCTTAGAGACTGTGTTTTAGCTGAAAAATCAAAGTCCTTAAGGAACTGTTGACAAGAAACAAAACCAACAAAACCAAATGAATAAAGCTAAAAAGATTAAAATAATTTGTTTATGAATAACAAAGCAGAACAGCTCCAAATAGTGGCAAATGCAATTCTCTTTCATGTAAAAGGGCACAGCATTATGCGAGAGTATAATATTTACAACAGCTGTGTCAAATGGCCCACAAACAATTCTGTCCTCACCTCTTTTGTTTCAGTTCCTTTCCACCTTTAGTGGATCACAGAGAACTATTGTCTGCGAAATCTGAGGGTGGGGGGAAACAAACAAATAGACCTGGCACAACAATTTAAGTGTGTGAAACGAAAGAAAACTGTAGTTTTTATGCATCATATTTTTCTTCTGCCTTTTATATAGCTGTTGTTTTATACCATAGATCTGGGAAATGCCTTAAGTAAGTAAAGTAGCAGTCAAGATGATACTTTTTTTCTGATAACTAAAGTACTTGTAAACAGAGATTTTGTTTTGCATCATGTCTAAGTTGTTACTCCAAAGTATAAAAATATGATAATATGTATCTTCAGAAATCCTCTATTCCCAAAGATATTTATTAAGACCCAAAATGTTATTAAGTACCTGCATGCTGGAAACCATTTATACTTTTATGGAAATTAACATGTCTCTGAATTATGCAACACATTCATTCTTGACTACCGTCTCTGTCACCTCATATTTTATCTAGCTCTTTTAGCAGAAACACTTCTACAGAGTTCTCCTGTTAGATGTTAGCTTTCATATTCCCAGATTTATTTTTTTTTAAATAATGACAAATCATAATGAGTACTCAACAGATATAAATAAAAAACATTATAGAAGTCTGCCTTAACTCACAGACTTTCATATATTTATCTCTTGTATCAATACTTACTTAAAAAAAAATTAGGAGAGGCTTGAATACTCTTCACACAATTTTTACCTGACTGGTGTTTTACCAGTGTTTTACTTGACCAGTCTTAGTGCAGAAGAAAATGTCTATGCTTGCCTAAAATCAAATATTCCAGCTACATGTTTTTAAGAAGATTAACCTGTTGACCCAGAATAGCAGAATGAGTACTGTTATATAAATTTCCTTCTTTTCAAGTGGTTGTTATTCCCAAACATATTTTCTTTTTTCTACCTGCTTAGATTTCCTTGCTTTCAAAATCCTTTAGTTTCTTTCTAATTACATATATAGGAGTGACACCAGGGCCCTAAGCATCGTTCTGTAGGGTTCCTAGATTGTATGTATTGGGAGCTAAAATTATGTGAAAGACATAAATCCTCTATACTGTGGATGCATTTACCTACAATGCTCTTGAGTCACAACATCTACTGTTTAACTGAAATTGCTGGCCATAGGCCTTCTTCATCACCTCTGTTCACAGCACAAAATCTGTTTGCTTTGCTCTGTGTAAAGGAGTAGGTGAATTTCACCCTATTGCAGTATCTATTCAAATGGCATTTGATGTGATACTAGAGTAATCGTGCGTGCAAGAATACAAAAAGAAGTAAAATTCAATGACCATTATCTTTGGAGTAATAGTCTTCAATTCCCATAAAATTTGATCTAATATAGAACAGACCATTGTAATAATAATAATTTTTATACTAACGGCTCAAATCACAAAGCTAAGTTTTTGCATACTATACTCAATTATTTTTTCTGAGGCGTTTACATGTTCAAAAATACTATCGTGCTCTTACCTTCCTTGTTGGTCAGCCATTTGTGACAAAAATATTGACAAATCAGGTCTTCTTAGAAGCCAGCTCCATGGACTATTACTGTAAAACAGGAGGGAAAAGAAAAATTACAACTCCGACTCTGGAGTGTACTGATATTTAGGGCACACCATTACATTTAAAGCAGGTAACTGTATTTTATATCCACAGCTTAATTCTGTTTTCACATATGAAAGTGCAGATGTCAAGAAAAAGCAAACAGAAATTATGACTGGTTTTATTGTTGCTGATACTGTTTTGCAGTATTGTCATACTATGTGAGGACCTGTCAACCTCTGGCCCCTTCTAACAAGAGTCCCTCTTGAGGGATTCTGGAGGATGGTGGGTTCTTTCATGACAAGCCTCAGGGAAGATACACTCACCATGGAACTGAAACAGAAGGAAGGCTGACTTGTGTGCCTTTTGTGGTTGGTGATGTCAGTGGTTGCAAAAGCTCACCTTTATTGCATGAACACAAACTAAGCATATGTAGGTCCATTTCTTAGTGCTGTGTAGCAAGACTTGGTGTATCCTCGTTGGCTTTATTCTCTCTCCCAGGTGAATACATGCTATGCAGACATAGCATTTTTTAGTTGTTGGATAAGATTTCTGTGTAAATATGCAAAGCTTTAAGTGTTGTGCCTGATCCCTATTTTATACACCAGGATAACAGAGAAGGTTACCTTTGGGCTTCCTACGTTTGCATGAGGAAATTTTTCAGATGTCATATCAACTCACATTGTGTCCATTTCAATCAGTTTGAACACAATTCAAATATTCTTACTTTAACAGCACTTTATCCTTCCTTAAAAGACTTGTAAAATCACAACATTTTAGAACAGTTTTTCAGCATTTGTTTAAAATAGAATTTGAATTCTTTAATTTCTTAAAATGGCTTCTTAAATGCTGCTCTCATTTTAGATTGTTTCAGATTTGGTGAGAGCAGGGCGCTCAGGATTTTGTAAGATCCATGAAGAAATGCATATGTTGCAGTGTTAAGTCCTACATTGTCCAATATACATCTGCTTGGGCTCTCATGCTATTGAAATTGGAGTCCCCACAACATACATGAGAATATTCAAACTTTTCAGAAATGGACAGCAAGAGCCATGGAACTTTTAGATCCTGCCATGGTTTTCTTCCCCTAAACAGAATAATATGTAAATGGGTAGAACTGAAACATACTTTTGGATACTTGTATTAAGCTTCAAAATGTCATAACAAAGAGCTCTGCTTGCATACGCTGTTTGGCAGTACTGATGCCTTTGACTGACACTGATCTAAGATTGAGAAGAGAGTTGCTAATGAAGAGAGGGAAGTGATATTCACTGACCTCTGTGAATATCTGAGTTCAGCGTTTCCTTACAGAGTTGAAAAATGGATAATGGATTGAAGGTGTTTCTAAAAATTTAGGAATAACTGGGGTGGTATCTGGTGGTATCTGCCTGTTCTAATCCCTAATAAGTTAATATCTTGGAATTAAGGAAAACGGAAAAACTTTGACAGGTAGACATGCACCATTTCGTCTTTTATCTGGCACTTATGATGAAAAACATTTAAATCCTATTAAATCCACAGTTTCTATGAGACAGCCAATCATGCAGCATGCAAAAGCAATTGGCAGGTTATATATGCAGGGTTTGAGTATTTGAATCACATATTCTGATGTCAGATTTAAACTACTTTCTATTTAGGTAATTACATTGGCAACTGATGGGTTTAGAAAAAAAATAATGAAGAAAATATCATAGAAACATTTCCTAGAGAACCAAATAATTTAAAGATACATACTTTTTATTGTATGTAAAGTATACTCTTTGAGATAAATGTATCCTAAATTTTTCTCTGTTGCTATGATTAACAGAAAATAATAACAGAGGCTTTATTCACATTGAAATGGAACAAGAGAAAAGATCTAGTAAACCTGTGGGCGACATGGAGATTTTTCTCATCTCCACAGTTAGATGTGCACAGGGCAATTGTATCATGTTCCCTTTATGAAATAATACTTGAGTTATATAGCTGCCTGTCTTCTGAAATATGTGCAACAAACAGTACCAAAATGGCCATGACCTCATTCCAATGAGGTGAGGAAATATCATTTCTATTTTATGGCTAGAAAAGCTGAGACAAGTGTAGCTGGAATATGTTTTGCCCAAGGTTATGGCAGAAATGTATGTGAAAGGTAGATATGGAAACCGGATCTCTTTATTCATAGTCCCGTTTATTATCCAGAAATCTCACTTTACTGTTTTTTTACGGTATTCCAGTAATCTTCTATTGACATACATACAAAGTACTATTATCTGAACAAAGAAATTACACATATGTCTTTGCTGTATAGGGAGTAATTCTCTTCTGGTTTTGGAAATATCACCTAAAATTGTGCCCTTAGTTGTCCCGTTAGCTTTTTGAATAGTTCCCAAGTATTTTTGGTGACTCACTCAAGAACAACATTATTGACACATAAAGGAGTCTTTTTGACTGGATCATCAAAAAGTACCAGGGGAAAATATGTCTACAATATAGCTTTGCACGTCTACATGCAAAAGTTTCAGTAGTGTTTTTTTGGTTTTTTTTTAACATTGTGAAATAGGGCTTTATTATTTCTCTGGTCTGAAACCTAATTAGATTGACACAGACAGTGAATGTTTTATGAGACCATTTCCTTGCCCGCAGAAAACTGTGTGGGGTGAAAATAAACTATGGTGTTAATTACAGCCCTAAGTTACGGATGAAGCAGTGCAGTTAGCACAGGTTCTTTCTGCTCAAATGTTCCAGATTCTGAAGCCTTACCAACAGTCTGTATATTAGTTCTTCAATTTCTGGATTCAGAACCATCTTTTCTTTGGGTTTTTACGTTTATCCTGCATTTTTCCAAGGAGAAAATTTAAAGTCGATTACATTAACTTTATAGGTTGCAAGATGGACTAGTACAAATACATGTATGAATTTGTGTACTACACTTACACCATTTCTTAGAGCAGAGGGTAATAAAAAACAATAAAGAATTAGAGAATTTGTGAGTTAGAGAAATTGACATTTGTTATGAACTGTCTTTCATATGTGCATTGCTTGCAAAAAATACCTCAGTTACAACTTTGTTATATGATATTTAGGCAACGTCTTTCACAGGTTCTTAGGCATAGAATAAAAACTGGGCTGTTGGGATATATGTTTTGTAATTGGCTTTAATGATTTTAAGCTTGGATGTATTTAATACGTGGTATGTATATACCACAGTTTTTTCTCAGGTTAGCTTATTTCCACAGTAAGGACCTTCCACGTGCCAGCAAATAACTCACATTCTCTGCATTCATCCCTACACCTCCACAGCCATTCTACCTTTCCAAACATTTCATTAATTTCCTCATTTTTCCTGGATGAGCAAACACTTTGCAAATGCTATATGCCATTCATTACCTACTAAACTGTGGCAGAATGGTAACAACAGCTGTAACTGAGATGGAAAAATAGTTTCCATTAAAATTCCCTATATTGAAATGACTATTTCCTAACAAAATACCCTCTTCTTAAACTGATTTTGCCATTTGAGGCACTTATTGACAGATTTTATATTGCTTGAAGGTATGAAAGAGAAAAGGAACTCTAAAAATTGATTCAGATGTTTTTTGACATAGTTAAAGCTGCAGTTACATCATTTTTCTCAGACGTAGTATGAAAATTTTATTGCTGATGCCTGTCACAGCCCTCTCCAAACTAGCTGGCTGCAACAAGGTCTTTTACCATCTCATATTGGCACACCCTTCATCCCAGTCCCTCTGCTGCCTTCTCCTCATCTCTCCTCCTCACTCAGGGCATGTTCTCTCTCTCATCTCCTTCTGCTCACTTCCACTTCCTCTCTCTCTCTCTTCTCTCTCTTCCTCAGCTGTTCTCTCTTCACTGGCTCTCAACCACTTCACAGAACCAGCCACACCTGCAACCCGCTGCCCCTGAAGCCAACCCACAGCTGTATATTATCAATGTTAATTAACCCAGTTTCCTCCTTCTACAGATGCCTACAGTAGCAAATAAGGAGGTACCATAGGAGCATAAGTATAAAGAGTTGTCCACATCAGACATATTTCAGCAGGTTTTATTTTGGACTAGCGATAGTCAGGTCCTTCAAACTGAATATTCATTAATGTTAGATGCATTGCATAAGCTTCTTGATTGCATCTGCTGGTTCAGTTTTATTGAAATTAAATTCAGTTCTTGTACCATAAGGCTGCATTGCGATAGCAACTAAAATATGGCAAGTGGTGGCAATCAGGAAGTTTCTTTCAATGATGCTTCTCTCACTCAAAGTGAAATGCAAATGTAGGTACACCATTCCCTTCCCCATGTTAACTAACAGTACTTTACATCTGGTATATTTGAAAAATTGATACGACTTTGTAAAAGAAGCAGTATAGTATCATGAGTTAATTTGAAGATTAGGTGGCTAAAATAATCATTTTAGGGAAAGGAAAAGCAAGAGCCAGTTGTAGTTCAACCTGTCAGTCCTGTTTTGTGTAATGCTTTCTGTATGGCCTTGATGTGATGGGGTGTAGGATTACTAGGTGTGGTAATAAGTTGGCTTTTTGCCTTCATTGTCTTCCGTTTTATTTTGTTTTCCCATATTGGATTTTGATCATGTTATCAGCCCTGTTATCACCACCTTACTGTATCTTTTTCTACACTTCTGCAAGGAAGTGTTGGTGAGGTGTTGAGAATATTAACAGGGCTGCTGTAATGGACTGGGAGTGGGAAGCAAAGCTAAGGAGAGGACTGGTGTCTCTTCCCAGGTAAAGAAATTAAACCTGTATTCTCCTAACATGGAACTGGCATTTACAGAAGAATTAGCTAATCTCTTCCCTGCCCTGTTCTAGAAGCAGCACCCATTCCAACAGCATGAACACAGGTGAAGCAATGCCTCAAATAACATCCCAGAGAAGTCTTAAAAAATACACTGTCTGTAAAATTCATTTTTAAAAATGAAAAGAACATTTGTAGTGATGCCCATATGGTGTGAAATAATAATCTTGCCTTTTCTGGGAGAGTAGGACTGGAAGAAGAAATGAGAGTATCAAGTCAAGTTGTATATAGCGAACCCGCAGTGGTAAATATAAAAGAGTATAAGAATACATGGATTTGTTCCAGTCCAGTCACTGAAAACAAGAACAACTTCTATTTCTTACATTAGTAATCTCCATTTACCAGCATTTTTTGATGACTATACACTGGCTTAGTCTGTGGTCTTAGGGGCAGACAGTGGGATAGATAGCTGGAAGGATGAAAACAAGATCTCCTGGGCCACTGGGCACATGGGAATAATTTGCCACTGGACACCTTTGTACCAAGTTTCACTTGATACTAGAACTGCTCAGGTGTCACTTAACAAAAACTACCTTTATATATGTTTGTAGGACTTATAAATAGGGCTTGCATTGTCTCAGTGCTGGGAAAGCCTGCCACATGAAATCAACTTGCAGTTCACACCTTTGACCTTAATAGTATATTACATAATTCTCCAGTTATTACATGCCACATATAGCTCTAAAGAACCTTCCTAATGCAGTAAATCCTATACTGTATGCTCCAGTACTTGTATCAGTTACTCCTATATATTTTGTGATTGAGCCACCTCTTCCAAAATCTGAAATTCTAACATGATCTATCTTTTTCTGGTGGGTTTGGATGTTCAGTTTGATCAGAACACTGGAAACCAAAAAAAATAATATAACACTAGTGTGGAGGCTTTGTGTACCATATATATATATAATTTAAATGCTTTGCCACAAACTAGAGGTTACCTACATTGTATTTCAAGCATAGACATGACCCATTGTCATACATAATTTCAAATTCTGTAGGTAAGCCTGTGCTTAACAAAATGTTTCAGTGGTGTTTGGAGAGCATGAAAGGAGAAATCCTGGGTCTATGAAGCTTTTTGGATCTGTGCTTGAGCTCACTGCATTTGTGATGTTCAGCCTGGTGCACCACTGTTTTCCATTTACACTGGGTGCTAAGGTATGCCTGATATCAGGTGGATAAATAAATGGTCCCTGATTTCATCATGCAACAACAAAGGCGGTGAGATCTGAAAGTAGTCTGAGCTTCACCTTCCCTTAGTTTGTAAGGAGGAAAGTTAAACACTACAGATGGCATGGAGGAATAGTGAGTGCAAACATTGTGTCTATGTTAGCAGTGCGAAAGGAGCAAGTGTTGAACAAAGCAGTTAATGCTGGAGATTTGATATGCATACTGTACACACTTGGGTGAATTTAATTTCATTTTACTCTAGTCTATTTCCAGGGACTGATGTCTATTAGCAGACTGAGAGCATTTAGGTGCACTTGTGGAGCACATCTTCTGGTTTAATTTCATCAAAAAGGAACCCAGGTTGTGATCTCTGAGCCCATGCTAATTTGTATGTGCAATAACAAGCAGTAAGTAGGATTATCAGGAGAGCTGAGTGAAAACTGCAGTTCTGATTAAAACTGAAATTCTAATGTAGACAATATAACACTGAGCAAGAGCATGTACTGCTTTTAGAATCAACTGCATTACATACAGCAGACATTTAGCCGAAAGGTCTCAGCAACTCATGTTGCTTTACTCTCAATACTGTTAAGCAGGCTGTGCATACACGGTTCTCACTATCCCCCAGTGGGAGCCAGTGCCAGTACTCTATACTATACAGGATTAGGAAAGTCACGTTTTGGCAATGTTTTCACTTTTTCATCCCTGATTCCAAAATGATAGCTAACGCAACCTTTTTAACTTTTTATGGTATTCTGTCAGTACTTTGAGGCTGGTCCTTAAAAAATGCTAATTTTAAAATGCAAAATGGTTTTAATGTTCTGAATTTTTGTTGGGTTGGGTTTTGTTTGTTTTTTTTCCCAATAAATAAATTTGTTATTTCCTCCTCTGACAATCTGAATGCAGGAAAAGGATTTGATACAAAATTTTACCGTCTTTAATATTGTCTTCTGCTGGAATTACTGTGCACACACTCACCAAAGAGCAGCACACTGAACTACCAGCTAGCCTCCCTCATGAAAGGAAGGCTTTGTGAATTCTTTTGTTCCTAACTGCAGGTGCTTCTAGTCCTGAAAAGATCCTGTGATCTGATAGCTGTTTTTCACTTTCTGTGATCATGGGCAGCTTGCATAATACAACAAAGGTGGAAGATTGTTGCCTTCCCCAGGGTTGCCTAAAGTTACAGTCCTGATCTCTTGACCTTTAATTTCAGCAAGTTTGATTGCTCAAGGAACCCTGGTGTGCATACTTGGAGCTAGTATAGAATTTTGCTGTTCAGTTTATTGCAAGTAAGTGCTTTAACACTGACATAGTTTTAGAAGAGCAATAGTTTCTGGGGATCTCCTGCATGTCATGGAGTTAAGGAATAAAGAACAACTGCCAGTGCAAAATATCCCCCAGACTCACAGTATGCCATGGGCTACAAATATTCTGTTATGGATATTATAAATGCTGATGTGTCACAGAACAATGGTACAAATGTCAGAGGCTGCTTGTATTATACTCCCCCAGTAGGGCACTGTGCAATGATCTTAACCCAAGCAAAGGGCAGCACAGCTCAGAGAAGAGAGCCCAGAAGAGAGGTTAGGAATAAATTAGAAAAATAAATTACCTTTTTCTTTGTTTTAGCTTAGCAGATGAATAAGAGAACAGCAATAGCAACAAACAAAACAGATCAAAATAAAGTTTCTCTCACTAAACCTTGTTGGGTTTCTACTTTTTTTCTTCTCTCTCTCTCCACCCCACCACCACCATCCCCCCAGTAAATGAAAAACCTCCCGTTTAAAGGTTCAACAATGGTTGTTTTTCAATACAAAATATTTTTTTCTGACTTGTCGTGAAGAAGTAACAAGATT
Organism: Microhierax caerulescens; assembly: GCA_035590215.1. Taxonomy (NCBI): domain Eukaryota; kingdom Metazoa; phylum Chordata; class Aves; order Falconiformes; family Falconidae; genus Microhierax; species Microhierax caerulescens. Next base: position 3,231,037 of record JAVJGJ010000059.1, read on the forward strand.
CTGAGAGCAATCCAGTTTAGATCACCTTTTAATAAGGTGGTTAGTGAATTTTCCTGTAGGTAGAGTTCAGTACTTCAGGGAAAACAAGGAGATGAGCTCAGATGTGCAAGGAATGAAATTTGGACGATTGCAGTGATTGCTGGACTCCTGAGTAAGAGAACAAAGGTTTTGTTCCCCCTTCTGAACTGCTGAACTGAGACTTCACTTTGCTGAGAAACCAGAATGTAAAATGTTCTGAAAATAACAAACGACATTTTAAAATATTTTTTTAAACCTTTCACTTCTATTTTTAATATATTACAACTGCAGTTTTTAGCTAGGAAATGACTTATTAAATGAAAAATTTTTCAGTCAGGAATTTTTAAGACATCTCCCTGTCTTCCCACTGGAAGGATTGGTGACCCAAAAGACCAGTAGAAACTGTCCAAAGGCTTACAGCATCAGAAGGACAAACTAGCTGCAGTGAACAGGAGTACTGAACTGAGAGAAAAGTTGTGTTTTTTTTAAATTGGACTACTGGCAAGAGTGGAATAAAAATCCAAGTTTAAACCATATTAATGACTGTGAAACATTCCTATCCTGTGGTGTGGCAAAATGCAGAAGAGTTACAAAAGGAAATAAAATGGGACATAGAAAATGGTATAAAAAAATAAAAAATAAAATAAAATAAAAGGCTACAATTGTTCACAATTTTTAAAACTATTTGAACTGGAAATAATTGTGAGATTCACTTCAGAACAGTCTTAACTCAGACTAGAATCTATGCAGACATACCTGCAAAGACATTGAGATTAATCTTCAGCTGCCCCATTAAACATCCCTCGTTATGTGGTCCTCCATGTACAAACCTTTAGAACCACTCAACTCTGCATGACAATACCAGTTGTCTAAATCATCCCAGTTTAATTCTGAAGGGCAATTAGCCTAGAGGGAGCTTGTGTTTCTTACATACCATCTTGCATCATACCGTATAGGGTAGCTTGACCACTTTCGCTACAGGTACCATAATTTAAAGCATTCAGCTATTAAAATAGCAACCAGTATTAACAGCAATTACTTTAGCAAAATTTATTAAGAGCAAACAATGGAAATTTTGGTGAGGCTACAACACCTGTCTGCATCCTCCCCGTATTCCTGGCAGATTTTCCATCAAGAAATCTTTTATGCATTATGATAGAGTAAGGAAGTTGCACTTTGTGGTTTACTTCTTCCACAGGTCTTTTGTAGGTTATCTTTTCTGTTTCTGCTTGATTTCACCACACCACCACCCCTTTTTTATTTCTTTTATTTATTTTTTTGTTAAGTCTAGGTCTTGAAGTCAACAAATTCAGTGTTAATCCCAGCTTCCACATTAAATAAAAGTTCTAGTCCTCATGGTTACAAGGCAAAACTTGAACACATGAGTTGAGTGCAAGTGCAATAACTCAAAGTCAGGTGCAAAGGAAAAAGCACAGCTTTTATTATTACATGTGAAAAAAATTATCTGTCTTATTTACATTGCACACAGATCACTCATTCATTTTTGCAGGTGTTTACTTAGTCCCTTGTGTTTCTCAAGCAGATGCACATTTGTAAAGCAAAGTTCAACACGTTTATGAATGTTAATTTAATCAGACTACTCACAGTTTTGTCGTTTACATCACAGAAAATGCAAAATTGTGTTTGTTCTGAAGAAATGTAGTTTCTAAGGAGTTGAAAAAACAATAATGAAAAACAACAGGGGTTGGTGCTTTCATCAGTTTATTTTCTACTTAGTTTGTACTTCTAGGGGTCACCAGAAACGGAAGGATTTGTCCTGCAGTGGTAAATCAGTCTGTATCTATTACTGTTCTCATGATTATTTTTTAAATGTAGAAGTTATGCTTATCCACAATCTAGCACACTGTAATGCAAGCAGGAAGTGCAAGAAATATCCAGCTTTCTTGTGCAATTGGGAGTTTTTCACTGGATCCATATGTCACATGTATAAACTGGGACAGGTGCTCAGACTTTAAAATGTTGCAGTGCTATTAGTCTTCTCAATGTGAATTAGTTACATCTGATGGCTGAACAACATCAGGTATCCTCATTTTGTTTTCAGTGGAAATTTTATTACCTAGTGATCTTAATTCTGAATTTCTAGCACACCCCTGAACTCCTGTATAAAGTATTGATGTTAGAAGAAATTCTTAGTCAGCTTGCAGTGGAAAATAGCAAAAATGCCAGCAGTACCTACATCCACAGTACTTATTTAATCTAGCCAAGGATGAAAGTGTTTTCATGTTCTCCTGCATTATTGTCCTCTCATTTTCCAATTAATTAAAAACTATATTTAAAAAAATGCAGCAGTGTTCTTATTATTTTCCAGTGACTCCATTTAAGTCTGCCTAGTTCTGTCAATGAAAACAATCTGACTTGGGAAGATCTGACTATCTCTGAAACAACCAATTAAGTCACCCTTGTATTGTTTAATAAAGACAAAATCAATGTCAGAATAGCTTTTGAGAACAAGTGCTGAAACACAATGTTCATTCTAGCAATAGACTTTCAAGTACTGAGCTGAATAACAGTGACCTGTGAAAAGTTTGCGTCAAGAAATGCGTATTTTCATTGTAGCACCTGAACATATCCAAAAGTTCTTTTCATTGTTCAAACGTAGATTTTTGACAATTCTTATCCCAGAGATCTTTAATCCTTCCTCTAGCATAAAACTTATAGGTTGATCATTGGTAACATACTGTGACTTCTCTTCTGAAAAAATGCCTGTAATAATATCTAAGAAAAGTAAGTACGCATTATAGGGACTGAAGACGAGTAAGAGGTTTCTATGATTATTTTGTGTGTGTGTGTGTGTGAAGTCCAAAGGTATTGTGCATAACAAATTTTAAGAAACATTGATAATTATTTTGCTTTGTTGCCTCAAAAGATTACTACAAAAGTGATAAAAAAGAGGAAATAATGTTATTCAAAAAGAAATACTGATTTTACTTAAAAATAAGATATAGGTTAAAATTCCAAACTGCAATATGATTTTAAAATATTTTTCAATATTATTCATAACTTTTAAAAAATAACTTTCTAACAATATTTGTATGCCTGACCTTCTTTTACAAATCAAAACATTTAATCAAATAAATTCCGGAGCTTTACTTAGCACTGATTTCAGTCACAAGAACTTGTCTCAATTGAGTTATATTAAACTTCACCCCAAACCCAGCAGTTTTCAATGTGAATAAACAAATAATGAATCTGATTACTACGTCATAAGAAAGCATCTGACAATGTAAATGCTTGTGATTGATCCAACTGATCCGTGACACTTAACTTTCATAAGAATCTAACTTCCTTTGTCAGCTTCTCCATAAAACTGTAAATCACTCAATAGAAAATTTGATTTATCTGTATGCTTTATTTACCTTTACTATTAAACACTGATATCAGTGAGGCCTTCCCATCCAGGTGAATGGCCTGGAGACTATATATCTGACAGATATGTCGTGTCTTGGATTCAGTCATCCAGTAGTGAGGCAGAGTTTCTCAATAAATTTCACACCTCAGCCTCTCTCAGTTCAAGTGCCTTTGCATGAACAGACAGATAAGAACCAAAGTTCATGTGCATCCCAGTAGTAAATGTAGGATTCATTAGTTTGCTTATATCTGTAGAATTTTAGTGACCTCTAATTAAATTGTAGACCAGTGAGAGTAATTTCTGACCCTAGTTATTACAAGTGGAAAAAAAACTGTTAGTTCTTAATTCATCCTCCTGTCTCAACTACATATGCCCACTATAAAGTTAAATATATCAAGTGACGGGAATTTTCCATATGTCAGGAGAAAATGAATATAGTAGTTGAAGGATCTAATTGTTCAGAAGATCTTAATTTCAATATGCAAATCTCAGCATATCTAGCTATGTATTCTTTCATTCTACTCAAGCATCCACCCTTTACCTGATATTTGTACAGACCAAATAATGTAGACTGTAAGCATTTTTTTTTACCCTTCTGGTAATTTTTTAGTAAACTGTATAATAATTATTTTTTTTTTCCCTTCAACCATTTAAATTGGTCTTTCCAAACACTTATTTCATTACCAACTTAGCATTGCCAAGATATTTTAAATATATTTCCATCTGATGCCTTTCAGATACACCTTTATGATATCAAATGATGCTGGTTAAAAGTTTCTTTTTAAAAGATCTGCAGTGAAATAGTGAAAGTGCTGAATCTGTTTCAGTTTTGGCATCCCATGAAGAATACTGTAACAATCAGTATGCCTTCTATTTTTTTCTGATCTCTTTTCAGCTATTATTTTAGATCACATTTTTTGAGTCTCAGCTGAAGGTTCTTACTACGGCCTGGGTATTCAAACCCTGAGTTAAGCTGTGCATTATCTGACTGTAGTCCCCTGTTAATTTTAAAACCCTGGCATTTTACAGCACAGCGAAGGTGCTCATGACATGTCTTGCTGTGAATGAGTAGCAAGGGGGCTGTGACATAGGACGAAATAGCTAGGCACTTAATACATCTGCCCCTGTGAGGCTCTCTGTAGGTGGTCAGCCATTCTGAATTACCTTTGTTGTCTGATTTTTCTTGCTAGTATAATACTCTAGAGTACAATGTTTCAAACCAAGTGCTCAGTCTTTGAGAGTATCTGATAGCAACACTATAAGGTTATAAAACATAGATCTTAGTGTCAGAAGGGATCACTTTGGTCATTTAGTCTGACCTGCCACAGCTACAGATTTTCTCCTAGAAAGCTCATTAAATGCTCTTGAATAAAAGCATAACCTAAAGTTGAAAAGACTGGATTTTCTTTCTTGCTTGGTTATTTGGCATTCTGTTCCTACCTTTGTTTCATGAAATCTTTAGCCAAGGCCATGGTTCTATTTAAATAAAAATCACTTTCCATTTACTTTGACATTTTTGAAATTAGAATTCAGACTCTGAAATGAAGGTCTTGTCTTATGTCCTTTTTCTTGATTCTTAGCTTGTCCTTTATTTAGCTGCAGGCTAGAACATGCACAAAATTGCTTCACAGAGAAATTATGGTTAGTGGGGTTCTGGTGAAACCTGACCACAGCTAGATTTCCATTTCACAGCTCTGCCTTTCAGGTATAATTCCATCCATCACTTCTGTTACTTATACATAGTGTATATAAGTGATGTATAGACACAAGGAACAGACAGGTTCGATATTCCAACATAAACCTTACTATGTACTTGACTAACAGGGCTATAGTAAAGTATTTCTTTACCTTCATTCTTCTTTCGGGATCTGCATTTGTAAAGAGAGCTGTATATAGGTTTTAGTTCCAGGGAGCTGGCTGTGTTTGTCCTCTAACTCTTTTTTCTGAATTGTGCTGCAGAGAGCAGTAAGAACAGAAAACAAGATGAGTAGATGACAGTCTGTCAGTGACAGCTATCAGATTTTTTCCAGCCCAGTAATAACTAGAAACAGCCAAAAGCATAGAAAGGAATAATAGCTTTCAGATAGTTCATTCCTAAACTTAAAAACTGGCAGGTATAGGCTTACCTTACTGTATTCTTTGTTTTCAAATACACTCTCAAACACATTAAACTTAACCTGCAAACATTGCTGAAGGACTGTTAATGGCTGAAGGCCTTGAACCTATATAGGCTGATTAGAGCCTTCTATGAGGAGCTTTAAAGAACAAAGCAGAAAAGACACTATAAACATTATTTTTATCCTTTCCATCTCAGATATTATTGTGGAAGAGATCTTTTAGCTAGCACCATGTAATTTAGGTTGGTGTTTATAAGGGTATCTGCTTCCAATGTTTCCAGAATAGTATGATGCACAAGGGGCCCTCTCAACCTAAAAGGCTCAGTAGAAAGGATTGTCTCCAACAGATTAGAGACTAAAATTTATGAGATGGCTTAGAGAAGATCAAGGCAAAGGAGACCACTGACAGAAAAATATCTTCATATGATGTATAATTTGTATTTTGTGTTAATTTTTTGAATGGTGGACAAGCAAGGCTACTTCAGGCTTTAAGACAGGTTTAACAGGAACACCACAGGAAATTTTCATTTGACTGGTGGAGTTTATACAGAAAGCTTACTGATAACAACTTATAGTAACTATTTCCCCCTCCCAAGCACTATTCTTCTCCTGTTTGTTAGTTTATGTGCTATTATGGTTAACATTTGCCTATTACTTAAGCTTAATTTTGACGTTATGTTGCCCCTGAAAATGTGCAGGCTTTAGACAACCTTCTGAATAAAGCAAGACCGATTTTTGGCTCTGAGGGAGGTAAAGGTTGGTCACATCCACATTAGTGACAACTCCAGACTCCTCTGTTACAATACAATATTAATATTATTTTGTGCATATGGGGTTTTTCAGACAAAATTTCTGGTGATGGTAGATTATGCTGCAGTCCATGGGAGTCATATTTTCTTAAAACAAATATAAATGTTGCACATTTTGTAAAGCAGTTAAGAACATGGAAATTTGTGAAGGTTTCAGAGCTTTTCAGGCTACCATTGGAGGACTGCAGGGAATATTTTTGTTCATACAACCCAGAAGGAAAGCATTGCTTAGACAGTGACAGTGCTAGCTGCCAGGAGCCATCCATGTCAGGAGATACCTCAATAGTTAAGCAATACAAACTTGCTCATGATGTCTCAGAATTTCTGAGAGCCTAAAATAGTTGAGACTTCCTAATTGTAGTAGCGAAGACTGAATTTGAAGTTCCCAACTCACCAGAAGCTACAGTGGGACCTTTTCCTTATTCTCATGGCCAAGCTAATTACTAAGTAATCTTAGAGTGCATCAGGAAATTATTGTTTGTATCAATTCATATGAGAAACCTCAGAACTTTCTGAATTTGTGCTCATGGAGAAAAATACTTGCAATCTGAAACTTTCTGTGGATAACAGTTTCTATCAGAAAAGTTCTGAATTTTTGTTCCTTTAGTTTGCATTTGATTGATTAGTTAAACTCTATTTGTTTCTATATTATCTCTCACTTTGTTATACTTATTGTAGGATTATATTTTTATTTTTTTGTATGTATATGCAAAAAGTAGATTAATAAGGTATAAAAGCATGTCATTTACACTTAACTATATAAGCAGTAATATTGCAGTCAGACAACAGTACTTTGCTTAGGTATTCAGAAATAGGGAGCAATCAAGTATGAAGTTTTCAAGCTTATACTCACAACAGTTTTTTCAATTTTAGTTTTGCAAGTAGCTATTCATCATATGACACACTCCATTAATTGAGCCAGACTTTTCATTCTAGTACAGTTCATCAGGGGTTTCTCACTGGACTTATAATTTGCATTTAACTCAGCTTTGTAGACCTCTAGTTTGTTCATTCACTTTCAAAGATTTTCAAACTATTTTCTTTCATAAAAAATCTGTGAGTTCAACCTAGTAAAAGGTAAAATAACGGTGATGTATAGAACAATCAGGGAGCATGGAAAAAACCTAACTACTTTCTATGTTCCTTTGACAGTTTATGGAATGAATAATAGATAGTAGATGTGAATAATTTTCCCCATTCCATAGGCTTGTGCAGGTTATGTTAAAAAGCTTGTAAACTAATTAATAAAATCTACAGCAATCAGAACCATTTGCTGTTTGTGAGTTACAATTTTTGCAAAGTATGCACTTTAAATTTCCTCTTTACTTCATTTTTTTCTGTTATCCTCCTTATTCCTCCTTTTTCATCAATGAATATTCTTCTAGATGTTATTCTTTGTCTTAATGTGCAAATATTGTTCCATCTTCAGGATTCAGGACCTGAGGAATGCTAGATCGTACATGCTGTCCTTCCTGTGGGCATACTCTCCATTTCCATTCTGCTAATTGATTCACAATGGTTAGATATTTCTACTGTCAATGTCTACCACAATCCTGAAATCTCAGGCATTTTTCTCACATAGGTCATAATTATTAATCAAAATTTTTCACTCTGTATTTTTTTTTAATTCTTCTTGTTTGTTTCTTAGTTTTCCTTTCAGTTCTTTTGTGAAATATAGCCTCCTGTGAACTATAGCCTAAAGTAGATTCTGTAATGATTCAGGACCATCAACCAGGGAATGTTCAGCTCAGTGTGGTGAATGCAGTGACTGGCATAATCAGTTATTCATCGGAGTGTAATAGACTTGTCATGCTGATTGATGCAACAAGATTTGTGACCGTATTTTTAAGGTCAGGAAGTGCTCGGCTATGATTAGCATGACAATTCTGTTCTACCAGAATCAGTAGCAGCCTGTTGTGAACTTTGTTCACAAATCTTGCTATGATTTGTCTTCTGGCATCAAATGCATTATGTGATATACCTAATAGATATAAATTCTATCATTTTAAAATGAAGAGCTGATACTAGCAGTCATTTTTGGTTTAAATAATTTTGAAAAGTGTCTTCTAGATTGTTGAAATATTTCCTTAGTTTTGCTTGTTGTACTGAAATAGATAATAGATATGAATGACATTTGTAAAATGTCCACTTGGCACTCCACAGATCTGGCAATAGCAGTTAAATGCACCATTTCATATGAATCATGTAGGTATGAGTGAAAGAAAGCCACAAAAATCCCATGTAAAAGTAAAAGTCCTAACCTTGTTATATACCTTTACTTCATTAACATATGAGGCGATGATTTCTTCTTTAGTTTAGAGAATAAAGGTTCTGAAGAAGAAGGGATGGGAAAAAGGGAAATTCTTAGATGAGAAGATTAACGGGAAAGAAAAATGCTTTAAATAAAGATGTCTCAACTTCAAAAGAAAGAAAAAATCCCCCCCC
>JAVJGJ010000059.1:3239895-3256450 GCA_035590215.1 Microhierax caerulescens
AACAACTTAACTTTAACCCGCCACAGCTGCACCTTATCTATATCCGCAAACCCACAACCCCAAAAAAAAAACAAAACACAAAAAAAAAACAACCACAAAACTCCCCAGAAATAAAAAAACCAAAACAAACAAACAAAAAACCAAAAACCAAAAACAAAAGGAGGTGAACTGTAGAAATGTAATACAATAAATGCATTATTTTCAAATATACATAGATGACAGGTGGCTGGTGTAAACTATGTGTGAGACACCTCAACTCTTCTAGTCAGTAGGTTATCAACACTTTCTTATAAGGACATCTGCTGAATGTCCTCCTTTCTGAAGCCCAGCTCCAAGAGATTAGGCCAGACCCTAGTGCCTTCCAGGAAGTTCCACAGGTAAGTAATGGGCAAGAAACAGAAAAGTAAGCTAGAAATACTTTTTGAAACATTTATTTATTTGTTTGTTTGTTTATTTATTCATTTAATTGTGGTTGGTTTTGTTCACCTTTATGTTTTTGATTTTGTAGTCAATTTCTTCACTTTAATACAGCTTGGGAATCATAATACATGCAAAAAAAGTCTGGGATCCTTTCTGCTTATTTCATTTGGACTTTGATTAATCCCATACTGCTAGGTTAGGTGAAACATCTACCTAGCTTCTACAGATAGAAAATTTGAAATCGCTCAGAAGTGTAGTAAATCCAAGTGAAGAATTCCTGCAGTTATCTTTTCTCCAAGTTTGTGTCTTTGTAATCTAATTTATAATGCAGGCATAGCAATGTAACAGAAACTTTTGCTACAGGTATGATCATGGAAATGTCTAATGTTAGAGGTTTCAGAAGCAGTTTTAGGGAATTAAGGGTACATATCCAAGAGAAATTGAAATCCAAATCAAATTGATCTATTGTCTCTCTTAGGATTCTTTTAAAAGCCTTTCACTCATTATTCCTTGCCTGCCTATTTTATTCAGACTGAATTCTGCAGTCCTTACTCAGTGAAAACCTCCATTACTGCTAAACTATTCAGGCATCATGAAAAGCATTTTACTGATCCAGTAATAGAGAAATCTGAGTATCTAGTAATGTTCTTTCCTCACTAAGGTCATTATATCAAAATCAAAGGGAAAATATAAAGCAAGGAATATTAACTATTTGTCTGGTATAAACAAGACATTTTTCAATATTTGAATAACAATTCTATATTTTGTCTAATTGTCTGAGAATGTGGGATCAGTCCCAATGTATGATGGATACCTAGACATTTCTGCCCCTCACTTATTGGCACTATGTCAAAAAGTGACAGGGCAAATCGTAAAACTCAAATGTGAAACCCATAAAGCTGAGGACGTAATAGATTTGATAATGCTCAAACTTCAAATTAGAATCTCTCTGGAAAATCCACACTAGGTTTGTAAACCTCAGTAGTGAAGGTGATAAAGGAAATCCTAAGTGCAGAATTTCTCTGAGCAATATTGAACAAAGTTCAGCCATGAACAATAACAAATGACAAATATATATATATATATATATGCAAACATAAATGCTGGTGTCCTACAGGAGTGATGAATTTTGTCCTGCTGTTGCTACACCTGTAAGCAAGTTATGATATGGGTTGGCTGCAGGTAGGTGTGTCTCATCGGTTAGTATTTACTTTGAAAAAACTGAGCCTTTTTCCTCTACTTTTGATCTTCAAAGATTGCTTAAGGGAGTCACAAATCTGTCTTTGTCATATTTTCAGATCTGACTGTTAATTTTTCCATGTATTCTTTTCAGGATCACTCTTTCAAGTCTTGGGTTTCAAGATAGCCTGTCTATGTTAAAGCAGATTTTTTTTGTTGTTGTTGGTTTTGTTTCTTCTTTTATGTAAGATCACACAATGTTTATCCTCTGTTTAGCACCTGTAGTTTTTCCCCTGCAGGAACAATCACATCATATCTATGACCTCAGCTTCTTAAAGAATAATATGACTCTAAAATAAAAGATTTTAGAAGAAAAGTACATCTGAAAAGTAAACAGTCTATGTTCAGGCCTGCCTTTCCTTAAGGTGTGCTGTCCTTTAGAACAAGACAATGCCCAACATGATCAAAAATCTACCTGGAAAATCTCTTCATGAAGTGTGCTGTCTTTGTGTTGTGCTGTTTCCCTGCTTGATACTCACAGAATTCCTCCCCATTAAGGTGAGAAATTATCTTTATAGAACAAAATCTTGCAACACCATAAACTTCATCTGACAGCATAGAAAATTAAATGAACATTGAAGATACATTGAAGATAAAACTATGTTTAATTCATGATGTACAGAATAATAGGAAAAGATCTGCTAAACAAAACAGTTTGTGCTAAGTTTTCCTATCTGCATTAGCCACATGTCAAGATTTATTTGTTGGGGTGTTTTTTAACCCAAAATAATGGTGGCATTAGTGACACATAACTTCTTAAAGGGAAACCAGTTCATGCTTTTTGAGACCTCTCCAGGATGCAAACCAGAGCACAGTTAGTATGACAGACATTTTCCCCAAAATTAAATTTGTGATCTGAGAAGAAGAGGAGATAGGGATTATGAGATGATCCAGGTGGACATTGCCAAATCTGACAGCAGAACTGTGTCATGAATGCAAGGGGAAACAAGCTGCAAGCTGGGTGCTGCTGCAGAAAGGTAGAGAAGCTCTGAAATCATCAAGAAATGTAATCTAATAAAATACAGATGCCAGAATTTATACTTTATTGTTATCATGCTCCAAGACAAGGAAACTTAAGGAGTTTCTCATAATATTCTCCTTGTCCTAGTTCACCACCAATACTGTAAGAATTTACCTCAAGTGGCTGACAGCTTCTGGATGTCTTGCTCCTTGCAGATCCATCTGAAACACTAAAGAAAAGGGAAAAATAAGGTTATGAACAGTGAGAGTTCTCTCTGTATTCAGGGAAGGAAATTAATGACCTTAAAATGAAAAATAAGTGAATGCTTTTGATAAATTATAATATATGATGTGATTTATTTATATATAGTGGTATAACTACATTAAGATAAATATCATGACAGAATGTGAGAAAGAGGGGGGAAAAATCTAGTCAAAGTAGTGGCAAAAATAATTATAGGAGAAGATGAGAAAGTACACTGCACACATACCCTCACCATTTCTTGGTGAGAAAAATGCAAAAAGCACAATTAATAAAAGGAAATATCAGCAGATTGAATGCTGGATGTAGATCAGCTTTCATGAGGTGGGGACCCCTGCTTTAAGAACCAGGCTACTTCTGCTGTAGATTAATGGATCAAAGACTGGTATCGATATTGTTCTGTAAATTATCTACATGTGTTGTGAGTCTCTTTTGAGTGCTCTTTTGCTATGCTGACAAGAATATGCTTGTGTTCATGTTAAAATAAAATGTTAACAATTATTGAGTCATAAAAGGAAAGACTTAATGCTGGTAGAAGAGCTAGATTTTGGGGGAAAAAAAAAAAGTGTAATCTTTTCACACTGTGGGAAATGTAACATTCAGGTAAGCCAATTCAAAATAAAGAAGAAAAAACCCCAACAAGCCAAAAAACCCAAACAAATCCAAACAACCAGTCTATAAAATTAATCAAAAAGAATAAACAGGATTGACTGGGACAATGAGAGGTAGAAGGAAATTAAAATGAGAGGGAAGTAGCAAAGCTATACAGTACAACTCGTACAGTACGAGTACAACTCGTCTGCATAGCTGTCAGAAGTACGTGAACCAGCACTGCAAGAGACATAATCATATAAGCAAAAGGACTAGCACTGGAATTAAATGAAATTTTAAAAGGAAGGAAATAAAGATCTTATGGTGTGGAAATGGTTCAATTTTTTTTAGGTACTGGAAATTATTTCATTTTTATTTATTCTGTATAAACTTTTGGATAAAGATTACTCTTTAGGCTACTCATTCTTCACTGTCTATGTTGTCCCACCACTATTTATTTCCTTTGTGTAACTTTTAGCTATGTTTTTATGTCTTATAACTTTTAAGAAGCCCCTCTTTCCCCAAACAGTGAGAAATTTCGGCTTTCACCTCTGAGAGAATCCCACAGGATGATCTGTGTCTACACTGCACTATTAGCTTTTTGTGACTCTTGATGTAAATAGCTTGCTAAAAGGGATTGCTAGTAGTAGTAGTGCTTTGTTATCTATGTATTTCCGAAGGTTTTGGTTTAAGGAAGTGACAAAAATGTTGCTGGAGTTGCCATTGATTATTTTTTTAATTATTCTTCACAAAGAGTTCCATAAGTTGTAAGCAGGTCATTAAAATCACAACTCTATAAAATTTAGTGGCAGTTTTGTCACTGATTTCAGAGATAAAATTTTGAGGTTACTATCTGAAAATATCTGTTTATGACTGTGTGTGACTGAGGACACTTATATCTCATCCTCTTGTTTCATAATTCATTGATGACTACTGATCTCTTTCCTCACTTATTTTTTGAGATCATTCATAATGCACAGCTTAATGAAACACAATGTTTACTTGGTCCCAGGAGATGGAAAACTGTTCATACAAACATACATTCTTATTTATGCACTGGCACTGCAGCCAAAAACACTTTATATGGAAATGCAGACTACAACAATGCTCAGTGTCTATACAACACTTAGCATAATGCCAGCTACATACTTCTTGTTGTAGAGTTTACAGCTAAAATTTATAATATATGAAAGCTCGGTATCTGGAAAACCTTTGTGATCAAGGCTTATGTAGCATTTTGGGAAGCTCAGTTGATCCAAATGCAGGCCAGACACCTCCCTAGTTATTCCAAGGACATAGACATGGAGTGGAATCTGATAAATTAACTTAGTTGGAAGAGTATTTTGATATTATTGGCATGTAAGTGAGCACAAAAGCATTCTAATACTCCTCAGAATTTTTATGTTGTCTATTATCATTGCAAGTAGGAAAGTCGTCAGTACCCTTCCAGTAAAAAATTCAGTATTTTATGCAAATTGAAAGTACCAAAAATTATAGATTCCATAGTAAAATTACAAAAAAAAACCCAAAACCCACAACTCAAGCAACCCCTGAAAAACCTGCAACCTTGTAGAATCCTTTAAAATATAGCAATAGAAGAGGTATCTACAGTCAAACACCTTCCCTAAATTGGCTGGAGAAGTGCAGATGTCCTGTATTCCAGCTGAGTTACTCAAACCCATGGGACATACTCTCTGAGCAGGTGAGTAACAGCCAAAGCTTTTTCAGCTCTATGTGCCAGAAACGGCATTGGAGAATTCATCAATAATCTTTTCTTCAGTCTTTCTCAGAACTAGGTCTAAAATTGAGTGGAGTAATCTAAATGTCACTATGAGCAAGCTCAGTAGCAAAAATATAGCACCTATAAAACTACCAAAAGACATGCGGTGTCTAAAAGGGTGCTCACTTACAAGGCTAGTAAGAAAATAAAGAAGCAATTTTGTTTTATAAAATATTGACTGCATTTATCTATAGGTGAAATTCTATTTCTGCTCATATTATGAACAATGCCTTAAATGTATAATTTAACTTAAAAACATGCATTTGTATGAATAAAACCTTGTATTATTTATTTAAAATGCTTTTAACTTCAATAAGAATTAACTTTAAAAAAAAAAAATGAAACAGAACAAAAGAACAACAACCCCCACAAAAAAACACAAACCAACAACTCCCGCCCCCAAAAAAAGAAAAAAAAAAGTTTGAATCTATATAATGCACATCACTTATTTATATGTCATTTCACTGGTCACATTTTATTACAATTAATTCATATGTGCAGTGTAAGAGTTACACCAGATTGGGCTCAGCGCATTAGGCTACTTTGCGCTGTTTGTCAAAAGATTGTGGTTTAGACTAACTATATGCAAACAGAGTAAGTTAGGAATGAATGAATGTAAAGATATATGGTACTACCACTGTACAAATATTAGTTCTGACCAAAATTAAATTACATTTGCATCCAGTGAGGTATACATTGTTATACATGTTTATGTGTTTCATCTTTTAAAACTTTCCTGGTTTTAACGGGCAATCATGTTAAGCTGAGAGGAAATCAGTCATGGAAAGAAGCAAAGATATTCAACAGGAAGGAACACAAAGAGATAAATTTTTCCATCTCATCGCAAAAGTAATTTCTAACAAACATTTGAGCAACCTGTTCCTTAAAAAATCATACAGGAATAGAAATTCTACAGCTTTACTCGGCAATAGTTTCCAAGGATTAAATATCCTCATAGCAAGAAGCAATTTTTCTGCTATCTGGCCAAATTGCTCCCTATTGATTTATAAACCCAATCGCAGCTTCATTTCCAACCAAGGGGAAGACTGGTGAATGGTGACTTCTAGTACACTTTTCAGTACGCTTTTCAGTACCATTTTTCATGCTTGCAGGATGCCATTGATTCTTCCTTTTGTCTTTTCCAGATTACAGAAATATAAATTATTTACTTCCCTACTGCTCTTTTTTTTTTAACCTTTTGGACCAGCACACATTTTATTTTGGAGTGAGTCTAAACCTGGACTTTTAATGATGCTTTTGGGAACACTAAGCTGAGTAAAATTTTATTTCCTATATCTTACCAAGGTTATTAATTTTATACTTTCCATAAAAGGTGAAGGAGACAAGTCCTCACACTCCCACCCCAATGCCTATATCCAAAATGGAGGGGAGGGTTTCCTACTTTTTATCAAATAATTTTTAAATATACCCATTTATAAAACCAAATCACTTTCTGTATTACTTACTAAAATTATGATCATTTTCATAAATTTAGAGGATCAAAGAAGATAACTTAAATGAACTTTCCAAAGTTTATTCTCACAAAGAAAGTTTGTTTCATAGCAAAGAACTCAAAAAGTATAGCTTCTCTATTGAATGATCAGCCTAATGATTAAATCTCTTAATCAAAAAAATCTGAACAGGTATAAAGTTACAGATTTGATGGAATATTTTTCCTTGTATTGATACCTATGGTTATTTATAATGTATCTTTATTATATGCATATCTAGACAGTTCTGGAATAATACATTGTATATATAAGAAAATGTATAAACTTGTAGATGTATATGTACGAAGCCTTATATTTATATTTCAGTGAAATATGTTTCCTAGTCTTTTCACTTCTCACTAGGAAATTCTAAATATTTTCAGAACATTTGATCCATATATTATTCATTGCATTAAGCTGAAATATTTTGTGTCATATTACTTGAAGGAATCTGTCTGCTTATGGATAGATGTAGTAAAAGTTAGCACCATTAAGTGTAGTTAATTCTCATATTTGTCAAGATTCCTGACAAATGCCCCACAGGTAAGTCAGTGTTTGAAAAGATGAACCAATGCTGTGACTAAAAGTAAAATAGATGTAGCACAGAAGCAGGAGGCAGAGTGGTCAAACTTGAACATTTTTACGATATTAAGTTTTCACCTTGTAGAATTTGATTGCCTTTAAATGTCCCAGTATCAGTCTGAGAGATGACATCTTAGGTTATAGACTTCCCCTGCCTCCCAGCTGCCCCTTTGTCAGTTAAAGATGAGGATATTTTCCACCCCTTAAACTCTGACTAGATATTTTTACTACATTAATTGTTTCTATGACATTTGACAACTTACTAAGAGCTACCACTTTAGATAATTTGAAATTTCTGTTGATACCATATGGCATAATCTTTATATTACTTGTTGTTTGAGGATAAACTATCAGCACTCTCACTTGGTTTTACAGAGGAGTGGTGTATTTGGCCTTCTCAGTTCTCTTCTGACTGTGAATCCAGGCAGAAGAGGGAAAGCTGCAGCATGAAAAGCATATATTTTCCACATCTGCTGGCCAAAACTGGCACACATGGGAAAAACACTGAACAGGAGCATGCTCTTTTTACAGGTATCTTCAAGGGGAAGCAATTAAAACTAGATCTTGGCATGACTTTGCAGAACAGGCAAGTAAAACGTTTCAGTGAAATTTTTCCATGAAGTAAATTCCAGTGTTCATTTTTTTCCATGAACCTAGCATGTGGCTTCCACTTAAAAAGTCCCATTTCATAAATATAAATGGCCTTGCTGTTGATGCACTGAAGTTTGAACATTGCAAAAGGATGTCTCCTTTAACACTAACCATTCTGTTGTATCACATTAGGGACCTTTCCATCAGACTTTGCCAACACACGGCTCCAGAAGATACATCAGATGACTAGACAGATAAAACATCAAAGCCAACTACACTTACCAGTTACCTGCTGCCAGTCTAGTGTTCAAGCTGCCTAGTCTGCAGCTGAAGCCCTGCTAGAGCCAGAGAGGAGACAGCTGGAAGTCTTTTGGCACTTCACTACCCACAAATTTCAATATGTCCTCAGATATTGCCGGAAGCAAGTACTGCATTAATGTTTAGAGAATATTCATTTGATAAAAGGGTTATTTTTAAAATCTATATTCACAAAACATAATGATCTTTTGCTTATATTTAAATCATTATTTATGAAGTTATTGTTTCTTAAAAAGAGACAAATGTCATTCACAGAAACCAAAGGTCTGTAACTCTTTTAACAGGCATAGCACAACAGCAGCAATGCAAGCTTCCGCCCTTTAATCCACAATTATATTCCATCTGCGATCTAGAAAATATATTTCTAGAAATGCAAGGGATGTACAGTTCCCTGATAATAAGTTCCAATGCTTTATGTGCAGTCTTGGCAGCTCGACAGTTAGTACCCTCTGAACATGCTTTGGTCTCGCTTTTGTTGAAATATTTTAGGTCATCATGTTCATTGCCCTACTGTCATAGGAACCGTGTCATATAACCATCTCCTTAAATTTGCAACTCTCAAAAGGCAGGTGGGTCTGTTTGTCCCTGCTGGACCTATTGGATGACTACCCCCAATCTACACTCTGCTGAAGTTTAAGATTATTCTAATTCTCAGCCCATTGCTGCCCAGTGTATATCCATTTGTTCCTACGCCAGCCTGGCCTGGCTGTTGTGTATCTTTTGTGTACTTTACGTGAGGTAGTCACATCCCCTCACATCCTTTGCTAGACTAACCAAACTAGCCTGTCAGTTCTCTTTCATAAAGTAAGGGTTTTTTTCTGATCATCTTATACTTTATTTTGTTCAAGGCTTAAATAATCTTTCATGCGGCTTCTGAGAAATTGCTAGCAATGGCAACTCTTGTCAGGTATTTTTGTTACTCTTATGTCAATATCTATCCAAACATCTGTTCAAAGGGAAAACCAGACCCTGCTCTATTTTAAGAGCATGAAGAAGGCCATAACTCCTATGAGAATCTGCCAGGCCTGAAGACACTGGCAAATGTTCTACACATTATTATTGGAACAAGAATGAATTTGGATCAAGATTCCTAAATAGATCCGTTGGACGATTTGTTGTCTGTGTTTGAAGAAGTCTGTGTTTGCACTTCTTTTATAATGACTTGGAATAGATCTTCCCTAACAGCAACTAAAGTTTAATAGCTTTCATAAATACTGAGGAGAAAAACAACCAAACAGGAAAAAAGTAACAAATAATAAAAAAGAATTATTACTCCTTTCTGACTTCTTTTTTTTTTATAAAACTACCCTGAGCATTTTGATATTGCCTTTTCCCAAAGAGTCACTTGACAGAAAGAAAATGTTTTACAGCAAGGATTGTCTACTAAACTACCTAATCAAAATATTATTAAACAATTACACTGCAGTAGGCTGTTTAATGAAGTGTTTTCAGTGCAGTTTGAATGTTAATAGCAACAGTGTTAAGCTGCTTTGTGCTCTGTGTATCAAACAGCCTGGAGTAATGTGAGCTGACTAACAGCCAAATAAAATCTTGAAGCGCCTTTGACAGACAATATACTTGTGCCAGTCTAAATCTTGTCATGCATTATTATTGCACATGGAAATGACGAAAAGGAATGTCAAGGACTTCTATATAGTGTATATCAGTTAGCTCCATGATAACGAGGGGCCTCCTGCATTCTTCCTCATGGCTATCCTGTGCTCTAACAGGGATTTGAATCTGAGCAGAAATTTGAAGCTGCATATTCTGTAGCTGTTTAGAAAGAAAGTTGAGATTTCTATTAAGATTCAGAAACTCTCCTGGGGTGTAACTAGGGTGCTGCATCATCATGTAATTTACAGATAGGCACCAGATCCCAAAGATTCAATTGGCTTTAAAAGAAGAGAGGAATACTGAAGCAAATGAGGAAATGGCCTGTTTGAATCTTTGCTGATTAAAACTTTTCTACAGCTCGGTATCTCTGAGATTTTTTGCTTGTTTTAGCAAGAGGCCAACAAAAACTTGAATGGAGAAACAGGCAGAGGATTTCAAGAGTTTATCCCCATAGCAATAATCAAAATTTCATTAAGAAGATCCATTGTTACTGAATACCACCAAAGAAAACACAGAGCCAAGTTTACATTTAAGTCTGGACTTTGTAGAGACAGGTTGCACTACAATTAAAATAAGTGCAGGGAAAAAAAATGGATAATGTGAAAATCGTTAATGTTCCAATAATCTTTCATAGTTACCCAACTACAGAACTCAGAGCAATGGCTGAAGAGCTACAATGAATCGTCTTTAAAGGTGTTTTAAAGTCACCTACAGCTCCACATATATGCCACCCTAAAGCAGAGTTGTCTTGAAAAGGACAATGTCTCTGCTTCAGCTGATCTCAGACAAGAGTCTGCATTTTATCAAACTGTCAATAGAAGTGCCTTTACGTCAGGATGCTGAACTTTGTGCTGAAGCATCTGAGCTGAGGTCATACTGTCTTTTCCAGTAACCCTGTTGCATATGGTGGGGAAAGAAACATAGCTTTTCACTGGTTGACAGAGTAAATACCTAGGGACTACCACCACCACAATAAAGTGTCTGGGACATGGCCTTACAATCGGGTCTGTCTCTATATGGGTGCCTAGGTGTAGTCTGCACCCTGGGTATTTTGCAGTGACGTTGCTCAGGAGCCTTGCAGAAGCAGTGAGCATCTCTTTCCATTTGCTTATCCTCATGTTTAAGAGGAGGCTGAGCTCCAACATTCACTTCTTTGAGTCCCAGCCTGTTCTGGCCCTGCCTCAGTGTTTCTTTCGTATATACCCTTTGCCAGAAATGTCTGTGGGCTTTCATAACTTTATCACACTGCCACAGCAAGACTGTAACGGTTAATGTTAAGATGTGGGTAACAAGCATTATTACTATGGTAAAATATAATGTCATCTTATGGCAGTAAATGTTGCATAGTACAGAACCTACTGTACTGTGGAAAACAGAGCAAGCTGCATCAAAATTGTAGCAGGGTGAGAGAGCAGAAAAAGTTGATGAGCTCTAAATCAGTTACACAGCTTACTTTGTGAACTTACCCTACAGCAGCTTATTCAGTTACTTATGACACCTAATAATTTTTGTATTCTACAAGGAAATTTAATCTGAATACTACTGAAATGTTGGAGAAATTGCTAGGCTGAAACATATTTTGCTTAACAGCCACAGAAGCCAACGAAGTTGGAACAATGTTTTGTCTCTCTTTTCCAGCTTAGCAACACAATGCACTGATTACAGTGATTCTCTCTTTTAAACAACTCCTTCCTCCACTTCCAAAAATATCTTTTTCCACCCACCATCAAAGTGTTTCCTAATAGCAGAGAGCGAGCCCTAAAGGGGTGGTTGCCATGAGATAATTGGATAACATACTCCTGAGATCTGAGGTGTCAGAGGCATGGCTTAGCTGTGCTTTGCCTCACAGCACCCCAGGGATGTGATATAGGCAATTGAAGTTTCTGTTTCCACTTACGCCTCATTGCCTCAGCATGCCAGATCACTCTCATGTAAACCTTGATGGTACTTCTGTGTCTAATATAGTCTATGCTCATGGGTTCTGCAACGCAATTTCAACATCAGTAGCTATGCTATAGTATGACACATCAATATTAGATCTGGTGGAAAAAAAAAAAAAAAACAACCAAACTCCAAACCCACAGGTTTTCATTAGCAGATGTGGAATTTTGAAAAACAAAGCATTTTACGGGAACATCGTGTCCATGAAGGGATACCAAGCTATTTATTTGATCTTGTGATCATGCCTGTTGGATGTATTTCACTGTCATATAAATATTTAAATTCTGATTGCAGCTGGGAAAAAGTGTGAATACATGGCCACTGGATTTTGGAATTTCTGGTTCAAACTCTTGGTTCACACCTTTTTCTTTCTGAGTGTCTCTCTCTCTGTAACTAGGGGATTGTGAGGGACGTATACATACCCAAAGCCACTGCAAAAGTCAGATTGGGACTTATTTTGATCTGACCACAGTTTTGGACTTATGAATTAAAGGCAAAATCCTCACTGCTGTAGACAGCAATTCTTAACAAGAAATGCCCAGACCCTCAGCACAAATAACAGAGTATTCTTGTGACAATATTTTCTCATCACAAATCATGTAAGAGATTAAAAGTATAACACCCAAGTCACATTTGCTAAAAACAGTTAAGAGAGAAATATAGGATTTAATTAAAAGATATTAAAATTAAATTTTACATGAGAGAAAAAAAAAACCAACATAAAATCTGGATCCACACAGCCTTAACATTTGATGAAAAAGATATGGCAGAAGAGGAGACCCAGATTTTCCTCTCTTTTTGGCTATGAGACACTTAGCTGATTTTTAAAAAAAGGGAAGAAAACAGTCACCTGTTTCTATTACTCCAGTTTTTCAAACCTCTAGAGCATGTGCAATCCTATATTTACTTCCAGTAAGTTGATTTAATTACCTTTTCCACAGAAGAAAAAATAAAAGGAAAAATGAAAAAAAAATATTTTACAGAAGTATCTGCAAAGACATCGTAAATATATTCAGGGTTGAAATTTCCTCAGAAACTTCATGTAATAATATGTAATGGGAAAATCCCTGGCTAATAATGTTTTTCATAGTTGTGTTGGTTTTTTTTTTCCCTTTTCCTTTACAGTTGATCTGCTCAGTGTTTTTTTGTTTTCCTCACTGAAATTGCGATTATACACTAAGCACTGCTTCTCAGAGTGCCATTGGCAATGTCTTTAAATTACTGGGCATGGAACTGCAGAGCTCTTTAAAAAGCCTGAAATGTGTGACCACTCAAACAAATTGATTTTTTACCCTCAAGTACTGGTATTACTGAACCTGGATGGTCCCCAGGATGGTCCCCTCTATCACTTGCACTTTTGTAGCATTTCATTACGTAAAAAAATGTTCACCTATTGCTAATTGTGTTGATTTCTTAGAAGAAAAAAAAAAAAAAAAAAGGTAAGTCCATGAGTTCATGGATTGAGGAAGTAGAATTTGTTTCTTAAATATGGCCTGCCTTGTTGTCACTAGCTAATTAAAATATAAAAGCACATATATCACAAATCATTCCTGATACTCTTGAAAATAGAAACCAACCTAAAGTAAAAGTGTGACTAGGTTACATAAGGTCAGCATCATACCACATTTTTTCCTTAAGATCAGTGTCTTCAGTTTTTGCTGGTTTGGTTTGTTGTTGGTTTGTTGTTTGTGGGGGTTTTTTTGGTTTGGTTTGGTTGTTTTTTTTTTCCAGACAGAAACAGAACTCAGCATAGTTTTGTATCAAATGAAAAGAATTAAGTCCCTCTAGTAAGAAGTGTGAATTGTAACACTTCTATACCTATTTATATTTTTGAAATATTTGTTTGCTGAAATATGTACTTATCAGACGTGTTCAGGTATAGAGGATGCACTCACATCTACCTACCCAGTACATACTTACCCATCCAACAGGGACATGGCACAGGCTCTGCCATTTAAAGGCTTGTGGTAACAGCCCTCTAGCTACAGATGAAGCTCTACACCTGTAGCAATTAAAGCCTCAGTCTGGGTAAACCGTGCATTTATTCACCTGACATTTCTATCTGTTTGGGTGATTGCCAGACAACAAAAGCTGTATTATAAGGTTTGCGTGTTACATATTAGCTGCTGTCACACTTCATTATTTACTAATGTGTTGCAAATGAATAAAGGGTCAGAACCCAAAATAGGATATTTTCTTTCAAATGGGGTATGTTTTGAAGACCACATCATATATAAGCAGGAAATCAGATTGGTACTAATATTACTGATTCAAGTATCATGCATCCTATTTCTTAGCGCATCTGATGTGCCTATGATATGATCCCCAGTTTCTAGATGTGGAGTCTTCACTTGAATGGCTTATGTTGCATTTTCTTATGGTAAATATTCAAGATTAGGTACTTGGCCTTTTCTGTTAAACATACCTAGAAATGATGTTGCTATGACACGATTCAATGATTGATCAAGAACCCTACATTTTCTTGCATTTGTCTCTTCTACTAAGTTCTGACTCAGAAATTCACTTATATGCTACAACATGTTTAAGCAGGTATTTGAATTACACTATCATAATTGCTTTTTTAAAATTTAGGTTCATTATACTATTAGTGCTTTAATACTTTGAATTTTCTAAAATCTACCTCGTAAGCCAACATCTAATTTGGCTGCATTGAAGTTACGCATGTAGAGCATTCAATTTATGAAAGGGTGAGGTACCTGTGGTACTGAAGATCCTTCCATGATTCATGAAGAATGAACACATCACCAGCCTTGTGTGTTGTGTTTTCCATCTTTTCTATTAATATATAGCTTTTGTAAGCTTTACAGTGAATTTATAGACTTCCAAGAGCTAACACAGGTTCCTTGATGAATTTATGGATTTTCTCTCTCAATTGGCTCTGGGGTCCCTAAGACTGTTAATCTTACATGTTTTCAATGTCCATGTTGACAGCATATAGAATATCTGATTGTTTTCATTCTCATCCTCTGCTTTATAGGCAAAATCATGTGTTTACTTGGTTTGTCCATATCCCTCTAATAATTCAGGGCTGCAAGATTTACTTTTCTTCTCTCCATGCTTATTATTGGAATGAATGACAGTTCTTTGCTCTCACCAGTTATATGGTAGCATTTGCAATAATTCTGTCTAGTTTAATATTGCCAGTTATGAAACCATTCTAGCTTTTCCTGTTTCTACCATCCTCTGGTTTTTGTATCTTTTTGTGCTCAGTAAATGCAACAGTCCTCACAGTGTCTGTCATGTCAAACCATACAATCTTTCTTGTCTTTAAAATAGGTTTTAGATGTTTTTATTAGATTTCAATTTGCATTTTTTTCTCATTTTTATGACTTCTGTAGTATTTATCAGCTACTTCTATTACAGTAGACTTTTTTCTTCATATCTCATGTCATTAATATTGTCTGTATTTGGATTGTTTTTAGTCTCTATTCTCCAATGTGTTTTAATTTATGAGATCATTTTCTTAAAATCTTAATATCCACATTTTCAATTCATTTATCCACACAGTTATTTATTTTCATTTTCCTAGTTTTAATTTCCATAGCACACACATTCTTTTTATGTCTTTTCTGATCTCCAGAAATGACCAGTTCTTAATAATGCTGTGCCTTCATGGACTTCTATAGCCCTAGTACCCCTGAGCAATATTACTTGGATTTGCCATAGACTTGGGAGAAGAAGGAATTATATTCAGTTACCAGCAAAATGAATAGGACACAAAACAGAAGGTGCAAATTCTGTTGTAAAATTAAGGTGAAGGATCAGAGGTTTTGTTCTTCAGAATATAGCTTATTTAGCTACTGCTCGTTCCTTGAGTTCAGTTCAGAAACTAAGTGTCCTATAGAATAGTATCCTTAGGAAAAATAGAATCCCAGACACTCTGAGCACACAATTTGAGACTTAGTCACAAAAGCCACCAAAATAAGAAACCTTCTTAACAACCCTCCCTGCACGCACATTTCATGCAACTGGTGGGGCATACCCCTGGATACTGCGTTTGGTTTTCCATTGGGACAACAAAGAAGTAACCAAGAGAAGAACACCACCCACTGAGGATGGTTTTCAAGCTTCGGCTTCTTGAAATTCTTTGGCAAGATCCTTGTCAGTGTGATAAAATAAACTTTTCCCCACTCTCTCAACAACTATTTGTTTGAAAGGAATGTTTTCTTTCTTTTTCTTACATGTTGGCAAGTTTTCTATTGTTGCTTTCTGCTTGAGAAGGGTTTAATTTTCTTCTGATAATGTCCCTGTATTGTCACACACATTCTGTCTTCTAAAGCAGGTTTTTTTCCCTTCCTTAGGGACTGAGAAGCCATCATATTAAAAAATCCTATTGAAAAATCACCCATGGTTATTGCAAACAATATTATCATTGTTGTTCATTTATGTAATGGTAAAAATAAAATTGTTACAGAAATAAAGGATTTCTGGAGCTGGTTATTGGCATCTCACAAATGTTTAGTGTACAACGGCTTTTGTGTCCCTGTTGGTGTCTTTGAGAGTTTTATCACTCAGTACTGTGAGAGTTGCATAGAGCCTGAAATTAAAGATCAGAAGCAATAACTGCATTTTACAGGTGGAGAAACTGAAGTATGAAGTTATGAAGTGGCTTCTTCAAAGTCAATTACAAAACTGAGAAATGAACAAACAGCTTCTGATTCCTAACCTGACAATCTCAACCTCTTCCCCTGATGTGCTTCATTTCACAAGTAGACCTTGACAGCCATTGTTAACAGCATAAATTCA
>JAVJGJ010000059.1:3264701-3278001 GCA_035590215.1 Microhierax caerulescens
TTTCAATACCTATGGGATGCTACATTGACAGGCAACACTCAAATATCTGTTTTGACTGAAACATTTTAGTTTATTTTAAATTACATATTTTGTTATTTCTCACATTTTAGTTCAATTTGAGATACAAACATGTTGAAATATCAACATTTAATGCAGCATTTCAGATCAGAAGTGCACTTCTGAAGCAAATTTCCACTATCCATACTTTGGTTCACTTTATGGAGTACATAAACTGGATTAATTTTGGAGGGAAATAAAAGGGCCTGGTCTAATCTATGGAACCAAACTGAACTTAATCTGCAGTAAACAGCAAAATGTATACAGTGTGCACACTAGGTCTTCAGCAAAAAACATTTCCTCTTCAGATGTTAGACCATAATTCTTGTTAATTCAGGCACAGACTCCACCACTAATACAGCTAAGACCTTGAACCATGGACTTGAATTACCCACAGAATACAGTGATTCAGCAGCGTTATGCAGTCTGAAAAAAAAAAAAAAAAAAAATAGTCTGCAGGTGTATGTATGATGGATAAAGGTGTCAGGACAATAAACATCATCTTTTTTAGGCTTCAAGAGAGCAGGAATTTCTGACCAAGTGTTGTGGTTGTGGACATACTGCAATTGTACAGAGGTTCAGCAGCTTTTCCTCCACACCCAGACACCAGTTTAGCATATGCTAGAGTAGGACCGGAGCATGTATGAACAGGTGAGCAGACTTTACACATGGCTGGAAGTTAAGTGTGTAGTCAAAACACACATATCTGAGTTGCTGCATTGGTTTTGATCATGCATTTCACCTTTGGTACCAAGACCCACCAATGGTGTGATACAGCCTACAATTCAAGTCATTAATTTAAAATTATTTCACAACCATAAGACCTCATTTGAGGAAAAAAAACTGATATAATAAAGAAAAAACTTTCTTCTTTCTTTGGAATTGTGTTCTACAAAAAGCTGTCATAAAACACAATGAACCATTATAACTTACCTTCATTGAAGCATTTTTCTAGCTGCAGTTATTTCAATGATTCATAGTTAAAAAGTGGTATTATGAACTAGTATATTGCATGTCACCATAGATATGTGCCCTAATTCTCTAACAATATATTTTATGACATGTGGTCTACCCAGTCCACTTTATTCTCTCTTTTTTACCACATTAAGGCAATGACTACAGTGCACAGCAATCACTTGTTAAATATGTTTCAATAAAATTAATGTATTTTAATTTTAAATTACAGTGTTAACTATAGTGGAGGTTAAGCAGAATGAAAACTTCATCCTTGGCTTCTGTGGTGGCCTTTTTGGGATTCATTGTTTTGGACTGCATAAGACATCTCCTGTGTTGGGACTTTTACTTCAGACTAGGTACACCCTGGTCCCATTACTGTAAGTTTTCATGTTGATTAACAAAAGAGAGCTGTTATTATTACCATTTAACTCTATGAACTGCTGATATTTTTTAATGAAGACCTACTTCCTGTTTTGCATTGCTCTGAGGATGTGTGATATTTCCATATAAATGAAAGAACAATTTTGCTAGGATATGTCAGTGTAACTTGTTCTCATATAGTTAGTATTTAAACTATCATTGAATGAAAACCAAAAAATCACTGTAGGAAATTAAACAGGTCTGATCTGAATTTTATGAAGATAGCTTGATTTATTTTTTCTACATGTTTACCTCCATTGTTACTGCACTACTATTTTATTATTTTAAATAAAAGATATGTATTAAATCTATTTTGGTGGGAAATTTTTAGGGAGGTTGGTGATTCAGGCAGATTGATTTTTAATTTGATATTTCTTGAATGCCTTTCTTTTTTATTTGATTAAATGTTATGTATTATTCCAACTATATTCTCTTTCTTGCTTGCATTTCTACTAATTTAAGGTACCTTAATTAAAGATAAAAAAGAAAGTATAGCCTCTACCAGGAGTACGCTTATACTTATTATACTTTAGAGGTTGAAAGGCTGAGTATTTTTTGTAACAGTTATGAAGAAACCAAATTTAATAATTCATAAATATTTATAAACAAATGTTTCATGGTATAAATTCAAATTATAGAGAAGAATAAATGACCAAAATAATGGAGACCAGTGGCTTTTTGTTGACCGTTTTAATCTTCTCTTCATTTTAGGATCCTTGCACTGACCAGGACATACTGAAATAAGACAAATAATTATATTGTCCTTGTGTTTATTGTCTGTGTTAACTTTTACTGATTTATGCCACAGATAAGCATTTACACACACACCAAAAAAAGTGCCACTCTTGTCAAATGTTGTTAAACAGTTATTTACTTTTTTGATTCCTGTTTATCTTTCTAGAGGATAAAGGATCAAATATAACTTCTGATATTTTCAAGTTTACACATGGGTTGTCTTTCATTAACTTAATTTCATTCATGCATTGTACTGGTGATACATTGGTAACTCTAGTAGTAGGCTGAGAAAAGATGTGATACCTTCCCATCACCTCAGAAATTTTGAACTTACCAACACATACTTCTGTTTCCAGGACAATGTGCTTTTGATTTAATAGACAAAATTGATGCTATGCATATAATTAGTTCTTTTTCACAATGAAGCCAGGGTATATCTCTTGAGAAAGGAAACCCCCCTTTACCTTCTTCATTTGCTGCATGGGCTTAGTTTACCAGGGTATGAGTAGTTTTCATTTTTCTTAAGTCTGGCCACTTTGTTCTTAAACCTTTTAATGCATGTTTTTTAGTATGTGAGAAAAATAATGGTATTTTCTTCAAGACTCAGTGGCCCAGGCTACCTATCCGACAATAATCATAATGTAATTTCTATCCTATGGTTCATCTGTTTCAATAATCGCCTTCAATTAAAATTTCCTGAATGGTGTGAGCTCTGACAGCACATTACAAAACAGACAAACAAACAAACAAATTACTCTACATAGATCATCCACACATTGCTATCATTCTAGGATTTTAACACATTTTGTGCTGGTTCTTTTGCTGTGATATCTACATTACCCTTCCACTGGGGCAAGCAAAATGGGTCATGCTCAGAAAGAATGGAAAAGCCTGATGGAGGATTGAGGAAAAGGCTACATTTTATAAATAATGTGAAATCACATTAATTACATGGCTTTTAGCTAATAAAGGGACCATTAAAAGATAGATACCAAGCACTTCAGTTTGAATAACTGTTAGGTAACAGCAACAAGAAATAAAGGTTTAGGACATAAAGGGGATGTACCAGAGCATGCATACAATAAATGGAAATGAAACAGATATACCTATGTTTTCATAAAGCCTTGCTCGAAGACTTGCCAAACTTTAATGTAGATTTGTATTAAGTCACAGTTTATATTTTCTGAGATAGACTAAAAGGGAACTACGACACATTGAGAGACAGAGGGGTGAAAAATATTCTACTAGCTAAATGTATGTTACTGTCCAGTTGTTTTGATTTACCAGGGTAAAAAAGAGAATTTTTACAACCATGAAGCTAGACAGATTTTAAACAATGCAAGTGGTTCTTCATTCTCAATGCAGTCTTGAGTATGTGTCGCCAACATGGAGACAGTGACAGGGAGCCCTGTAGAAAAAGATTGATGACACTAGAATTTACCAGCTTGGTGCTTACACTGCACTTTCAGTGTGCAGGGAAAAACTGTTTGTTTTCCCTTTTAGATTGCTTACCACTGCTTGATTTACTGGGCAGCAGAGTGAAGACAAGTTTTTTAATAACTGTGGCATGGCTACCATTCTTCTCAGCAAGCAACTGAACTTCTGGAGACTGAAAAAGATTACTTGTTCTGGGAAAATATTGTAATACTTCTTGCTACTTCTTGCTAGGATTTTCTTCATGAAATGTGACCTTAAAGGATACTTCAGTTGGAACTCACTTCTGATTTAGGATATCTTTGAGGTCCTTTGGCCATGAGGGAAAACATCTGTAAACAACGAAATGATCTGTGGATGGATGCCTGAAAAATTATATAAGTAGTAACACCTTTCATCTACACAAGAATGTATGTACAAAAATCAAAATGGTTAATACTGATTTTCAGTGTTTAACAAGTTACAAAGACCTCACAAATGTCCAAATGGCTATAGTTCAAGATGGCATTGGATGAAAATCTGCTACTTGGCTGTTTCATTGAAACTTCATTGATTTTAATTCAGATTTAATTTGGGAAATGTATACAACTTATGTAAAGGAAAGGCGAATTGTTTTCTTCATATAATGTTATTACAGGCACAACTCCACTGATATTGAAGGAGTCACACCAAAATTAATTTAATCCATACTGTTCAAATTATAGACTGTAATCCTTTTCAAAACATTACAGCTCCTGGTTGAGCTCCATCTTAGCAACGCCAGCCCCACTTAATCTCATATTTGCACTTATAATGGATTTTGTGAGGGAACTGTCACTTCATCTGGATAAATTGAGCATCTTGACAAAACACTGCAAACTTGTCACTGGAGAAAAGCTTTAAAAACTGACATGATTTGAGACATTTTTACAGACAGAGAGCTGTCTGAGACATTCTTCATAATATAAATTCATCTTCCTGATTAGTCACAAGTTGTATTTACTCAATATCAACTGTTCTTTTTGAGTGTGCTTAAAGACAATGTCAAGTTTGCATTGCTCTAGGTATAAAATAAATCTTTCAGAAAGATTTTTTCCATACGGACAAAGGTGGGTGGTCTCCTGGGGGAGGAGGAGAGCTCATGGCCTCTTTGTGATTGCACTAATGAATGACCCAGAGAAGGTGAGACTTGACACTTAAGCTGAGGTTACCCAAGGTTTGACTTTGGTATCATTTGCATAACACTGAAAACAGAAATCTTACTTTTTAAATAGTTTTGCTTAGACTTTTCACAGTCGGTGAGCAAAGTTAAAATGAAGCAGCAGCAAATGCCCCAGGCAAGCAGGGAAAAAAAAAAAAAAAAGAAAAAAAGAAAAAAAAAAAAGAAAAAAGAGGTGCCATCAGCTTCTAGAGGACAGGCAAGAAAAGGGTCATTTTAAAATGACCCTACAGGTGCCGAGCTCAGCTAAGCAGAATGATAATCATGGTTTGCATACTGTAAAGAAATGTATAAAGAATGTTTCCTTATACCTCTGCAATTTATTTATACAGTTGTAAACTTGTTCCATTAGTCATGAGTGGTGGAGTGAAATGAAGCTGTACTACATAGTATTCCAGTCAAATTAGGGCAAATACATCTAATATTTCAAAGGTCATTAGGATATTCTGAAATGACGCCACATTTCACTGTGAGAAATTGCTGGATTGTCATGTGATTTCTATTTTGGCCTTTTGTGTCAGCAAGAGGTAACCACACTACTGGCAAAGACAATACTTTAATGTTTTAATATAATTTTAATGTAAAAATTAAATGCCTTACATAAGTCATTTGATAAGAGCACAGTGTTTTCACTATATCTGTCTACATCAGGCTTTTGAGCTATAACCTAACAACATCTTATCTGAATAATCAGGGGCTGCATATGGTCATGCCACTGCAATGACTGACTCTCCCATCTGTTCCTCCTACTGAGGAGGAACAATTTTGTGGACTTCCCTCCTAAACAGCTTCTTCCAGCTGGTAGCCCAAACAGAGAAGTCTAGGGCGAAGGATGGCAAGCTGCTCAGCTTCCCTTTAGGATGAATACATATCCCCTCAGTGTCAAAATGAGGCAAAGAGAGCTCAGGTCAGTCTCAACTGCATTAAGATTATACAGCTTCCCTGGAAAGTATATGTCTGTGCTGGGCTATCCTCATAGATGCTGGATGGTGTTTACTAGCTCCTAGTCTCGTGCAGACATATAATTTAAGATGATGGTCCAGGTATACCCTCAGAGAAATTAACATCTGACTCCTGACAGCTGATGTCCTATGCCAAGGGCAGACTTCCAAATCCTCTGCCTCAAAGGAGGCTCTCTGCTCACCACATCTTTGGCTTGACTCAGTCTGGAACTTCTTTTCTGTTTTTCCTTGCCTGTGTTTACCCCTCTATATTTGCAAACAGCAACCACAGCACACTAGGCCTTTCATTTTGCCAAGTCAAGTTCTTTAAATTAGGTTCTCAACGTCACACACTGACCTAGCGAAATTACCCCCCTGTACTGTGCCTCTGTGTGTTCCTGTTGTTTGCATGTGACTACACAAGCACTGCATTTGCACGCTTTGGTGGTGTCTGGGCCAGCAAGGAACTAATCACTAGTTTCCACTGCTAAGAAAAGGTGTCACCTTGTAAAGAGGGCTATGGTCCTGTTCCCTGGTGGTGAAGAGAATAAAGGCATCATTCTAGATGAATCCTCTACAACTCATTATTAAAAAAAATTTTGAGAAACACCACAACGTCACAGTTTAGTTTAAACTGTGTGAATCCTTCTCAAGGTCATTAAAATATGAAGAGTTTAGTACTTCCCTGCAGGAAAGAATTTCTGGGTTTAGATCCCAGTTTGCCTAAAGGGCAGGAGTGCTAACACTGAGTATGCTTAGCACTTCATATCAGCTTTTTCTAGGTTGTTAGGTGGTGAATATTCAGGACTTTTGCATAACATTCTGAGGCATACACTTTTAATGTTGTTTGTAGTCAATGTGTACACAACATTATTCAAATGGACATGTAGTAGTAAATTTTAGGGGTGAGATGCAGCTCACCTAATTTAAATGCCTGGAATATAACCTCAACTTTAGGCTTGTAGTATAAGATCCTCTTGAAACTTTTCTGTGATTTCATGAAAAGAATTCAAGATAAATCCTGTTGAAAGTGTCCAGAGAAAGATCGGTGATTTATTTAACTTCAGCACCTTAATCATGTATATAATTACATTATACATATATAGTTAAAATAACCTTAATTCATGTCACTGAACATGGGATTCAAGAAATCACCTCCAAATAATAATAATTCCTTATTTCTTGTAATGAGATCAATGGCCATTTAGAGATGCCTATTCCCCTTTATTTTACAATAATATTGGATCAACAGTTTTAAACAAATTTATGATTTATTAATCCAACAGCCTGTATGGTCCTCCTACATTGGCATAAGTCCCCTTACACATATATTTGATGTGAAGCCATTCAGTCCTCACTTTAAAGGTGCAAATCGAAACAAACAAGTCTGTATATTCTTCTGCACTAATTTAACTAAGCAGACTTTTAAATAAGCTAGTTCTGTGTCCTGATTCAGATAAGGTCTTAAGACACATCCTAGTACGCTCATCGTTACCTTAGGTTCTGTCAAAACTTAGCGACAAGCCAACGAATGACACTGTTTAGAATTATTAAAGCTGAACTGGATGTGGGAAGCAGCTACCTCTATGGTTATGCTTTCAGCTGGTGCAGGCAGCATGTGTGCGGGATGATAATGAGGAGCTGTCAGTGGGCTGTGGTCACCTCTTAACCTAGATCAGCACCAGCTGGAACAACACATCTAACTCTACCCATAATCTTCTATTTTATTTAGGAACTTTTGAAAACTTAGCCCAGAAGCTAAAATGTCTTCTACATAAATTAGGAGATACTGCAATTACATTTCCTCATGTCAGCGATTTCATTTACTATTAATTATGGTTCAAGTATAGCCATGGGCTAAGTTTGACATGGTGTCATAAGTTCAGTGCTGCTGCTGTACATGTATAAGAATGATACCTTCCTTCTCTGTTTTTACCATTTTGATTCCCTGAAATAACTTGATATGTTTCCCTGTGTTACAAAAATCCAAGTGCAAGGAAAATCAACAGCAATGAGATACGAAGCATGTAAAAAACAAGTTTAGCTGAAGCAACACTCAAACCCATAACTGACAGAACATTTCTTTCTTAATTAAAAATGACAAAGCAAATAGACTTATTTCCACTTCTAAAATGTTATTTTCAGAACAAATAGCTTACTCTTTCTTTATTAGTTACTGGGTTTCTTTTGGTTTTAGCTCTTGGAAGGCCAAAGATGGGAATCCAATTTTACTGTACAAAAACCCCCATGTCACCCCCCCTTATGAAATGAATGTCAACAAAACGTCTCTGTGTCTAGGATTTCTTTTCTGTGTTTCCCTTGCCAGTTAAAAAACAGCACTACAATGGAACAGGGAGAATGGGTGAAGGCAACACGAAAACTGATGTGCAACAATGTAACTTAGCCATGTGCTTTTAAAAGCCCACTAAAATCAGTAGAAACTTTCCCATGCATCAGAACTTATTTGTTCCAAAAAGCCAAATACCCTGTTTTATTGCTCCATAGTCCTCCAAGTAACTTAACATCCCTTAGAACTATTTTCATTTATATGTGGATCCAAAAAAATTGACAAATATTTATGGAAGAAAATGTTCTTTAGAAAAGGTGTTTAATCATAGGGCTATGGAGTTTTCAGATTGGGTTAGTATCTGGTGTCTAGGGAAAAACTACATGGGAAATTCTGGATGTAAACGAGCAATAAATTTCATGTACTTAAATCTGTATCCCAAAGGACCAATTCTGAAGAAAAATTGAGAGATATTTCTGCCACTATATTTCTTATGAATGGGTGTCCAGTGAAGAGGGCAAACAATTCATTGTTGCTTGGGGTTTGAGGCAGTGTGTGGTTACAATATTTTAAAAACAGTATGACTATATTTTCAAGTATGTTCTTCCAGAATTTCTTACCTTAGCTCCAAATAAGGGGTTTTTTTTGCCATATATGTGGTCATCCCCCTGACTCCACTTGTCATGTATTCTAAAATAGCTATTAGTTAAAGATAGGAGACCTCTTTTGTTTCACATCTCTAGAATGGTTGTTTCCAAGAGGAAGATCTCTAAAATGAGCATATCTTTTTCCCTAGCCTTACTCCCACTTCCATTTTTTGCAGTGAATTTATCCATTAAAAGAAATGGTTTTGCTTGTTGCTTGTTTAAAATCAGTAATCTTACACAAAGCATTCTGCTTACAGAAACTAAAGTATTTTCAGTGTGTGTGTTTCAAACTCCTTGCTTACATGGTCAGGGTCATTTTCTGGTTAAAGCAGAGATATGAGTCAGGAAACCTGTATTCTAGTGATCACTCTGTTACTGATTTACTGTGAGATTTTGGACAAATTCTTTTCCCCTCTGTGCCTTCAATTCCATATACAGAGGATGAGAATATTATTCATTTGGGTTTTAAGATTCTTTTGCAATCTCCCAAAGATGTTCAATATTATGATTAATTATTACTGTCTATACATGTATAAAGCAATAAACACTGGCCACATTTAAATAGCAAAGCTGTGTCTGGCATTTGTACAGTATTCAGATATGAGAAAAAGAGAAAGAACTATTTCAAATGTTAATCTAATGGTATTTGAAATTTGAGACAAAACAGAGAATATTTTTTTTTTCCTGTAGATAACTGCAGCTTTAAAAAACACAATCCAACCAACCAAAACCTAGTCTGGTTAATTTTATCTTTTGATTAATATCCCCCTTTGTTTTAAAGAACAGCTGAGCTAAACTTACAGATATGTAGATAAATATAGATTACTAGGAAAGTGGATAGGTGCTCTCTGAAGATACATATTACCAAAGATGGTTTGGTTATGGTTTTGATATTTTTTAAAAAATAAATGTTTTCAATATCTACTGCAGTGCACTTAAAATAAAAGACTTCTTTACAATTTTGAAATTGTTTATCAGATTTAGTGGTAATAGGGTATAAATGGCATATAAATCGCTAGCTTAAGTTTGAACCTTGCCTTTTAAAGTCTCCAAAATTAGACCTCTTTAGACAGAGTACTACCAACAGTTAAAAATCCCAACACCAAGAGCAAACCCACCTGCATGTAGTCCTAGTGTTAGTTTGAATGAGAAATTGGGATGCTGTCATCATTCTTTTCTCTATCCATGTTTAAAATACCGATTAAAAATGACTAGAATATGAAGGATTTTTCTTATCAACATTTCTACTCCAGGTGCAAAATGAAATGCAAATATGAATGTAGTTCTGCCACAGGAAATTGTTCATTTCAGAAGAATTATAACGGCCAGGTTGTGACCTTGTCTCATTCACTGATGCTGGGGAGGTAAGATTCCCACCCATTCCATTATATATTCCATTAGAAGATTCCACAGCTCTTATAGGTTTGAGTTGGGCCAGGAACACAACCCTTGTCTTCAGCAGACTCCTTATCATGAATGCAACCCAGAAGGGCATGCTCTTGTCCTCGGTTGATCTTAAAGTGTCCACGCAATAGCATGTTAAGCAGCAAACTAAGAGTGGTTCTCAGTCATTATACAGATTCATGTTAAACTGGTTTCCCATTCCCAAAAACTTTGTGTAAAATAGTATGCAAAATAAGCATTGCATCATAAGATTAACAGCTTCAGGAAAAGGTGCTTTATATAAAACTGATGTTGCATAAGACGAGATAAACATTGGGCCATATGTTCAGTAACACTTAATGTTAAAGTTGCTTCAAAATCTTGTACACAAGCTAAAATTACCTCTTCTATGAAAGGAGGACAGTAATATTGTGCTGAACCTAAATGAACCACTGTAAAACAAACAAAAAAAAGAATATTTTTAATAGAAATATAGAAAGATGTGGATAAAGTCATTTATCATATAAAGATATTGTGAAAATTATGCAACTAACTACAGAGAAAATACATATTGTTAGATGGAGTAAAAAATTTAATACCATCAGCCCTTCATTGTGGATACCAGTATAAACCAGTATCTCTGTGTGTGTGTGTTTGGTTTGCACCTCATGTAAAAAAGGGCTTGATTAATTTTGTGTTGCAGTTTATGACTCTCTTCTTCTAAAATGAATTTGTCAGTACTAGCTATTAATACAGAGTATTAAATAATAAATAACATCAAGATAATAATTAATATTAGATAATGAACATTAATTAAATCAACAATTAAATACATGCCAATTGAACAATTGATTAACTGTAGTTCCTAGACTTAAATTGTGGTTTGCAAACTTTCATACAATTTGGTATGAACCTATTCAAAGATGTGAGCAAGGTTTATTCTCTTAGTATCTCATATGAACTTTTAATTTCAGCAGGAGTAGGCTAAAGTCAGGTTAAAGGACTGAAATTCAGTGAAGTGACCATCACTCACTTTCTTGTAAATATACCTTAACAGAAACTGTATTTTTACACTTTTGATAGGATTTGACATTATATATATTGACTTTTAACATTCTGTATATAATGGAGTTTAGAGAACCTACAGAATGACTTAAGAGAGTAACTAGTATGGTTGCAGTTCAGTTACCTAGATAAAGATATTTACTGCCATGTGAAACACCCAAGAGCATCTGAGCTGTCTTGGTGTATCTGGCAGATATGACAAAGTATTCACAAATGGCCACCATGCATTTCTGGAGATGAAGGCTGAGGAGAAGAAAGGTAACCTAAAACTTTTAAATAATAGAAATATGTGTTGATCTGTCCTCTGTCTTTGACTCTGAAAATTTGATTTCCACTGGGAACTTAGACTGACTGAATAAAAAGTCACCAAATTATAGAAACCCTAAACAGTATCTGGTGCAAGAATCTGGATCTGAATCTCATTCTATGTAGCCCATAATACAGGAAGTAAATAATGTCAAAAGGTTTAGATGTATTACAATCATCATCCAGAAAGTTTGGAAACTTATTTGAATTTCCAGGCTATAAAGATCTATATAATAAGGTTGAACATTCAAGGGATTATGGATTTCAAATGCCTGGATATATAAATTTATAACACGGATTCAAGGTTATTCAGGACATTGGGAAGATACACAAAATTCCTGAGGGAAAAATGTGGTTTACTTTATGATAGTTTTGGAATAGGAAGAAAATAGAGGAGAGGTCAATTTAGATCCAGTTGAAAATGTAGAAATTTTTAGGTTAATTGTTAAATGTTTGACAATTATATGTGTTAAAAAAGAGAATGGAGAATTGAGTTCAACCAGAGCAGAAAAATTAGTGTTAAATAGAGAAAATACTTGTATTGTTGCTGCTTGGGAAAAAAAAAAAACCAAACCAAACCAAACCAAAACAAAACAAAACAAAACCACAACAAACAAACAAAGAAACCCAGCTTAAACATCTGCCTCAAGCAAATTCAAAATCATCTGGTGAACTACAGGCCTGTCAGCATGACTTCAGTGCTGGGGAAGGTTATGGAGCAGGTCACCCTGAGCATCATCACACAGCATGTGCAGGACAACCCGGGGATCAGGCCCAGCCAGCAGGGCTTTATGAA
The DNA here is from genome assembly GCA_035590215.1 of Microhierax caerulescens. Classification (NCBI taxonomy): domain Eukaryota; kingdom Metazoa; phylum Chordata; class Aves; order Falconiformes; family Falconidae; genus Microhierax; species Microhierax caerulescens. The sequence goes on from JAVJGJ010000059.1 coordinate 3,276,928, forward strand.
AGGCAGGTCCTGCTTGATGAGCCTGATCTCCTTCTATGACAAGGTGACCTGCCTAGTGGATGAGGGAAGGGCTGTGCACGTTGTCTGCCTGGACCTTAGCCTTTGGCACCATCCCCCACATTCTCCTGGAGGAACTGGCTGTTCATGGCTTGGACGGGTGTACTTTATGCTGGGTAAAAAGCTGTCTGGATTACCGAGCCCAAAGAATGGTAGTGAACAGAGTTAAATGCAGTTGGCAACCAGTCACAAGTGGTGTCCCCAGGGCTCAGTACGGGGGCCAGTTCTGTTTGATATCTTTATCAGTGATCTGGATGAGGGGGTCAAGCACACCCTCAGTAAATCTGCAGATGACAGAAAGTTGTGGGGTAGTGCTGAATCTGCCTGAGGACAGGAAGGCTCTGCAGAGGGATCTAGACAGTCTGGATCAATGTGCCAGGGCCAACTGTATGATGTTCAACAGGGCTTAGTGACAGGTCCTGCACTTGAGTCACGACAATCCCATGCCATTCTACAGGCTTGGGGAAGAGTGGCTGGAAGACTGCCTGGGGGAAAAGAACCTGGGGGTGCTGGCTGACAACAGGCCATACATGAGCCAGCAGTGTGCCCAGGTGGCCAAGGAGGCCAACAGCATCCTGGCTTGTATTCAAAACCATGTGACCAGCAGGACCAGGGCAGTGATTGTCCCCTTGTACTCAACACTGGTGAGGCCGCACCTCGAATCCTGGGTTCAGGTTTGGGCCTCCACTACCAGACAGACATTGAGGTGCTGGAGCATGTCCAGAGAAGGGCAACGGAGCTGGTGAAGGGTCTGGAGCACGTCTGATGAGGAGCAGCTGAGGGAATTTGTGCTGTTTAACCTGAAGAAAAGGACACAGAGGAGACCTCATGACTCTACCTGAAAGGAGGTTGTAGTGAGGTGGGTGACGCTCTCTTTTCCCAAGTAACAAGCAATAGGACAAGAGGAAATGGCCTCAAGTTGCACCAGGGGACATTTAGACTGGATATTAGGAAAAAATTCTTCACTTAAAGGGTGGTCAGGCATTGGAGCAGGCTGCCCAGGGAGGTGGTGGAGTC
>JAVJGJ010000059.1:3285830-3300318 GCA_035590215.1 Microhierax caerulescens
CCTTCCAGTACCTAAAATGGGCCTTCAAGAAAGCTGGAGAGAGAGTTTTTAAAAGGGCATGTAGCACTAGATCAAGGGTTAATGATTTTAAGCTGAAAGAATGTAGATTTAAATTGAATTTTAGGAAGAAATTTTTCACTGTGAGGGTGATGAGACACTGGAAGAGGTTTCCCAGAGAAGCTGTGAATACTCCATCCCTGGAAGTGTTCGAGGCCATGATGGATGGGGCTTTGAGCAACCCAGCATAGCAGAAGGTGTCCCTGTCTGTGGCAGGAGGTTGGAACTAGATGATTTTTAGGGTCCTTTCCAACTCAAACCATTCTATGATTTTATGATTTTTTGCTGCACCAACATTTCAATAATGCTAAGTATGGGGAGAGCAGAAATGAAAATAGCTCAGCAGGATCTGGCTGTACGTTTGAGAATACAAGTTGCAGCAGCTACAGTCACCAAGGGCTTGGGGAACTTCTAAACATAAACCATTCCTAAGGGTAATGGGTGAAGTCTGGGCTCACACAAAATCAGTGGCTCCACGGACACTGAAGCCAAGATTTAATTCAGTGCCCTTTGAGTACTCACAGTGATGTTACATGACCATAAGGACTCTGAAACAAATCTCTTTCTAATGGAGCTCTTTGGAAAAAGGAAGAGATAAGAAAATAAAGTGATATATCATATTGGTTCAAAAGGTTGTTTTCAGTCTTTTCCACATTAAGAAAGGGAAGGACTGTGCATGGGTTGTCAACCCTTACCCTGCAGCCATTACAAACATAGAATATGTAAGAGAAAAGAAACAGAGGTGAAAAGGATTGATTAAGTGAGAAATAAGAATATGTACATTCTTTCAGTTCCTCAAAAACACAAGTTTATGCAAAAATGGTGTCTCTTTCCCAAAAGCATCTCTTTCTGTATGTAATAGGGGTTATTTCTGATACTTTGTTATTTATTTTTTACTTTGCTATCTTTTATCTTTCAGATCTTTCTAGCTCCTAACTTAGAACTAATATTCCCACTTTGAGAAGGCAGCAAGCAAATTAGAAAACAAAACAAAAAGAAAGAAGGAAAGAAAGAAAAAAAAAACAAAAAAAAAAAAAAACCCAAACCCCCCCAAACCCCCAAAACGCCACCCAGCCACACAAAAAAAAAAAAAAAAAAAAAAAAAAGGAAGAAAAGCTGAAGAAGTAGCCGTGTTTTACTCCTGGGCTTTCTAATTTGGTAGTCATCAAAACTGCCTGAGAATGCACTTGCTTCTCTGATGTGCTATCACAGCATTCACTACAAGTCATTACTCTGCTTCAAAGTAGAACAAGTTACTTGGTTTCCTGGTAGCACTGATAACTTCACACGTGACCTTTAAAATATTCTGATCTTGGTTTGAGTCTTTGGAGATGCTGAAATAATATCTGCAAAGAGGTATGAACTGCCCTTACCACCTGCCTCAGGATTCAGTGGATGGTGTAACTGTGCAGCTGATTAATTAGGCTTTTCCCCCCAGGTTTCAGAAAGAATTCAGTATTTTTGCATTGCAATTCACTATTTTACTGCCATTAGGCATCAAAATTTTGCATTAGGTGTGTGTGCTGCCTTTGCAAATGATTTGTTTTTCCTTCCTCTTTCTCCATCAAATGAATTTACCTACCTGACCCAAGCAGCCTGGAACTTGTGCTGGGCCCTTCTCAGTCCAGCGTGCAGAACAGCTCGTCTGACCAGGGAAGCAAGAAATTAAACATGGTCATCCAGGAAGATGAATTTCTTGTAGCCTAATACAACTGGTCTCCTGGTAAATATTATGCCAAGAAAGATAATTCTGATCTATTTCATCTGGGAATATATGAAAAGAAAACACCCTCAAATCTAGTTATCATCACTGATCAGGCTATCTAACTGTTTGCAACTGTAAGCAGTAATCTTGAATGCATTTCAAAGGAATAGCAAAGAAGTGATAGCAAAACAAAGGTAGTAGTTGTTCCAAAAATTAGTGTTTCTGGAAACCGAAGGAACTTGTGGTGCTAAATGTGCCACTAATGGGCTGCACATCTTGATTTTGTTTTACCACACTATAGACAGGGCACCTGGGCACCATCATATTGCAAATGTTTGGTATACAATGAACTTTTATCAGGATTCAGGATTATCTTGTTACTGAAAACAGTTTGCCTGTTAGGCATACCATTGATCTATTGAGCCACCAGCAGGGAGATTGCAGTAAGACACAGGCTGACATCTGCATTCCCCTGAGGGTAGCAAGGAAAAGGTCTCCTGGGAGAATTTACAATATGTTAAAAGACCCACGTTCATAATTTGAGCATTAATAACTTGCATTAAAGGCTGAACAAGCAATAAAAATGGGGAATTTCAAAGGAACCGGGGGGGAAAGAGGCCATTCAAAGAACTTCTGCTTCCATTGTAAAAATAAATGTGGAATATTAGAGCAATAGCAGATAATCTCAAGAAAGCATGTGCTTAAAAGTGAAACCTATTTAGTGGTTGTCTTGAAAAATAATAGTTTGAGAAGAAAGCTCATCTGTGTGCTGGAAAATATGCTTTCAAGGAAGTGGGTCCTGGAATTGAATCAAAATTGGAGGGTAGCTTCAGCCACAGTTAAAAAAAATAATAATAATAATTTAAAAAAAAGAGAAAAAAACACAACAAAAGCAAGCAAACAAACAAAAAAGTCCTCCACCCACAAATAACTGTAGTATTCGGACTTGAATTTGCTTGTGTGCATATAACAGTGAGACATTTTTCTCATACATCTTGAATCTTAGTAGGACAATCGTGTAATTGTTCATATGATTGAATCCATATTGTATTTATTTTGGATTTTTTTCAGCAGCTAGGCCTAACAATGCATGTTTGTGATGACCATCTCAATAGGCATTGTTCTGTTTAAGTCTCACATTTATATGAATAGTGGTAATTTTTCTGTTAGTTAAAAATCTAAATAAGGCTAATATTCTTATTACATGTATATATTTAAATAACTAAATCATTCAGAAAGTATAGTGCATTGTGGTAGCAAACAAGTGTATTGTTTTATTATCCGTATTTATTTATTTTATTTTTTATTATCCTTCTTTTTAATAGAAAGAATTATTTAATATTGCTTCATTCACACAGTTTGAAATCTGATTTACTGCACATATTTATTCAGAAAAATTACATTTGTGAATGAAAATAGAGTTGCTTTTTTTTTAATTTGAGAAATGGGAAAGTCAAGTCTGTAATTCATTTGAATCCATCTGGAATGGTAAGTTGGGGGGTTTTGCAGATGCAATGCAGAGAAGAAAGAAAAAGGAAGGATGGAAGGAAGGAATGAAAGGAATGAAAGGAAAGAAATAGTATTATTAATGTTATTTTTAATATTTTTGCATTGAAGTTGTGAGGTATAAGAAATGTTGCTTCTGTATAAGCTAACAATAAATAACATGTATCTTTTTGGAACAACATTAACCAATAAGATACCATAAGTTACAATTCAGGTCATGAAAACCCCTACATTTAGATGACAGATACGAAGAAGAAAATTAAATTTCAACATTTTATGAAGTATCTACCTAAGTCTGCTATAAGAGGAGTCTGAGGATAAAATGTGCTTCCAATCAAAGAGAGGTAAAACCCAGAACATGTGGGAACTTGTAGACAGCGGTAACTCAATCTCATCACACGCCAGCAGCTGTTAGAACTTCCCTGAGATGTGAGGAAGTCCCTTGAAGGTCCTTTTCATAAATACCTCTGTCATGTGGGGATTTAAAAAATGCAGCATGGATCCTTTTGAATCTATCCATTAATACATTACTAAAAACCTCTTTACGGAAGAGATTGTAGTTTACTAATTTCATAGCTTTTGGGCTGCATGCTTGGGAAACAAAAGAAATTAAGAAGAGATTCAAGTATTATTAAGAAGGCCTCACTTGAAAAGAATTTTACATGTCAATAAGAATAGTAATACCTTATGTTCAGTAATTTGCATATTTAATAACGCTTTTGTCAAAGAGCCTTAAGAATGTTACTACTTAAACGAGGAGGAAAAGAAAATCAAGATAAAGTATTATTGAAGCTTAACTTTACCTTCTCTAGGGAGTTAATTGAAATTCTTAAAATTAGAAGTCATCCTTATTCTTCCAGTATTCTCATTTCTCACAGAAGAGTGTCCTGGAAAATCTCTTGGTCACTTGGAAGAATTAAGAACATTTCTGCTTTCTATGAGAAGGAGGATTGTAAGGCATGCCAGCCAATCTAGCCACTGAAACACAGGGTTCTACAATGTCCTTTTGTGTGCTTAATCCCACTTTTAGATAACATCAAAATGAAATTCCTATTGCATTAATGTTATGCCCTTGCTAATATCAAATGAAGTTAGCTAAGTAATTCAACAATCCTGCATGAGCTGAAGGGGATTAATAAGGTGCCATGATTTGTTTTGAAGTGTTGCCAAATTGTCATCTCCTCCATCTTTTTTTGTGTTGGACTGATTACATTAATAACAACACAACAGTTTGAGTCTAATCTCCAAAATCCTGAACTTTACAAAGCAAACAGTTTGCTGATCCATCAGCATTTATTAATCACAACAATTACTCCGAGGCCAAATACCATGTGTGTGGTGCTTACACCATAGAGGCAGAGAATTGATTTGTGTAACCCTTCAAAGAACAAGAGGCCATTTGAAAGAGCACTTATGCCTGGAGGCACCTGGTTGGAAATAACAGGTTTGTAAAATAGTTTAAAATGTCTTATGCTAAAAAGGCATGAAACAAACCAAGTAAGGTTTCAGATGGTTAGAAATCTATGGGAATATGTCCTACTTTATTGTAGCATAATCGGTATATGATAATTATCCAAAAGTTTTAAATTTATGGTGGTGCTCCCTTGAGAAAAATGAAATAAAGTAAAGCTATTAGAGAAAGGGCTTTGGAATGGAAAAGAATGGGAAGAGTAGGAAATTTGCTATTTACAATTTCTGTCTATCTACCTGCTCACTTGTTTAATCTACAGTCCATTATCTTTTTGTCTACTTACGCTTTTGTCAAGACCTGTTGAAATCAACAAAGAATTTAGGTCTTCATCTACTTGAAGTATAAATAGCAAGTTATGAAAATGCAGTGAGCTGTAATGTAACTATTAGCTGAAGGCCTGTCCAATTTGGAAAAGTGTTTCTGGGTGCTGTCTTTATGAAACATTCTTCCTCATAAGGCCAAACTTGAATGGCACCATGTTCAAGGCAGTAGGAAACAGGATTCTCTGTGGTGCAACCTGAAAAAATATTCAGGTTTTCCTAATCAAACGTATACTGTTTCAATGATAGTTTATGAGATTAATATTTTAAGCTTGAATAGATCAGAGAACAGGAAAAAAGAAATATGCATATTCATTAAAGGTTTATTTTGAATCTGTTTGGAAAAAGTCCTATAACTAAGATTTATTTTTTTGAAAAAGAACCTTTTGCAAATCTGTGCTGTACTTAAGACAAGTCACAAAACAAAGGAATAAAGACAGAAATTTAATTCTTATATTTTGCCCTGATCATACTGCTCCACTGTCTTGGAGAATGCCAGTAATATGTAAGGTATAAACACAAATAACTTTGCTAAGAAGAATACTGGAATGATTGCAACAGGTATTTAACACTTGTATCCTTTCCATCTACATAAAATGAAATGTTAATGAAAAGTAACATGCAAGTATGTAAATAGTTGATAAAGACACATTGCAAAATTAAACTGAAAAATATAGTCAGAATGTGATGTTCATCTAATGGAATGGGTAAAAAAGGATAACACACCACAGCTGAAAATTTAAACATAAAGATATGTCTCCCCATTTTTCTAATTTTTTTTTTTAAAATAAGGTATTATTAACATTTACCACTGCAGGTATAACCTATATAGATTTGTGAGAAGGTAGTTCTGACCTTACTAATTTTGCAAATATTTCAAATTTTTTTGTGTGTTTTTTTTTTTAATATTTACTCATATTTCAAATGTGTTATCCCAAATGACCTTGTAAATAACTCATTTACATCTCTGCCTTTGCTTCCAAAGAGCTCTCCTGAGGCCTCTCCATGAACTATGTCTTTTCTTTTTTTGTAGTGTGTTTGTTCCCTGGTTTTGTTAGGTGCTGACAATTCATTACCTTCTGATCTCTCATCAGACATCCTTGCTAATGAACCAGAACCTTTATGGACAGTTCACCTCCTGCAGTTCTAAAACATGCTTTCTACTATTCACTGAACGGTTTAACTAAGTGAGAAGGCAATACCTTTGATTTACTTTTAGATACTGATGAACAAAACTGCCTTACAAGAACTTTTGGGAGAAGCTTTCCTGCAGTTTCATAGATATTCTTATTTTTCTAATAATGACAAACTCATTTAGTTAAAAGAGATAGTGGAATTATAATTGCATTAACAGGTATTTAATTGCTACTCTGCTTATACTGTAGGTTTTTTAACATTTATACAGCTTCCTAAATAAAATTTATGCGGGCAGCAATAAACATGAAGTATGAATGTTAGTTATTCAGCTTGTTAGTATAACTCTTGCAATGTCATACTTGAAAATGAAAATACAATCTGTTTATAACACATGTTTAAGAGTACATCAGACTTCCAGTTGGCATTTTCCAATAAGGGACTTTGAAACATGGATCTTCTAGTATACATACTGAAAGCACATTTTGAGTCATGTGAAATAGAAGGTTATTTAAACACATAGGGTCAAATTGGTATTGAACTAATAATAACCAGGATTCATTGTCATAAAATGATATTTTATATAGGCACAGAAACAATTTTGTCTACCTGCTTCTTGTTTTAAAAATAATGGAGCTGTAACATTGCTATGTTTAATAAAAGGAGCGATAAACACTTTGAACTGAACTTCTGACAGCATTATGCCAGACTCTGGAAGTAGTTATAGGAGTGTGAATTTTATCATTTCTTTACTATATATTCAGAATTTATATGTAGAATTCCAAAACTAAAAAAATTATATAGGACCAGTATCTAAACAAGCCATGGGTTAAATGTAAAAAGGACAAATTAAAGCTGATCATTTTAAAAACATAAAGATTAAAATATTAATTAAGTTCTTGTCTGCAGCAAGAGTTTCAAAAGAAAGCAATGAAAAATTAAGAGCAAAAGGTCCATGAGGAATGGCTTAATACACAAAATGTTGAGAAAAACATCTCCATTGCACCAGTACTTGCTGAAACAAACCCTTTTATGCTTTCTACCATTCTGAGATTGGCCCGAACTACTCCTATTACACCAGTGCAAGCCAGGAACCTTTTCTTACTTGTGTCCTTGAAACATTTTGCTCAGATGCAGTTGAAAAAAATAGTGCATCCTTTATACTGCTAGATACTAATATTCTGAGGATTCAGAATATTTTTGACTGGCTCTGTATGCAATCTCATTCTATTTATCACCAAGAATGAATTTCTTATTGCTTTGTGGTGTCTATATAACACTTCGCTTATTCACCAGTAAGAGGCCAAACACCTTCGCTATTGTGGAATGCTCTTTGCTGGCATTCTAAATAAAAGTCCTTCCTTTCCTGCTTTTCCTTTTCTCTGTACACCAGGGGTCCTCAAATTTTTTAACCAGGGGCTGGCGCATAGATCCAGTGGCAGGCAGTCATCTGCGGCTGCTTGGTTTCCTCCCCCCCCCGCAACCCCCGGGGGGTGGGAGCGGGGGGGTTCTGTAAGTACCGGGGGGGCTGGCTTGAGGACCCGGGGCCGGGGGGGGGGGGGCGTAGTTTGAGGACCCCTGCTGAAGAGGAATGAAGCTGGGTTAATTACCATTGATAATATACAACTGTGGGTTGGCTTCAGGGGTGGCAGGTTGGCCGATGTAGATAAGGTGCAGCTGTGGCTGGTTCTGTTAAGGGGTTGAGAAGGAGCCAAGGAAGGGAGAGATGCCCTGGCTGAGGCAGGATGAGGAGAAGGCAGCAGAGGGACTGGCGTGAAGGGCATGCTGGTATGAGATGGTAAAAGACCTTGTTGCAGCTTGATAGTTTGGGGAGTGCTGTGACACCTCTCCAGGAATGCAGTGCTACCATGCAGCTGGATGTGAACAATTCCAAGCTGTAAAAGTCCACTTTTGCTTTTTCATCTTTTGTCCAAGGCTAAATCCATATTAGTACATATATTCTCTCCCTGGGGATATTCTACTTCTTCTGCAAAATGAATATTAAAATTTAGCTTGAATTATTTCTTCATCAGCCCACAAATAAAGTTATTTTTTGTTTCCATTGTCACTTAGCTCTCTCAGCAGATCTCTTTGTTGTTTCATTCCCTTTAACTGAAAAAAAGCTTTTCCCAGATCCCCCTTTAACTTTTTGATGGACATACTATGTGGAAATTTTAATTTCTTTTTTTTTAATTGATACTCATCAGCTGATGCATTTTATAAGACCTATTAAATGTAAAGTCTTCTATGGAAATGCTAGACACTAGACTCTTTCCTGAGTGCTTTAGCTTCCAGGTAACAAAGGAGAGAGAGTGCTCATTTCTTTTTTAAAATTCATTTTAAGTGACCAGAGCAGAGAACTGTATTTAAGCTAGTTACCCCAAAACATTCTTGTAGCCAATGGAGAGATATTGATACTGCTGGTGTGCAACGTGTCTCATGGTAACGAGTATGCCTAAAACAAAGCAAATGAATTGTGCCCTGAAAATGTGTATTTATGAAATTATATCCACTGTCCTTGCCTGCATGCTTTCCCTCTTCCTCTTCCCAGCACCATGAGGCTAAATTATGCATCCTTCTGTTCTCCCACTCTCTAACCTAATGTATATTGACTGTTTGCAATACAGAGAACACATTGATCCACCTTGCTGGACAATCTGTATCCTCATCTGGAGCCCATAACTTGAAAATTAGGGCACCAGTTATTAGACACTCTGAAAAAAGTGTTCACAATACATGTGGCTGAGGACAGAAATAATTCTGGGTCTCTCACTTACTTGTCGAGTACTAGCCACTTGTATAAAACCTGAGTGGTGATGCCATCAGTACCCCCATATTAATGGCAATAGTGAATAGAGCTGTACTTTGCAAGGCAGAATAGTCTTCTCAGTGTACAAGTGCCCTAACTGCTAATTTTCAAATCTCACAAGGGACCACAAGTAACTACTGCTACTGACTTCAGAAGGAGATTGGAAAATGTGCTTAATCTGCATACAGAACCAAGAGGTGTACTTGGAAAATGCTTGGTGAACTTTTTCCCCTTCATGCAGATATGCCGAGGAAATGGTAGACACAGACAAGCAGTATCTCAAATTCCTCAGAATTTTCCAGTCAGACGTTTACAGGTGCTCACAGAAGTAAAGTCTTATTACACAAGGAATTTTGGTTTTTGTTTTTTTGTTGTTGTTGAAAGTTGTTTTATAGAAGTCCACTTTAATAAGGGACTTTCTAAGCTGCCTTCTCGAGCCCAAGCACAGAAATCATTCCAAGCAATGTGGAATGAAAGATATTTTGACAGTACAGGATCAACTAGTGTTTAACTAATAATAACTAGCTATGTGGTATTCATGGCAGATTTTCAGATTGCAATCAATTGCAAGTAATAATGTGGCATCATGTGTTAAACACCTCCTTTAGTCTGGGTTTTTTTTTCCCCTTTGGTCTTGAAGTCTGTTCATACACCTAACTTTCAGCTGTAAAATGAGAACTTATCATAGATGAGTGATCAAATCACAGAATTTTCCATTAAAGATTTTGCATTTATCAGGACTATGGAAACTGGAAGTCTGTAAGTACTTTAAATCTGTAGATAAATAAATAAAAGGTACACAATTTGATCTGTTATTAAATTCAACCACTATACTACATCTGGAAATTTGATGAAAAGTGTCTTCTCCTTTCACTCCCTCTAGTAGTTTTATGATTGAGTCTGAATAGAGATAGCTGAATACACAGTTGCTCTGAGGTCAAGGGAGTAAAAGGATGATAGTTCATATAAATTACATGGATTACACTACTACATTGCAAGGATCAGTGCATTCTTAGGAAATTCTCATTGCTTAACTTTTGCATTTTCACTGCAGATATTGCATTGACACTGATATATAGGGCTTTGGTTAGAGCTTATCTCCCTTAATATGATCATTCTGATAACTTCTATTTCATTGTGACAGCTATTATACAATACAAGGCTAGTGAACCTCATCTTCATTATTTCTTCTCTCATTTTCCTTTGTGCTTCTCTTTAAACTCCAGAGAGCCGATCATTCCATTTGTTTCAAGGCACCACGTAGTGAAAAGAGCAGACAACGCATATGCAGCACAGTAAACTGCATCAAATATGCAATCCTAATATTCTGAAAACATTTTGCAGAAAACTATGTAAGTCCTGAGTCAACATTTATACTGTTTAAATGTTTGAAGGACAGGTAAGATAAAGGTTTCACACACTATGTCCTGATGCTGCACGCCCTTAAAGTACTGAATTGCCATTGAATTCAATAGGATTTCTGTGAACAAGGAAGAGAGGGTGGTTAAGCCTTTTATTTTCCTTCCTGTAAAAACATGTGAAAGTGGAATATGCATACATACATTGAAAGAAAGTTATGAACTTTGGTACTGGTAAGAAACACATATTTAGAACTTACATTCATTAGTGACCAGTCAACTCAAAGGCCCTGATTACTGTCCTCTCTTCACTTCCCTTTCCTCCCCCCTCTTTTTACTTTCCCTCTGTCCTGTTTAGGCAAATAATTTAAAGAGCATCTATACAAAAGCAAAAAGTTGTACATTATGAAAGAAGAGCAGAGAATCTGTGTTAGACATTTTCCTTCTAGCAAGGGTGTGTGTGGGGTATGGAAGAAGAAAAAAAACGCACAGCCTTACTTAAAAAAAATTCTATAAAATCCAAAGGCATTTTCCAGACATTTTTAAATATCTTGACAATAATAGCTGTGATTTTTCAGCTAAATCCCTAGGTAATCACTTTTTATGTTTATTCTTCATTTATGCCACAGCTTAACGTAGTTCCAGAAGGATGAGAAGTTAATAGTAAGAGTATAAATTACATGACCGAGAAGAAAGTTTCAAGGATAATCAATTTTCATGATTTGAAGCAACATTCTCTGACCAGTTAGCTCTATGACTGAATAGCTCTCTTTATTTTGTAGCAGTGAATGGCTAGATGAGTAGGGTGGATTAAAGGCTACGTTTCCCTCCAAAGGATATATGTTTGGGATTTTTGGAATTCTAGTTCCTACACTGGACTGTTGTTACAGGGTTAAAAAATTAATACACTTTGAGGTGAAAAATCCTGATAAGATTAAATCAGCATGATTGCCACTGATGTCAGTGAACTCAGTAAATTACTTCTTTAATATATTTCTTTATAAAATAATGTGGTGTATTACTATTACATTATATTAGTACATTTATGAATTAAATTATCTGATATTGATGCAATCCGACTTTCATAGTATAGAACACCATAATTCCTAATCTGTATTTTTCTTGGAAACTTATGTTAAAGCATTTTACTAGATTGTAATATTGTAATTTAAATTATTTTTATTACCTCTCCCAATTTACAAAAAAATATATTAATATCATATATGATTCATTTATGTTAAATTAAAATATTAATAAAAATTTTAAACTTTTTAACATTAAGGTAAATTAAAAAAATTAATTAAGATACATTATGTAAATTATAATGATGGAACTTTGCTGGGCATCCTTTCCCATGTCTTTTCCGCTTTGGATAGCCACAGCTGAATTGGTATTTCAGGGGTCAAGTAATCTTGTTCGAACTACAAGTGTCCATGCAACAGACATATACAACAGCCAGACTGTGTCAGTTGCATTTAAATATTTTTCCGCATTTTGGCAAAAATAACAGCCAATCTGTGCCAAGACACATGGCAGCTATATGTGTCCCCATGTGTACTACATGTTCTTGTGTTCACTTCTCAAGCATCTGCTGGTACCAGCTGGCCTTTTTCATGCACCCTGTGACACTTCATCAGGCCACCATTCCCTTGGTCACTCAGACATTTGTACCATCTTTATCCACATCCTTTCCAGCTGTGTGGACTAGCTCATCTAAATTGTATTTCAGTGGCAGGCTCCTGTGTGATGCAGGGGGCAGAGAATGCACTGAGGTGCATAACCTGAGACACTGACAGCACAGATGAGAAATACAGTAAAGAGGGGGAGTTTGGTTCAGACCATCCATCCTGCACAGACTGAGGCTCAGTATATGGTGATGTGGAAAGCCCACAAAATCCTGAGACTGTATTTAGGCTTTGCTGCCATACACCAACATACACTTCCTTGCTGGACAGTCGCCTGTTCATTCACACAAACAGTTTGACCCTGTCCTGCCAGTGCTGGAAGAAGACAATCTCAGCTTGCTGCTTCAATCACAACGTCCTTGAGATAGCTTTCCAAGATTGTCATGGGACAGTGTTGATACTGAAGATCTGTTTGCAGTCTGACAAAGTATTTTATACTGTTTTTACAAAGCTAGAAGTGTTCCATTCAGTCCAAGGATAAACAAGAGGCAGGAGGTAGGGATGTACCTTGTGAGTGTTGTTTCAGTAGCACAATATTCCTAAGAAGTGACTGTGCGTGTGCCTGCACTCCTGCCTTGAACACAAAACAGAGATGACTAGGCATGCTCTGCTCAGGCAGCAAGGGCCCAGGTAATGACACAGCCAGTTTCTATTGCAGCCCTTACACATTTGTGTATTCGGTGATCTGTGCCATGTCAGTACAAAGTAAGAATCACAGAAAAGAAACATAGGTCTGGAAAAACCTCTATAAACAGATCACTTATACCTCTCTTTAATATATCTCTCTTTAAGGATGTTTCTAAAGAATCCAGTGATGGTGACTTCACAGCCTCCTGAGATAATCCATTTCAACCTGTCACTACCCTTACTTTCATAAACACTTGCTAGTCTGAATCTTTCTTTCTGCAGTCTCACCCAGCTATTTTTTACCTTGTATTTGTGCCTAATGAATTTAATCATACTTTTTCTTCTCATCATGTTGTCTGAAAATTTAAGAGATATACTATTTTTGCATTATCCAAGTTATTACAGCAGATAAATATATTATTGAATGCTAAACATCTCTTGTAAATAATGGCTTGAATGAACTATGCCTGAAGCTCAATAGGAAGAGGGTGTATTGGGAAGCTCAATGTATGAGAAGACATAGGGGAAGAAGAAATCAACGAGAAGAGTCATGCCTTTCTGGTCTTCTCTTTATATTTGCCAAACATGGAGTACTTACCTCATTTGTTGCTTGACTGAAGTATACATGAACAAAGTATGCATCCCCTAGCTGAAGTATGGTCCTTCCCTTATACCACCCACCTACATGCATTGCATGTTTAGACTAATTGTCATGGTTATGTGAATGTAGACAAAAGCATGGTGGGGAAGACTAGAGGGATCTAGGAAACAGCAGCCCAGTTCCCAGAGAACAACTACAGTCTTAATTCAATCGCTTGTCAATGACCTTGGGCTCGGAAGCTCTTCACAGATGCCTCAGACACAGATGTTTGAATTTCTATCTCCTTCAACTGTAGAGATGAGGTCTGCACAGTTCAAAACAAGCCATGATCTACTTGAGAACCAGTAGACACTTCCCTCCCACAGATCTCATTCACTGTAAAATGGTCAAATGTGATGTGATGCCCAGGAAAGTCAAATTAGATCCCAAGTCTGAAATTGTGTAGACTTGCATTTATCAAACTTCTTGTATGGGTCACATGCTAGGCTATGGCTTTGTATTGCTGTTTAGAAACTTTGCCAGAGCAAAGGCTTTGCGCTGAAGCATGCTGTCTTTGAATACTCATGGCATGTCTTTAGCACTTCCTACGGTGTTTTTCTGGAATCCAGTTATATTACATGAAGAGCTACCCCAGAAGGGTTTTGCCTCTTGCTGCTAGTAAATTTATCATTATCATTATCATTAAATAATGAGCCAGTGGCCTCAGCACAGCCTGTTGTAGGTTGGCATTAAAGTGCAAGGATGAGAGTACAAAGTTTGCTGAAATATCACTCTAAGTCTACGGGTCGGTCAAGTCAGGGGCAACCCTAGAGCTTCCATCCTGCCTGTAGGAGTGGAGTTAACTTAATTCCTTGAACATTTCATAACAGAGGAACCAGTGAGTATGTCCCAAGGTTTTGAGTATGTATATGCAGACTTGTAGAAAATAAAGTTAACTGAGAAGTCAGTATTTGAATGTAGTCTTGATATGAAGATGGCATGACTCGTGTTTCAGAGACATCACATATGTAAAATAAAAATTAACTCCTTTAAACTGGCATATACTAAAACCTGTCATTGTTCTAAGACAGGGGTCCTCAAACTTTGTAACCAGGGGCCGGCACACAGATTCAGTGGCAGGCAGTCATCTGCAGCTGCTTGGTTTCCCCCCCCAACCCCCAGTGGCGGGGGGGGGGGGGGCCGGGGGGTTCTGCAGGTTCCGGGGGGCGGGTTGTG
>JAVJGJ010000059.1:3300418-3322194 GCA_035590215.1 Microhierax caerulescens
CCCCCCCCACCCCCCCGGGGGGGGGGGGGGGGGGGGGCAGGGGGTTTCTGCAGGTTCCGGGGGGCGGATTGAGGACCCTGGGGGGACGTATCCAGCCTGCGGGCCATAGTTTGAGGACCCCTGAGCTAATATATATTGTGGAGATAGTTCTGACTAAGAATGAAATAACAATTCTTTTTAAAAATATGTTTGATAAAATTTTATTTTAATCATTCATTTTGGTACTTTAGATAGTCCATGTTTTGTTCATATTGAGTTGAGACATAGACTGCTATTTAAAAAAAAAAAAAAAGTTGGCATAAAGTTTGGCTCATTTTTAACATAATAGTGGTAAAGGTTTTCTTCTTTTTGTTTGGGTTTTTTTTCCCCCAAACTTTAGCTTTCACCAGAAGAACAGTCAGAAAACACCACTATAGTTAAATTAACTGGCTGAAATGCCTTTGAGAAAACCAAATCAAAACAATTTTACAGTGCCTTATGAATTCCTTACCCTTCCAGAACATTTCAAAGTATTTTCAATTTACAGGTTCATTGATGACAGATTACTTCATTAATTATACTTTTTCCACTTTTTATTTTTTAAAAATGTCCCTGCTGTGGAATGGCATTGGAAAACAAAATGATATATTGTCATCCTTGGAATTTTTGAAGATTAGCACTGTTTACAGAAGATAAAATGAATACTCTTTTTAATCATCCTGTGCTTGAACTGACATTTCATATAGCTTTTCAGTTGCTGAACAGCAAAATCTTAAGCTGTGAGAGCACATTCTAACAGTGAGTGTATCTGTATAGTATATAACGCCTCTGAGAAATAGTTAAGGTACTGTTATGACATGTTTCTGAATACAGTACAATTTCCTCACATTACAAAAATATTGAGACACATGCTTTCATTGTGTTGAAATTACAGATTAGGTATGTAAGAAAAGATAATATGAACTTTGGGCTCACCTTTTGAAAAGAAGTTTTATGTGATTGAATATCTGCCACAGAGTCATAGTTTTTGGCATCCTAGGTGGAAGGGACAGCCAACATTCTCCTTAGTGCTGCTGCTGCCAAAAGATGCTTCCATTAAATTACAATAGTGAGGATAAAAACTGTAGTCAGGATCTTTTCAGAACTGGTCATTAACTGTTGTTGCTTGACTGTTGGCTCTCTTCCTTAGACAGTAATGAGAGTATTCAGAAACAGACTCACAAAGCTGAGCATACACTTTTCTATATAGAGATGAAACAAAAATCAAGTCATGTAAGCCAAAATTTGTTAGGAAAGTATAAGTTTGAAAAGTTGTACCTCAGATAATTTCATTAAAGCGAAGGGTTAAAAGACTAGTAATGTCAGCATGAGCATTATTATTTACTTTAGAAAGGGTTAGATCACATCCTAATGTCTATATTCTAGGAAGGGAAAAAGAAGGAGAGAGCAATGAGGGAGAAGTGAATTAAAGACTGAAATGTGAGATAAAAGAGTTTTGCTGCAAGAAATGCCTAAAGAATTAGAACTTGCACCTAAGATAATTTCTTTTCCAATTTACACTGCAGGATCTAACACATGAAGCGCTGTAGAAAAGGATTTTACTACCTTCTGGGTAATTTGTTTCTCAATTTCAGGATATTTTAGCATCATGAAGCATTAAAATATACATACATAAGTTCTGCAATCTTTCAAAGTTCTCCTATCCCCTGCAGAGAAATACTGTAAATACCCTTGACAACTGTAATAACTGGACATTGTTAGAGCAATGCTAACAGAGGGGGTTAACAGCTTGTGCATGTACAAAATACTTGAAGTCAGACAGAAAGCCATTATTATGACCTTGCGCTGACCACATTCTATGAAGTGTTACATGATCAGGGACAGGGAAGTTGCTTAATGGAAGTTATATAGTAGCTAGATGTATCCTTGTCACACTTCATCTAAACTGATACATTGCAATGGTCCGCACTGCTCAGACCTGGCAATTACTGTCCAATTCCAATCTATTCCACACTGCCACTATAATGAAAAATAATTAGGAGCCTGAAAATGAGTTTTCACATGAAATGGTTTCAGTGCTTGGACACAATCGCCTTTGGCAGATGGTTTTGGGTTTGCTTTAATATAATAAAGACAGTTAATCATCTCTAAAGAGTGCACAGAATGAATAAACTTTTAACACTACTTTCTCCTTTGGAACTCTCATATTGATCAAATGCTTAATACTGAAGAGTTCATGTTTCTATGGGTGAGTGTTCTCAAATAGCTGATACCCAGGAATCTGTGCTGCACATTCTGATGCACCCTGAAAAAGAACCAAATTAAGCCAGGGACCAATTTCTTGATACTGGAGTTTAGAAACTAATTTAAAAACAAACAAACAAACAAACAAACAAACAAAAAACCCAAAAAACCAAACCAAACAAAAAACAAACACACACACCCCCCAAAAAAAAAGCCAAACTGAAATAAACAAACGTAACCCCACACACAAACAAAAAACCCAACACAAACCAAACCAAAAAAAAAAAACCAAAACAAAACACCAAAAAACCAACCCAAAACAAAACCAAAACACAAAAAAAAAAAAAAAAACAAAAAACCAAAACCAAAACACCCAACCCTCTTTTAAATACTATAAAGGTACAGATCATTGTAATGTTTTCATGAACTCTCACTAAAAATCTATAGCTTACTTGAATTGCAGGAAATAATGTGACATAGTAGTAGTAAAAATCTTGATAGATTTCAGAAAACATGTGCCTGTTGTATTCAGCACAGAAATTGGTATAGGTGGGAAGTATTTCATCCTACTTCAGTTATCTACAATGGTTAATCACCTTAGGTTCCCTTTGTAGCCAGGGTAGAGAAATAGGCACATTTAAACTGCAATTGGTATGACCTGTATGAGACGCCTACTTTTGGTTGAGATTAATTATACCCCAGAAGGTATATCAATTTCTCTTCCCTGACTATAGCCTAGAGGGATTAGCTCAGATGCAGATGTCAATAGTGTTTAAAGTTAGATTCAATAAATCTGCCTTGAATAACTGTTTGATTTTCATTAAAATATTTGCTAGATTTCATAACAGTTTTGTGTATTTGTATTCAGTACATAAGAAATACTGAATGATGTCTCATATACATATACGTTATAAATCATACCACTTAACAATCTGAATACAGAAGGATGGATACAAGTCTTTCCGTTGCATTCGGTGAACTCTGAATTATACACCTAAGCAGTAGTACAAGAAAATAGAGATATTGTTCTCCTGACAAGAAAAAAAAAAAAACAAAAAAAAAACACCACAAAACACACACACAAAAAAAAAAACACCAAAAAAAGACAGAAAAAAAAAATTAGACCATTCTTTTCCTAAAGAACTTAAATAAACAAGACAAAAACATGGTGAAGGTTATATGGCATGTTAGCAGATGTAGATAACAAAGACTACTCAGTTGTGTAGGTTTTGATTATTTTTTGTGGACAAGAGATTAGCTAAATGGAAAGAGATGTGGAAAGAGATGTAGACAGCACCACTGTGGGGAAAAGACTATAAAATGGGTCAGTGTTACTGTTAGTGAGTAATGAGGCTGTTGAGATAAAGAACAGATCAAGTTGCAAGAAAACTGAAGGTAGGAAAGCCCACCAAAGCTATGGAAAGTATTCCAAATGTTCCAGAGTCCTTATTTTGTCTGCTTCTACTCAATACCTGTACAGTTTCTGCAGTTTTTCTCCCAGACCACAGGGCAGTGGGAATAAGGAGCATGTCATCTTCATCATAATCTCTGTCAGAGAGAATTGTTTTCCCTTGGAAACATCTGCTTACAACGTCCCCAGTGAGGCCCCTCTTCTTCTGTTTTGCAATTCTGCAGAAGTCCTTGTCTTTGATTGCTTCTTTAACAGCTTGGCTATAAAAAGAAGGGAGGTAGGGGAAAGACAGAGAGAAATAGAAATAATAAAGAACAAATCTTGTAACAAAACTCTACACAGGAGTCTGGACTATGTTTTATACTTTTCATTTCACTATTGATTAGAATAAAAATGAATCACATTTTTTCCCCTGGCAAACATTTGCATCTTGATAATTATCCCTCTTTGTATGTTTATAATTTGTTATTGTATTAATTAAAAATATAATTAATTTTTAAAATACAATTTATAGAG
Organism: Microhierax caerulescens; assembly: GCA_035590215.1. Classification (NCBI taxonomy): domain Eukaryota; kingdom Metazoa; phylum Chordata; class Aves; order Falconiformes; family Falconidae; genus Microhierax; species Microhierax caerulescens. Next base: position 3,304,569 of record JAVJGJ010000059.1, read on the forward strand.
TACATTTAGCAAATTATTCACAAGTGTTCGGAAAAAAACATTTTTCTGGATTTTGTTTTCATTTTCAATGAGGTAAGAATTTAGTATTTTATAACATGCATGTCACTAGGAAAATAATGTTGTATTCCAGTAAGTTAAATAATACAGAAACCTAAAAATATTTAATATATCATTTTAGATGGAAAAGTTTTACAATGAAAAATAATGGGAAACAAAAAAACCCTCTTTTTGGCTGAATTATGAAGTGAAGTTCTAAATTGCCTCTCACAGATTTAGCAGTCAGCAGAGCCCTAGGTTTTTATTTTGGTTTTAGACTGTTTTTTTAGGTTGTCTTGACAAACTTTAACCTTTTTTAGTTGCTTCACCTTTAATTTTTGACATCTTTTTACCTCCTCATTAGTTCTATGGATAATGTTCTTCTCTGATACAAAGTTAGGGTTTTGAGGTTGTCTTATCCCTATAGCTTTTTTGTAATCCAAATAAAAATTGCCAAGTGAGATGGAGATTATAAATACAAGTAATTAATAAATTAAATTACTTGATTGCATGTTTCTGTTTAATTCTAAACCTCATAATTATTTATCAGTGAGACATTTATTAGAATACTTATTTTGGAGGAACATTGAATGAAGTCATAAGCGGCTTGAAAACTGATGAATGTAGTTCACATAGTTCAGTTTTAATCTTATTTCTAGTACATTCAGCTATATTGACTATCAACCCAACTTGATGTCATAGAATTTTTTTGAATACCTTTTTTCTATACAGTCTGAAGGCATTCATGTATCTACCACACTGATTCTTTCACTTTATTGTTTTTTATTTTCTAATTGTGGAGTTCACTGCTCTCTACAAGATGGTATTGACTTTACTGGCTATAAGAGAGAAATTATGATGGAAACTGCCTTTTCAGACTTGTAAAATCCTTACAGTGTTTAAAACTCATGTAAAATATCCATTTAATGTCATTGTCTAAAAAAATTTCTAAAGAAATTTCATTTTCTGCCTTCATATTCCATGACCTACTTTTACAAAAAAAAAAGAACTCTGAAACCCTTGCAAAGGAATCTTATCAATGTATATAAATATCTCTGTATACAGAGGCTACTGCAAATTATCCTGATAGCTGCTATATTTCCACAAAGACTATATTTAAATTTTAGTTTCTGCAATTAGACAAAAAATAGACTAGAGGACCTGTGGGTATAGCTATTAAAAATTTTATGTTTCGTAATAAACATCCTTGTGTAATCAATTCACTGAGCTGCAGTGCCAGCTTGTGGCACCATGTCCAGCTGGGACAATGCATCAAAAGTGAGAGTCAGACAGAAGGAAAAGTGATTTTGAAATCTGCTCCTTATGTACATCAGAATGGTCACTTTTGGCTATCAAGTATGGTTCAGATACTGTTGATACTGTTAATTTTCCTTGTTCATGTTTCAAGAAATAAAGTAATAAAAAATTAGATACATAAATAGGTATGTTTGGAGAAAGGGTGGAGAAAATTAATTACAATTATATTTAAGAGGACATGTGTTTGTCCTTTATAATTGTTTATAATTGGTAAGACAATTATAGTATAGTTAATTTTTTCCTCTTTTTTCCACCTTCCTAAACCCATCTCCAGAGCACATTGCCTCACCATGACTCTGAACAACTGCATGCAAAATAATACAACAAATGTGGGTTTGGGTTCTTCCCCCCACCCCACCACCCCCCAACAGATTTTCATCTATATTATCTGTGTAGAGGTATTTGATTGAGAAGATGGAAAAGGAAATGGATAAAAGGGACCTGTCTAAGTAGTGGAGAGAAATCCTTCCAGTCTGCAACGAAGAACTCCAGAAGCTGGAACAATTAGTAAGTCAGTTACGTCAGTGTGCATAGGCGGGGGAAGCAGACATGAAAGGAAAACAAGACTATCAGCCTGAAACATGTTTTCTTGGTGATGATCAACTGAATAATGCAGAAACTGGAGAACAGCAAATTTAAGACAGATAAACTTCAGAGGGCTACTGTTGAAATGGTTCAAATGATTTTGTGCAGTATGTTGAGTGATGGCCTGTCTGAAAATTTAATATAATACAGTTGGAAGAGTTAAGCCAGACACATCTGAAACTACTGTGTTGCTATGTGTGAGCACCTTAGATACAAGTAAAACTGGCCCTATATTTAGAAAACAGAGACAGAGAGAGATAGTCTGGCAGTCACACTGTCATCAGTACAAAGGTGATTGTGAAAGGTAACCACGACAGTGCTGTATGAATCCTGTGGAAAACAGCACCAGTGCACATCCCTATGAAGTCAACGTCATAATCAAGACCAACGGACCTCACACAACACTCTGGCATCAATGACAGTTTTTCCACTACAGGATGCATCTGGTGCTTAAATATCACCTTCTCTATGACCAATTTCCCTCTGAAGCTGTGTCATTTCAGATGGGACACAAGTCCTGCATGTTACATGATGGAGTATTGTATTAATAGCGCATTAAGTTTGTATTTGTCTACTGAGTGCATAGGATGGCAGATTTATATTGCCTGCCCCGTAAAATAGCATGCAAATAACTAGCTAACACACACCAATAGCAAAAAGAAAATGTGTCATATTTTAAGATATGTCCTATAAATAAATAAATATAAATACATATATATGTAGGAACTAAAATGTTCCATAAGCTCACTTTCTTTCACCTTATGTATAAATCCCTTTAAATCTTATCTAGTTGCATGCATAACCATTGAAAGAATAATTTATACGTCTATATTTCAGAGGATATTACTTGACTGATTTTATTGTTAAATATCCATGTCAGCTTTAAACATTTAATAACCAATGGGTATATGCCTACTTAAGTTTAAATATGGCATTATGCATTTAGTGTTAGAAACAGAAGCTTATTTGTTTGTCATAATATTTCAGCTACTCTGCTACATAGTTAAAACAAACGTAACAAAATACTAAAAGTACTGTTTTCCATGTCAAACTTTAAAGTGTTCACGCAGAGCATATTATGATGGTTAATTTTCCAGTAGAGCTGCACTCCTTTTCAACCACTAGTGTCCCTGCCAAATGCTAAATATGCTTCTTTATTTTATTAATATATTTCCTCAGTGAACTAAATCAGAAAAAAAGATAAGGGAAAACATTTTAGATTGAAATGGGCCAGAACATCCATCACCTACCCAAAATCTTGCCCTATTATTTATTAATTCAATAATATACAGAGTAAAGCCTATTATGCATCTTTATGCATGCTATATACATTCCTGAATAACGGCAAGGATATTAAAAGTAGCCAAGCTATGCATTATATCTTCATCAACAATTCAAATTAAAATGGAAAATCCTTGAATTCTTCCCTTCATCATCATATCTGGAATTGAAAATTATAGTTACATTTAAAGAAATCAGACGTAACTTGCCCATGTTGTCACTTCACATATAGTTTGCCTATATAACACTGCATGCCAGGAACTCTTACTGGTACATGCAGTAATGCGATATAATTGGTAAAATGTCAAGTTCCAAGCTTACAATCAATTTTACAATCAGATTTTGAGCAGGTATAATTTTTAGTGCTACAAATCATTTCTGCTTGGTACTTGCATCTGACTGATGTCTAATTTCAGATTACAGAAGAAAATATTGAGCATTTGTAATATTGATTTTAGGGGAAAATAATGAATTGTTCTGACTAACTAGATAATTGCATTTTGGAAATGTACTTTTTCTCTGTGTCTTGTTTTTCAACATCCTACTAACCAATGACTAATTATTTCAATTGTTACTTTCACTTGACTATGGCTTTTATCTTTTTATTATTCTACTTTATGAAAGCATAGTTTACATTTCATGATGTAATTGCACATTTTCAGTTTATTTACTTTAAGTATTTTTCAGTGGAGTAGGTAAATGTTTTAGATACTTAACCTAGACAGAATTGTGAGAGTGTATATTTCTTGCTATAATATTACCCGCAATCTATTTTACAATGCGTGTTTTTATTGGTAAGAATTTGTAGCATGAAATAAACATTTAGCATGGGATTCATGTTATCTAATCTTAGAAGTTTACTTTGCTTACATTTGGAGAAATCTTTCAGACTGGTTTAGAGCTAAAGCTATGGAATTAAATAGTTTTAGAGTGTTTTCCCTAGAATACATATCTAGATCAGATTGTGCATAGCATTAAATGTCTCTCTCCACTAAAGTGTCTAAGCAGCTAGTTTATATTGAGGTTTCTATGTGACAGATTCAGATAAATCTCTCTGGTCAGATAAATCTCACCCAATGTCTTAAATCCTGGTTTAAATTTATGATCAGGATAAATATTATAACAGACAAATGTACAATCATATATATATGTGGATATGTGTGGGAGTGAGAGCGTTTTTTGTACAAATCTTAACTTCTTGTCTATTAGTATGCCTTTAGCAGATTTTAATTACATTATCACATGCTGGTTTTGCATAGGAACCTTCGTTCTAGGCACAGATGGGTATGTGAATATTGCTCACAATTAAGAGTGTTCAATATTTTGGTTTTCTTGATGGGGAATACATAGGCCCAAATTTGTTTCACTGCATATTTACTACAAAACCTGTTCCAAAGGCAGAACTGCTCATCGCTTTTCCTGTGGCTGTCGCTCACTGCAATATCCATGTTATCACAGACATGAAGGAATGCAGACCCCCCGGCTCCCACACACCAGTCCCACCCAATCATTCCTGCCTTTCAGCCCACATGGTAACATTAACATCCCTCCAACGTGTCCAAGGTGGTGTTATGGCTTTTCTCCAACTTCCTCCCCGATTTGTGTCTTTCCGGTCAGCTCTGCGAGGTCACCCAGTAAGAGTAGCCATGGCACCTGCACGTGGGTCAGGCAGGCTCTGCTGGAGCCACTCTGGGCTTAGTTCAGAGAAGCTTTCTAGTTGATACACTCACCAGATGTCACCTGTGAGTTCAGCTTACATAAATTGCTTATAACTATGTAAAAACAATGTAAAGTCAGAGTGCAGGCGTTCTGACTTGGTTTTGGAGTTTCATAGTGTTTTGGGTGGGTGGGAGAGGACGATGGCTTTTGTGTAAAATTTCCATTTAGAAAAAAAAAGGGAAACTGGAAAAGCAGAAAGCTCATCATGCAGTATTATCTGACAGCTTGGCTGGAAGCTTTGGATGAATGTCACAGACCTCTGACACTCCATGTAATGGAGTAAGTGATAGCAGCAGGTGGGAATAGTCCCCTTTGTCAATGCCAGCACTGCAAGAGTCTGTGACACTTTGCCAAAAATATTTCATAGAAGTTTGCTGAAAATAGGGTAATGCTAGGATTTTCAACTTAGGGTGCCATTCCAGACTGTTCCTGTAAGAATATATTATTTTGATATATCTCTGGAAGATTTAACACTTTCTTCTCCCTCCCTACCAGCCTGTCAGGATCCTAGTGCCATTTCTTCTCCACAGTAGCTCCTGATTTACTTAGTCTTTATGTTGTTTCAGACTCCACCTTTTTAGGCTTGTTCATGTATGTGTTATATTTACAGTCTCCTTACTATAGCTCCAATTTCCTTCCCATGCTACCAGGTTCAGCCATCTTATTCAGCCATTATAATTTTCACTTTGAAATTTAAGCCCTTTCCTAATTTTTTTTTTTTCCTTAGCCCGCTACAGTTCTTTATTCATACACTTTTCTTCCTTTTGGTTTCTCCCATTTAATCTGTTTTGTTCACTCTCAGTCTACCTGCCCTTTTCCAGCCTTTCTGCTGGCATCCCCATTTCCTCACATCACCCAATGGTTCAGTCCTGATTTCCTTCCATCAATTCCCATGTCAGGCTTTTTTTGCCTAGTAAGCCAGGCTGGAATTCAGCTAATGCCAAGAGGGATTCAGCTGAGGACTAATTTCAGGGACTAACAGAATATTTAGGGACATTCAGGCATATCTAAGTATCTATTTGCAGATAATTGAACTGAGCTCCATGATGAACCTTAGGATGAACTGCATCACTCTCTCTCTTCTGCATTGACTTTATTGACTAGATCTCCACTGCTTATGGTAGTCTTATAGACAAAAGGTCATTCTTGGATGTCCAGGGGGTGTGAGGGTATCAAGCTCTAAGGATTTTGCCAAGCCAGAAAGCTGCTGCTCTGCTGTACATGCCATTTAGATTGCTGGATGCTACTGCTAAACTTAGGAATTGATTTGTACCCCTCCTATCTGTCCCAGCCATGGGCTCAGTCCTTGTTCAGTGCAAGCAGTTAGACTTTTAACAAAGTTCCAAGCTACTGAAAACAAGATATTACATGTATTATACTATGGCCTGCTAGGTAATTAATAAAATTTGGTGTACTGAGTCTGGTTGAGATGAAGAATATGAGCTCTAAGTCTGTTAGTACTCAATCTCATTAATTTTATGAGATAGGTATCTCTCTGGTACAGTAAGTTTATTCACCTCAACACAGTATGAAGAAACAAAATCAGGCATTTTCCTCACTTGCATTCCCATGGTTCTTCATATGCTGGATATTCCCATGATATCCACTTGATATTCCCATGGTTCTGTTCTGAACTAAGCCCTATGATTTGGCTCCTAACAAAGCTGCTTCTTTATCTATCTGATGGCTTTATCAACTTAGGTTTTTTCTTTCAAGCATGCGTAGCATGATGACCTTTTCCCAAGTAACAAGTGGAAGGACAAGAGGAAATGGCACACTCAAATTGTGCTAGAGAAAGTTTAGATTGGATATTCGGAAAAAATTCTTCACTGAAAGGGTTGTGAAGCATTGGAACAGGCTGCCCAGGGAAGTGGCTGAGTCACCATCCATGGAGGTATTTAAAAGATGTGGCACTTAGGGACGTGGTTCAGTGGTGGACTTCGCAGTCCGGGGTTAACAGTTCAACTTGATGACCTTAAAGGTCTTTTTCCAACCAAAAAGATTTTATGATTCTATGAAGAATATCCTGTATTTACCACCAGTTCTACAGAAACCTCACAAAGCCCCTTGTTTACACCTGCAATATATTGCTTCAATTATCTTATTCTTTAAAGAGGTGGTTGGTTTGGGGGGGCTTTGGAGTGGGTTTTTTTTGTTTGTTTGTTTCCGTTTCTCCCCCCCCCTCCCCCCCCCCGGCCCCATTGAAAAGAAACATGACTCAAAAACCTGTTGGTCTTACCAGCATGTGATTACCTACAAAAGAAGCTTTCTGACAGCCATCAATGATACCCCTCACGAAAAGTGGCATACACCTCCAAGAAAAAAAACACAACAAACTGCATTAAGACACCAAGTTATATAGTGACTTTATTCAGCATAGTATTTAAGTAAATATACTGAAGTGTTGAAAGTTCTACCTTTTGCTTAACTGCTTTCACAAATTTTAATCTGAACTAGGCAATATGTCTTATGCATTGTGTGGTTAATGGGTTAGCTCTCTTACTATTGTAGTAGGGTTTGTGTGTTCCTTGTGATGGAGACCCCCACCGCGAGCTGCCTACCTCAAGGCTCGCCCACAACCCTGCCGAGCTCGGTGCCGGCTCCCTGGTGGGCACTCGGCAGCTGGGGCCCGGTACGGAGCCAACATCCACCCCAACCCAGGCACCGGCGGGAGTCAGGGAAGGGCCCCACTGTTCTGGGCACCATGTCCAGGCACAACTGACCGCCCCAGCCCGCTCAGGCACACGGACCTTGGCACAGGCCCACGTGGCCACCGCAGTCAGGGACATGGGCTCCCTGAGTGTTCCAGGGTGGGAGCACCATGGAACGGTGGAGGCACCATCCCAAGCATCCCGTCGAGGGGCAAGGAAACTATGGACTGACGGGATGCCACTGGATCCATGGTGGCCACTCCATGGTAGCCACTGCCTCTTCCAACTCTACCCTGACTGCTTGCCAGGTTTACTTCTTTTCTGTCTTTCCTTCCTTTTCCTATCGCTCTTTTCTTATCAACACTCTGTTCCAATAAACTTGCTTGATTGGAGGCATTTGGTCTCATTTGCATCTTCATCTCTCTCCAGGTCTAACATCAAATCTACTCGGCTTAGGCTGTCCCAGGCCAGAACACCTTCATACAAAGAGTTGAGTTACTTGGCCCAAACCAGTGAAATGAAAGAACACTGGAACTGTCATATTAAAATCGTAAGAATAGTCCCATATTCAGAGTGCAATTGTCTGGCAGAATTTGATTTATCATACATGGAAGACTCCCATAAAAAATGTGATTAAAATTTCTACAAAGAATATGAAAAAAAAAAGAATTGAAATTAAAATTTTAGCTTTTTGTCAGAAATCTGCCATCTGAGGCTGAGAGGGAGACAATTTGACTTTCAAGGAACCACATAGGTAGATATATTAACTAAAAAACTCTCTTTTCCTTACAAAGACTTCAAGAGCAATGGAATATTTCTTCCAATGTGTCCATAAGTTAAAGTCAGAAAAGTCAGTATTTTTTTTCCTGGAAATATATGGGAGATCTATTTTAAAACTGTTCATCTGTTAAGGGATTTGTTGAACTAATGCAGAATGTTCAGCACCTTTTAAGAACAAGATATGAATTACACCAATGTCAACTTTTAAAAATACTTCTAGGTTATGAACACAAAATGGGTTATTTTTTTAAAAAATACATCTCAGACAGGACTTGATTCCAGCTCAATGATATCAAGACATTTTCAGACTGTGTGTTTTAGTCTCAGTGGATGTCCATCAGATGGACATGTTTATCTATGTATCAAAGCTATTTGCTCTGACAATCAGACCAATGCATATTTTCTCATTGTAATGTCTTATTCTGCTAGAATTGCTCAACGTGGTGTAATAACATGCTAAATGCTCATTGGAACAGCACATTGAGCCTAAAACATTTGAATCATAGCTGAGAGCCTTAGTTACTAGATTGTTGTCAGTCTCACTCTTTTACATTTAACAAATATCTATGTATCTGCAGAACAACAGCATAGCCTAGTGGTTAGGATCCTGGAGGAGACAAGGACCCACGTTCAGCTGCATGACCCAAATCAGACACAGGAAAGCAAACTGTGTCACTTAAGTTGGAGCTGAAAAACTCTTGTCAGGTGAAGTTTTGTCTTTGCTGGAAAGGATTGGGTTTGGGTGTTCCCGCTGTCCCCCTGTCCCCCCTATCCCCCCTGCTGTTTTTGTTCCATCAGTGTTTCTGACCAAATAAGTAAATGAATTTCTGACCAGATTTCTGATTGGAATCATGTAGCATATGATGCCTACTGATTTTATTTTAAGCTTTTTCCTTTCATGCAGACCCTTTAAGACCTTATTTTAAAAGAACATATTAAGAAGAAAGATTCATCCAAAAAGTAAAACAAATTGAGTCTGAGAGGGCTGTGTGGAATGTTTCTACATGTTAAAAAGAAACCAGCCCATTTCTTCTTCTGAGTTCACCCTTCTGTCTTCACAGATCGTAAACTTCTTAGCTTTTGAGCAAAATGTTCAGTCAAGCTTTAGAATGATAGATATATGGGTCTTGTGGTTAGGTCTGTGGTTCCATTTCACATCACAAATTCCTGGAATTCCTTAAAAATGATTTATAAATTGCTATTGCTGGCAACATGTTCTAGGATAGTAGTTATTGATAACAGCATATCAGAGGTATGATTTACAAAATACTTCTGCCTATTCAAATAAAGCATTAGTCATAACACATTAGTCATAACAAGACATATTTGGCCCTGGGAAGTCCTGGGAAATCCAAATGTATGCATTGCCAGGAGTTGCCTCTTGCCTTATGTTGTATATACCTATAATTATATTGCATACTCTTTAGCGGTTCCAGTGAAACTTACTGCTTGAAATGACAAGCATGTGGCAAATTAGTAAGTATATTTACATGATTAAAAATGGGTTCATAATTCAATTCTATTTCCTCTAAGGATTCTTTTTTTTTTTTTTTTTTTGTGAAACTCAAATGGTTTGTGGAAAATTTAAATTTTAATTTCAAATATCCAACGTATTACCTTCAAATTTCAGATAAACTGATGGATCCCTCTCATTACTTGTGAATGCTCAAGTTAATCAATGTCCTAACCATCTTAATCCTGATTTCATTTCTGTTAATTTTTAATTCAAAATCTTTATATAGCTGTTGTGCCAAAATCAGGACAAAAAAAAAAAAAAAAAAAGCAGGGCCTTTTTGTTTTGTTGTTTTGAGGCGGGGGTTAGAGCACTTAAATGTTGTTTTCTGGCCTGCCTATCAGTGGTTTTCACTGACACAGTTAAAATAGCAAATACCCTTATATAGCTCTAGATTTTTAGGTCACATACTGTATGAACCCTCTGGATATCACACACATTCCTGAAGTTACAGAGTTAGTTTTTTTCAGTTCTGTTGCATATTCAAATATGTACCCTACAACTGTAAACTCTCCAGCAGCATTTGTCATGGTAAATGTTTCAGTAATGAGGCCTAATCTCCATATAATCCTAGCCTCTCTGCTTCTAGCTGTTATGCTATAAGCAACAGATCATACATTTATTTCTTATAGGGCTCAAGAACAATTTTTTGGGGTTTTTCGGGTTGGTTGCGTTGGGGTTTTTTTGTTTTAATAGTCTGTTCTATTACCATAAAAGTATCCTGCTGCAAGGTTATGGTGACTCCCTGAGGACTTGCTGCATGGAACCATGTGTCCCATAAACACAACTGCTGTGTCACTCCAGAATAACTTCTAGTGCTGGATAAAATACACTTCCGATATCATTGCCAAGCTGAAAAATCTTTACACATTTTTGGGCATAAATTGCAGTTGTAGGTATATGCACACAAAACCATACCTCAAATAGCTTTATTAACAGAAAACAGAACAATAAAGAAAGCAAGAGGGTGCTTGGTATTTTTCTAGAAACAGATGAAAAAAAGATATTAGAGGGAATCCTATTTCTTATCCATTCTTTTGAGCTTACAAAACTAATTTACTCCAAAAAGCATTAGCTCATTGGGGTGTGAATGCTGTCCTATTTTTTTTGGTGTCAATGTTATGTTTGTGTTGTAGAGAATATGCAAATACATTTGTACAGCATCTTAAAGGATCATTGTGAAATTAACTGGCAATCTACCTGAAGTTACAGCCCATCTCTCAAACAATGTTACATAAAGCACCAGGAAGTGCAAGATCACCTATAATTAAGTTTAGCAATAAATTAATAGTTTTAATTTTATGGCTGTTTCTATGACTTCTTTGGAAATCAAGGAACTGATTTCAACATGTCAAAAATTCCTGATTTTCTGATTAGTTTCAGGGCTTTGTGAGGGACAGAATCCAGAAAACAAAATTCCAACGACAGAAGCAGTCATTTCAAAGCTAGACTGGAGGAAAGCTGTGCATTTTTAAATTCAGAGTTCATAGTAACACTGATTCTGCATATTTGCCAATAATTTTGAACAGCTTTACGTATAATACAGTGGTGGAAGATGTTAAAACTTCTCATGTGCTATGAGAACCAATACACTGCTGATTATTTCTCTTTCCTTCTTACTAACACAACTATTGTGCTTCATAGAAACTTTTGAATTAATTATGCCATCATACAAGACAGTTTATTAATTTTAGTATCACTTCACAGATCACCCCAGATTTTATGAAATTTCATAAGGCAGTCTTTGCTCTTTCCAATTGCAATTTCTGTGATGTTACATCTTCTTAGATCACTGAAAAAAAAATATTGGCATACAAAAAAGCTTATTCAGGAGGGCTGAAAAATAGTAATGAATAGAAAGTGACAAAAGAGGCACACCTGTTTATATTAATGCTATTAAGTCTTGCTTTAACAAGCTCTTCATGTCCTCCAACTTCAGACAAACATCCCAGAGAGGTATATTATTGTTGTTTTTTCGTATTAGTACCTGGTTTTGCAGGACAACTCGCTAAAGTTCCAGGGCATAACTTCTGAGTATAAAAGTCCTTGCTGCCATTTATAGTCAGAGTGAATTCAGTGAGATTTTTTTCCCCTTTCCTTTATATTGAGTTATATGTAAAAAATTTAAACACTATTACTGAGATAATGCAAAACAAGAAACACATTGTGGGAGCAAATTTACAATGCCTGATCCCAAACCAAGAGAGAAGTAAATTTCAACCCCTTAAAAGCTTGTCCTTGTAATCAAACACAAATTTTATCTTGCCGGATATAGTATAATATCACTACTGGCAATATACACTTAGGCTTGCAGACTCAGTAGGTATTAGATACCCAAATGCCTTTCAATATTTGACCCACAGTAATTTGGGTATTTTTTAGGGAACTGAAGCATAACTAAAGATATCACAAGAGTCTATTGATATGCTTTTGGAAAAAGAATGCTCATTTAGAAAGGTGAGAATTATTTATTATCATGCCCTTGAAAATGTCTGGACATCTTTAAATTGCAAATACTGAACTAAAGAATTTCTTATTTGAAACTAAGTAAAATCTCAATCTGAAAACTTCAACTGACCCACACAGAAAATAGTTGCGGGCCCGCAGTATCAGAAATGTAACTTGAACTGTAAAATAAAAAGTCTGAATTTAAAAAATATTCTCAACAACTCTAAGTCTCTGCATCTTGACTACTGTGGTTTTGTTTATTCTTTTTTAGAAGAATGTAGAATATTCTGTAACTATCAGCTAACTGATCTGCTACAGATTTGACAACAGGGTGGTGTAGAAACCGTTTGATAAAACCAGAGAGAATAAAGTCCATTGTGGATATTTGCACTCAGCCTCACAATACACAGAATAAAGCAGTAAGGTAGCGAGAGGAGGAATTTCAGTGTTGGCGATGAGGTAAAGCTGTTGGATGTCTTTCAAATTATTATGCCAGTCCAGATAGTTTTTGCATAATGAGAACATCTTTCATGTGTCAGAACAGGTTTTGATTATAACTAAATAACTGAAAGCAGGGATACATTGATAAGGTCACCTTTAATGTAAAGTTTGGTCTGAGTTATCTGAAGTATTTGATGTACCAGGGAAACCTGCTGATGAAGTGAGGAATTCAGAGAAAGAAATATTGCAGAACACTATATTTTGGAGGAAAAAAAAATAAGCATCTTTTTCCTTAAAAAATAGATATATTAAAAAAAAAACAACCAACTATATTGAGAAAAGGGATCAGTTACAGTAAACAAACAAAAAAGAAAAGTTAATAATGAAATAGGAATTTTGTTACTTACCATTATAAATTATTTCTTCAAGCTTATTATATTAAATTAATGGTTGGGGTGAGGTTATTATGTTTATTACAGTAACCATGAAAACCTTTCTCTAAACATGTTTGAATAGACTTTGTCTGGTTGTAGGTGGGTCTTTGTGAAAGCTATCATTTCATGTGTCCAGAACAGACAAAAGAAAGCATTGATTTGAATAGCATGTTTTTGTTCACAGAACTTACTTTCAAAGGATGCTGGGGCGGGTATAAGACTAACAGTGTTACCCTTTGAGACTAATATGCTCCTTTTAAATATTTCAGAATCATTCAATAGCCAAAATATTTTGATAGCTATCTCCTAAGACAAACTTGGGGGAAATTAACTATTTTAATAAGGGCTAATTGAAAAACTAAGAGAGTTTAATACAACACTGCAGTAATATCAATATCTATTCCAAAGCTTCATGGACTTATTTTCTAGGTTTTGCCAGAGATTCTGGAGCTGACCTTTGGATGAAGATTTGGATCCCACCTATATTGGACATGTATTTCTATCTCTCCCTCTTACCATAACATGAAAACATATTTTCTGAAGAATAAAGTGCATTTACCTAAACCCTTGTCTTCTCTTTTTCCTGATTATGGTATTTGCTCTAGAAAAAAAAACTTAACTTATAGGCAGCATTTGTTTGTAACTTGTCTTGGATATAATAATACTATACCAGGTGAATTCCCAAAAGATTCATCATAAATGGAGAAATGTGAAGGTTTCATATATTATATGCATTATCACATACATACATAAAACAAACTCTCACAAAGCAGGGACTGTCATGTTCCTCTGTATTTCTACAGTGTCTTAATGTTGGATTTCTTAGTGGTATTACAATGCACTTTTTTTACAAATAACAGCAACAACCATGAAGACATGCTGCTAGGACTTACCGAGAAACTTCGAACAAGTGCTATAAATTTGTCTTTTCATGAGCATGAGAAGCTTTGAAAATAAACCAATGAAAGTAGTGAAGGTCAAAACTGAGTTTTAATAGTAGTGCAGTGTAGGAAAGGCTGTTTCAGAGAACATATATAAAACTTACGGTGCTAACAATAATAGCTAAACCTTTAATGCAGTAGAAATGTTTTAGAATCATAGAATAGTTTGGGTTGGAAAGGACCTTTAAGGGTCACCTAGTCCAACCTCCTTGCAATGAGCAGGGACATCTTCAACTAGATCAGGCTGTTCAGAGCCCTGTCTAACTTGATCTGTGTTTCCAGGGATGGGGCATGTGCCATCTCTCTGAGCAATCTGTCCCAGCATTTCACCACCCTTGTCATAAAAAAATGCCTTCCTTATACCTAGCCTGAGTCTACCCTCTCTTAGTTTAAAACCATTACCCCTCAACCTATCACTACAAGCCCTCATAAAAAAATCTGTCCCATCTTTCTTGTAAGGCCCCTTTAAGTATCGAAAGACTGCAATAAGGTCTCCCTGGAGCCTTCTCCAGACTGAACAACCTGATTCTCTCAGCCTTTCTTCATAGGAGAGGTGGTTTATCCTTCTGATTGTCTTTGTTCTCCTCCTCTGGATCCACTGCAACAGGTCCGTGTCTTTCCTGTACTGAGGGCCCCAGAGCTGGACACAGTACTGCAAGTAGGGTCTCACCAGAGCAGAGGGGCAGAATCACCTCCCTTGGCCTGCTGGCCACGCTTCTTTTGATGCAGCCCAGGATACAGTTGGCTTTCTGGGCTGCAAGTGCCCATTGTTGTCTCATGTCCAGTTTTTTTATCCATCAGTACCCCCAGATTCTTCTTGGAAGGTCTGTTCTCAATCCCTTCAAACCCCAACCTGTACTGATACTGGGGTTGCCCTAACACAGATACAAGACCTTGTGCCTGGCCTTTTTGAACCTCATGAGGTTCACATGGACCCACTTCTTGAGTTTTTCCAGGTCCCTCTGAATAGCATCCCATCCCTCAGGCATGTCAGCCACACCACTCAGCTTGGTGTCTTTGCAAATTTGCTGAGTGCACTCAGTCTTGCTGTCCCAGCTGGAAAGTTTATTTATGAATGGTCTTTCAGTAATACTGAAGTTGTCTTAGAAAGCCAAATTGTTGTTCTGTATGATGGTCAACATACTAGGTCCCAGAAGAAGTCCTAAGCTTAGTAGCTATAGCATAACATGTTAGATTAGTTTATAGATTAGTAACCCTCTCGCCATTAAGAGGTTGTGATTTATACACAGATGCATGAGAGCATTTATGCAAGTGCTGTCTACTCTATACAGAAGTACATAATTCTTACACATGACCTGTCATATATATGACATACCTACTCTATTGTATGTGTTCCATGTAAATGCACCCACAAACATATTTTTATATGTAGCAAACATTGTTACAAAGATCATTGAATTCATATTGATAAAAAATTGAGTGGCCTCATTAGCATGGTTTTAAATTAGTAAATCCTGGTCATGGCCTGGTAGGATATATTATCCCAGGCCTAGGATCAGAGAAATAGTCAAACACTTTTCTTTTTATTCTGAAGTGTGTTTGTATGTTTCTGGAACATAAAAAGCATGACCACATAAATTACCAGAAAAATCAGATGTCATCTTTTTAGTCCAGTTCCAAAATTGTTCCAAGAGCTTCAGTTTTCATGCTAATTTTATTTTATGTTACATTTTGGAAGGAAAAGCCTGAAAGAATGTTCCAGCACTGAACTTTGTAATTTAACATTAAGTAATTAAATGACAATATTAAGTATATAAATGTTAAGGTTATTTGTTTGAAAGCTAGAAGGTAAATAAAAATCCTCAAGCCTTATTGTCTTATTGAAGAGTACGATCTTTAAGCCACTATTATAAATCAGAATCCTGATTCATGAGTTTAGCACTCACGGCACTAGCAATACTGGAGACCCTGCTTAACTAGGCAGGGGTCAGGGGGTTGCTTTGTTTTGTTTTAACCTGTTATACTGCAGTGCTGCATAGCGTAATTATTTAGATACATTATGATGCCCAACTGAACAAAGAATGCATTACTGTACAGCAGGTCTCTAGAATATGACTTCATTATGGCTTTCTTAAAGGTACAGTTCACATGATCTGCAGCACACTTTAACCAATACCTCCCGCTGGGGTAGCAAAAATATGAGGTAAGGGGAGTGTTGCACATACAGCAGTTTTCCATTTTTGTTTCCACAAATATTAAGGATTACTTATACATTTATGTATTTATTTATTTATTAAACATGCTTCCTCTGAAATTAGCAGTCTTTCTCCCCTGCCTTCATTTCCAGGGTGCCTGTGTATATGTACATATGGGTGAGTATATATAAGTATAAATATATATATGCATTTACATTATGGATATACGAAAAAAACCCTACATAGAATGGCTGTCATTATCACAGCTAGAAATTGGAACATGTAAGGTACTTTAATTCTGCTTTTAATCATTTACTTCCAGTTCCATGGAAGACAGAGTTTGGCAAACCATCAGTTGTTCTTCTTGTTTTCTGTTTTTTGTTTGAATGAAAGTAATTATGATTGTAACAGATAAGGCATTTTATTTTTTCCTTTTGGAGTGTGGTAAAGTATGTTGCTTCTTTAACTACTAGTCAAGCCTTTGAACAAGTCTGGTTTTCATTCTAGGAAGCAAAAAGATGTTGTGTGCTTTTTAAATTTATTTTTCAAAAAAAAATCTGAAGTTTGCATGAGTAATATGGATAACAGGACCAAATAAAAGTAATCTACTAAAAGAAATTCTCCTAAAAGCTGGAAATTAAAAAAATGGCAGAGATACAACAGAAAATTCATCAATATACAGTGGATAAAACAGAAGTATAGTTCTGTCTTATAATTCTATTCCTATTAATACTGTGTTTTGATATCAATGTTGGGTATTAATGATATTATTAATTAAAAAATATTAAATCTAATAGTCTTGTGAATACAGTTGAAACAAATGTGGAAGTAAATCCTTTGGTAATCCCATCTTTCCAGCTACTTTGTGAGGCTTCTGATTACTCCAATATAAAATTTGAAACATTTTAAAGCTCTCACTATTCCTAGTAAGTATCAGCAGTGTTTGCCTTTGTAATTTGAATAGTGTACCAGTGATCCATTGCTAACTGTAACTGGTCGCTAAATATGCTTCCCCAGGAAAGTCAGCTACCAGGAAAAAGCTAGTCAGTTCACACAGTTTAGGCCAGAATCAGAATTGAAGCACTTTATTAATTTATTAATGACATGTAATTAACCCACAGTGAACTATACATTCAGGATCAATATTGGTAACATAACAGATAAATCATGATACCAGGCACTTACAGAGCATTAATAAACAGCTACACATTTCCCAGCCCTGTAAGCAATGCCCAGGATCACACACCCCAGCACCCCCAGCCCCCAGGCAGCCCCCTCTGCCCCTGGCCTAGGGTCACCGGTACCCCAGTAGGGCAGCACATGG
>JAVJGJ010000059.1:3322294-3354249 GCA_035590215.1 Microhierax caerulescens
GATGGCTCATGTCCAGCCGGCTGTTGACCAGCACCCCCAGGTCCTTTCCCCCAGGCAGCTTCCCAGCCACCCTTCCCCAAGCCTGCAGCTCTGTGTGGGGTTGTTGTGACCTGATTCTGGCCCAGGAGTGAGCTTTTCAAGCTGGTCTATCACCGATCATCTCCTCTCCCAGTGTTAGGTAGGAGCATACAAGCTGGATTCCTTCTGGACAACATCTAACCAGTGTGCGTGTGCTCAGGACACACCTCAGATGGTTCTAGGGCTAGCAGGTGTTCAGTCTTCTCAATGGAATGAGTCTGAAGCACCGCTGTCCTCCCAAACCCACGTAGTGAGGATGCCACTTCCCCATCAAGAAATGTTATTTGCCTATACTAGATCTGTATATACCGGAGAATCTAGATCTGCATATACTGGAAAAAAAGCCTGCCTGCTGGTATAAGGCATAGCCTGTTTTAACACTGAGAAATGCCAATGTTATCATCTTCTCACACAAGAATACATGCCATATTTCCTTAAAGTACATATTCTCTTACACAAGTTGAAAAGCAATTTTTTCATAGGTTTATTGTAAAATAGAAACAGTGACCAAGCCTTTAGTTTTGTGACACTAAAAAGTCATATGTGTATGTGTGTTGGAAATTGTGCCAGTTGCATCCTTGTTCTGTTTTTATTAATTGATTTTAGAAAGACTTCTTCATTTTTATTATATAATTTAACATATATAAAGTCTTCTTTGCATTAAGACCATGATATATTTTTAAGTAATTTACTAGTGTACTCATCCTTATTAACTATAAGCCAACTTGTTCTAGTATAATGCATCATTCCTGTGAAGATACCTGTATATTTTATATCAGCTCTCAAAATTGCTGAAACAGCATTATTGTCATTTTAATTCCATCTATCTTAGATGTTCTCAGCCTTGCATAGATTCTAATTTGCATTTTGCAATCTTCAGGGTCTAATCTCTAACAATTGACTTACATTTCTATTTTCAGTTTTTGTTGACTGGCATTTTATCTGTATTTTAAGGTATGTTTAATGTGTTCTTGTTAGATATGTGAAAAACTAGAACACTCTTATCATAGTGAGACATCATAATTTGATACACAGCTCTGTGCACCACAGAGATCATCAGCATTCCCTGCATTTCTTCACTGGGCAGGGGAAAATAAATAAAAAGTAAAATATTATTCTCACAGAAACTGGAGCCTGTCCTTTAAATACACGCTTGCACTCCTTATTAATGCCAAACAAATTGTTGTTGTCATTGTCCCATTCCCCTTTTTTCTCTGACGGTGCCTGAGGGTGCTTCCAGAGAGGCTTCACCTCACAGGGTGGCTGGCTGAGAGATGGCATGCAGCATGCTAGCGTTTGGGGACCTTTTGGATGAGCCTAGGAGTTACCACATCGCTCATCCTAGCCTGTGATCAGCTCTCATGTTGCAGTGCCAAAAAATCATTACCTTACTTTCCCCGCACAGTTCATTTGTATGCTAAATCAGCAAATGATCCTTATTTGAACAAAGAGTCCAAGAGTGAGGGTCTTCTGTACAAAGTTTTGTATTCTAAAAGTTTAATCAAGATGAGGGCTGGTCATTTTGGCTATTCCTGTGCTTAATGGAGAGAACCAAGAATTTTGAGAGGTTAAATCCTATCATGTACTTTAGACATCTATTTTTAAATGAGATAAATTGCTTCTGGAGATGTGTCTCTCTTTCTGTAGACAGAACACAGATGCCAAGGATGGGATTAATCTAATGTTTATTAGTCACTAAAAAGTTATTTGATTAGATTCAAGATAATTACTCCAGACTCTGTATAAAGAAAGAAAGAAATGAAGAAATACAGGGAAGGAATCAGCCTAAGGCATTGTGCCTGTGAGGTGAAGTGACTTCTGGAAATGCTGTTTTCTCTGGTTCATGTAAAGGAAGACTAACTCTGACTACCTTATACAAACAACTTACAGTAGTTTAAATACATGTGAAATGAGTACCCTGGTACGTGGATGCTTTGCTTGACAGCACTTAGGCCTGTGGGTAAGTGGTTTATGGAACAGGAATGCCTGCCATTTCTATTTATTCCAGGATCTAGCCAATGTGTGATACTCTATATACATTAGATAAATGTACACATTGTGGTATAATGTCCAGCACAGCTTCCACAGATATCCTAATTGATTAAAAAATCATGCAGGTCTTTTCTGGGTTTTGTCATGGGTGACATCTCAATGATTTTCTGTGACAGTGAATTTCCCTGGCTGACCACACATTGACTTAAAAAAAAAATATTAAATTCTTATAATTATGTTCCATTCTACTGACTTTTAATTATATCGAAAGACTCCCTGTGTTATGGGATCATTATGTATTATGCCACTGCTACTCTGCCACAGGATAATGAGGGACTTCTCAGTTCTGAATTTTTAATGCCTTGGCTAAATCTCTTCTAACTCAGTTCAGTTCAGCATTAAATAATATTAGGCTTTGTAATTTCTCATAAAAATCTAGGTCTGCCATAGTGCTTACTGGACACCTTCATGGCTCATCTCCAGATTTTTCATTTGGTACAATTCACACTCTGATTTCAGGCACCTAAAAGTGAAAACTCTAAATCTAGCATATTGGGTGATATGTCTATGTAGTTCTTAATATGAAACAGTCTTTTTAAAAGCCAATCACTTCATGCAAAGATGCTATCTCTGTGTTTTCTCTAGGTTGTTATCAAACACACACATAGCAGTACTCTCTTGAGATCAGAACATGTATTTTTTTCTTAAAAGTTTGCAAGATATATGTATCTTAGAATTACAATATTTTTTGTTATTTGTCTTCCTGCTAATTGTTTCTAAGAGATTTAGTTCAAAATTATAATTTCATTCCTCCATAATTTAATTTGATGAGAGTTGCTAAGCTTTGATTTCTTCCAGGGAACATTTAATAGGGGGTAATGGAAATAACTGCACATTAAAAAGATTATTTCGAAGGTAGGAACTAAAGCTTATGATAGACTTTTTTTTTTTTGTTTTTTTTTTTTAATCTCCTGTTCTTTGGTAACCTTTAAAAAAGTGTAAGGCAAGTTGATCTCTCCTTGCTGATCATATTGTACTTTTTTATTATACTAAACCAGTGGTTTAGGGCTTTCCTATCTGCCTTTCAGCTACCAGAAACAATGGGGTTTTCCCTCTGTAACACAGTTTACCTTCTTATTTCCCTTTCTCTACAACAGTTCTGATCATAAAATAAAACCCTACAAGATTAGTCACTAAACTGGACATAGCTCTTACCCTGATACTTTTTCCTAGGATACTAAAAATGCTTTTGATGGCTCTACAGTTGTTTTGCCCATATGATCAAATCACTGTTGCGTAATTTGTATTCTAGAGATATTTTGCCTTTTTTTCTTACACACACACACACACCCCTTTATAATCAAAAATCCTCCTGTAAACAGGACAGTCTACTTCCCATGATTGTCTGGGCAGGTTGGTGTTATTTCAAAAACGTAAGATAAAACCCTCAGTCTCTACAGTTCATTCAATGTGACAAAATATATCTTCTGGCTTTTGGTCTTTAATGGAGGTCTCAAGTTTCTTAGAGAGTGTTGTGTTTTGCAGCCTAGAGTATACAAGACATGTGAAACAGACACTATGTTCCACTTCTGCACTACGAATCCAAACATCTCTTTCCTGAAATTTCAGATGACTGTGTTCAACTGTGTTCAATTAACCAGTGATGACCCTCTAGTCTTCTGCTTCTTTATATTCAAGCCCTACCATTTTCTCTGTCAAGTCAACATGAGTTTTGAAAGTAATTTCAGGAGATTAAGACACATAGGCTTGGGACAAATGTTAATGTAAAGCCTGTAGTGCTAAATCCTGTGAGATTGTGGCCACAGAATCACTCACAGGAGGTGTTTGGCATTGGGGAACAGTGCTCAGCATCTTAATGAAGTACATAAGCCCTCATCACACAAAAGCCAATATTTGCACCTAGTTTTCACAAGAGAAATTGATTCTGTAGAGCTGAATCTGCAAGTAAAACTGTTTCTGTAAGAACTCATGCCAGGAAAAGATTCTGGGTTGTTTTTCTTTGCTGTATTGTGTGTATATGTACACACTTGGCAGGCTTCTCCAAGGAAGTGTGTTCTCACATCAAGCAACTGTATCACAAAGATGTCAATAGGCATCCCAGAGTAGCCTAGCATCTGAAATGTTGTAGCATCTTCCTCTTCCTGATTAGTTTTTCAGTATTTGTGGAAGATCATCCTCTGGTAAACAAAATAAAAGTGTTAGGTAAAAGCCTTAGCACACAAGGAAAGACAAATGATGAAATGGAAAAATGATGAAACTCCTTTAACAATTCATGTAAAGTTGATCATAGCATATGGAGTGTCAATCTTGTTTCTAGACATTCAGCTTCCAGGATAATGAGATATATTTTCTAAACTTATGGCCCTGTTGAGGGTCTCAGTAAATACTGACAAATTTATTATATGGAGAAGTGATTCTGGTTCTTACTGATGAAGAGACAAAGGGGCAGGTCTCCAAGGATATCTCCCTGTTAGGGCCCCTCTAGCCCTACAAAAAGGATCTCCTACCTTATGGTGCTGATGGTTCATGGTCGTATTACAGAATTGTATAGGAAGGTTATCTCAGCCAGAAGAGGCAAAGCAGCTCTTTCTGAAGGGTATGGGCAAAGCCATCACAGAAAAAAATGGCTGAAACTGTGAACACTGACAAGTGGTAGATATCTGTGTTTAAGTAAATGTGTTAATGTACAAAAATTAACTACTGAACTCTGAAGCACAACCTTCCTACTTGCTTGCTGCACCTGGTGCAGGCTGCTTGTAAGCTTTTATATCATTTAGGCTGAAAAAAAAAAGTGGCACATCACAAACCATCCAATTAATAAAGAGACATGAGACAGAATCACTGATGATGAGGAGCTTGATTGCATGTCGTACTTCTGTATGTAGACTAATATAGTTAGGAAAACAAAGTCCTTGGGTGCTGGAAAGAGAGTTCTTGAGAGGAAGAGATGTCAGAAAGAAGAAAGGGGCTTGAGAAGAAGAAGGTAAAGATCGTGACTGGAGGAAAGATCATGGAAATGAAGGAAGATCCTGGACATGAGCGATGCAAGAAGAGAAATGCCAGGGAATGGCCAAGGACCTTAGCCAGTGACACCTGAGACAGGCAGCTGCAAGCAGTGGCATGGCAGGAGCCAGCATGGCTTTCTGCACGACCATCCAAAGCCAGCAGTGACCTCCTTGCTGGTTGCAGCGAAGTCAAAACATAATGTGGCAGGTGGAAGCAAGTTAGCGAGTAAAGCTCTCACCTTGTTGGCTCCTAAGTAAACACCAATATCCAGATCTGTTGCAGATGGACTTTTACCCTGGACTTTTGTATGTGACAAAGGCACAAAAATACTGACATGAAAAATCTGTTGAAATGGTGCGAGTGAAAAGGGCTTTTGATCAAATCAAATGAAGTGTGATACAGAGAATGATAGAATGATTGCCTTTCTTTTTTATGAAGAGAACCTCTGAGCCCTCCCTAGCAGAGACCTTTCTACCTTTTCCTAACCCTGAATACTGTGACAGCATGTTGTTCCTTTGCTTAGCTGTCTCCAAATGCAAGACCAAAGCAGTATATTTTTAACTGAATCCTTCCAATGATTACCCAGGGCTTGACTCAGTTGCTTATCTTTTGGAAAATTAGGGTAGTATTTGTTTAGCTCTTAAAAAGATTTTGACTGTATTCATGGTTTATGTGATTTGGGCCAACCTTTTTAGGACAATTTTTTTCCATATGTATTCCTTTTCTGGGAACATGGAATAGCTACAATTATGTGTGGGATGTCTGTGTGGTCCCTGCATCCAGTAAAATATTCAGGTCCACAGAGTAGCAGCAGGTTTGGAGAGGACTGCTTGGTCCCTGGGAGGAACACTCTTGAAAATGGAGTCAAGGTTATGCTCATCTTGGACAAACAAGGGACAGTTTAAACATTTTTGGGCTTACATATAGAATTATTTCGCTCTTTAATGTGAAAAAGGGAATTTCTGAGTCTAACTCTAAAGGCTGCTGAACTGAGTTATGCCAATGTAGTCATGACAAAGTAGTGAAAGATCCATCAGCTCCAACCTCCTCAGGTATCTCCATGTGAGGGAAGTCTGTCAGGCCACAGTGCTATTATAAAGCAAAGACATATTTCTTCTTGATAATAAATACTTCAAAATTTCAGGCTGCAGTATGAACCACTCCTGTAATTTCAACTGTGCAATATTTAGAAGGTAAAATATGAGCACAGTTAGTAAATATAAAATTTTAGGGTCCTTACAATGTTATAAGACATGAAAACTTGTTGTCTGTAACTCCACAGAAAGTTTAATACCTATGGCAGCAACATAGTTGCTGATGCTTCTGTTTAGTAAACTTCTTCTATAAACTGTCAATGCAAAAGTATGGATATATACTGTACCTCTGCCAGGTACTTGTAAGTCACATTAAATAATTTCATGAGTCATGTGAGTGAGGTCAATCCTGTGGCTGTAGACAGTATAGCCAAAGTCTTGCAGACCTAACCAGTGAGGCCTCTGGATCTTCTGCAACCAGGCCGTGTCAAATAGTTCCACATCAGAAGAGAGAAGACACTACAGAAACTTCTGGTTCTGGCTTATTCTTCATGAACATGCAAGCATATATTTTTGAACCAAGAATATGTTTGCCATACCAGAAACCAGATTTATTTTGATTTATATAATCTATGATAATATCACTTACCATTTTAAAATATTATTATCGAGGGATTCTTGAAATCTTCTAGATATAGCCTTGATTCATAGTCACTGGTTTGACTAACCAGCTATTGACCCAACACTTGTTAGTGACTCTACAAAACCAGAGCAATGTTTGCATGTAAAAGACTACAAAAGGAAAGCGAAGCCTTAAATTAAAAAATCAAAGGGATTATAACTATGTCTAGATAAATCTGTTTCACACACAGAGAGCACTTTTGCCAAGATACATGAATTTATTATTTTGCCTGTGCCTGTGGTCCTTTAAGTTTTAGTCTTGGTGAAACTTGGAGGCTACTTTGACTTGTACAAATGCAAATTTTAAGCATCCAGGTTAATTCCTCATGGAGATTTTATATACCATAGGACAATGACAAAGCATAGGACTCAATCCCTCAGCAAAATTTTAGCATGGAGTCATTGAAAGAGCCAGTCAGCTCATAACAATTACTGCACATGCCATTACTTTCCAGGAAAGTGACAGGAGAACTTTAAAATTTAAACTCAGCAAATAGCTAATAAATCTCTAAGATTAATAATTTTTCAAAGAAAGGAGCCTGAAGCAAGCTCTGGGTGGCCTATGAAGGAATAAATTAACAATCTTTCTTGTCTACTGTCTTAATCTAATCTCTTACCTGCTCCAAATAGTTACCTCCTCCTGAGAGATTTGGATTCTGATTAAGCAAAGCACTTCAGTATCTGCTTGATTTTAACTCGAGGATGTGCTTTATAAGAACATATCATCTGGGTACTTCGTCCTCCATCTTTTTCCCTGATTATCCACCTAGATGAGAAATAAGGGAAAAAAAAATTATAATACTGTTTTCAACTTTTTCATATCACATTCAATTTGGATTTTCAACAATCAAGAACCTTAACTAAACAGTTTGCATTCAACTTACAGAGATAAATACACAGAATGATACGAACAGCTGTCAATGGTTTGTCAATGACAAAAAGTCAAACTACTGAGATTCGTTTGTAGATTTGAGTATTCTTTCTTTTAAAACAAGGAAGAGAAAGTTACAATATTTTTATTTTAGCTTAGTAGCAGGCTAATGAGAAATGTAGTTTAATTCCCTTTCAAACTAATAGTTTTCATGTTCAGATCCTCCATCCCACAGGATAAAGCTTCACCAAAGTTGTCCTGTGAATTACTATGGTGAGAACACTCTTACACCTGTTGCTATGGTAATATTGATGGTTCAGTTAAATGACACAGTTTCTACCATAAAAAAGTACAATTAGAACATTTCTCCACTTTAAAGGGATTTATTGTTAGTACAGACAAGGTCAGCACAGTAGAGAAAGGACAGAACATAAGAGTAACTCCTGCCAAAAGTTCAATGGTAATGAAATTATATTGCCTTTTAAGTGATGTTTTAGATAGTTCTTTATTTTGTTGGTTTTTTCCAGGGAAAAAAAGGGAATTGCTAAATTTATAGGCAAAGTAAAGGTGAAGTGAGAACCTGAAGACTGAGAAGTAGAATAGCAGACAAATTAGCTTGTTGGGAAGAGAATATTCAGAAAGAAACATGAGTTTTGGTGGTTTTATTGCAGTGTTTAGTCCCTGCTCGAACAATCAGTTCTGGATTGTCTGCTCTGCCTACAGCCAGTCCCTTTCCCCAAAGCCACAACACTGAAAGAAGGGAAAGCTGTCCCACATCTAGAGCCTTCTTAAAAATAACTGCACACTTCTGACCTTGAGCAAAATAAAACTGGATTGGGCTAGATCCTGTCACGGGGGAAAACCAGTCAGTTCACCTGGTTCAGATCACACTAGGACTGAAGCAGTCCATTGATTTATTGACAACATGTTAACAAAGATCAATATCAACACAAGTGATAAATCTCAATACTAGACAGTTAAGGAGTGTTAAAACAGCTACACATTTCCCAGCCCTGTAAGCAATGCCCAGGTTCACACACCCCAGCACCTCCAGCCCCCAGGCAGCCCCCTCTGCCCCTGGCCAAGGGTCACCAGCACCCCCCAGTGGGGCAGCACATGGTGTGGGGTCCCACACGTGACCCTGAGGTCGCCAGGTCCCTGTCGGTGCAAGGGCTGCTGCTGGGGTGGGGGGAGCTGCTGCTGGTCACCTGCAGGGACCCCCCTGCCCAGCCACCCTTCAGGCTGCCGTTGTGCCTCCCATCAGGCTGGCTCCCTCTGCGTTTCTGTTTCTTTTATTCTGCTCAACAGCATTTCTCTTCTCCTGGCAAACTTGCTGCTCACTGTTTAATTTGGCTTGTGGTTGCCTTCCTTTTCAGTGTGGTTGGTTTGGAGCAGATTCCCCTCCTGCCAGTCCGGCACAGGTGGCACACACACATCCTACGCACACTCACGGTCCTGCCCTCGCAGCTGGGGGTCTCCAGGCCACCCCATGTGTGTGTCATGTGAGCACCCCACAAAGACCTTTATGTTACAGCTGTGAATGGTAAAAACATTCCTCTGAGGAAAAATTCAGAATCAATTTCATGCAGATGTAATTTGGTTTTGTTCAACTTTTGTCATTCTGTTTGTGTCACCTTGTAAAAAATGTACTTTCAGATTGAGGAAAGTCACCTGGGTGAAAAGTAAGTGGGGAGGTGGGTAAAAGAGACAGAGGATGCAACTTAGGTAGAACAATAGGCAGCTTAGGGTGTCTTAAGATTTTGTTGCTTAAATACAAGATATTTTTCCTGGAATTAACAACTGTCAAAGAGATATACGGTCACTTCTACAGGCAAACTGCCCTAGTCTAGATATTGTAGACAATCTGGTTAGGTCAGGATGGCTTGTTCTGTGTAAATGACCATTTCTGTCCAACAGATTTGAAAGGAACTTAAATATATTACCATGGGCTTACACAACACAGTTTTAGACCCTAAAATTATATGACACCTAAAAACTGCCCATGGGGTCTTTACTCCCTATGAGTAGACATCAAGGCAGAAGTAAGAAATGTCTACATCACAGCACAGTTTCCCATTGAATCCTGTGTAAGGGCCCTTTCCGAGACAAGGCTTTGCTCATTGCCCGGGTGCCAGGCTGCAGAGTGAGTGTGCCTTAAATTGCAGTGAGGAAGCAACCAACACTAAATCTGGCTCTCTGAGCTCACCTGCAAGTCAGTTCTGTGCACACCTGTCTGCAACGAGGGGCTGCCCAGAGCATCCCACATCTTAAGTATCTGGGAAGAAGAGACCTCCTTGGGTGAGCACGGAGGGAGCAAGCAGCTCTGTGGAGCGTGAACTGGCTGCACAGGTGCTTTGCTGTGTGTAGGCACATTCTGGGGCAGAACTTGGGAGGATAAGTGACTGTATATAACCAGTGCTTGTGCGTGCAGTGGGGTTCTCACATGGGGTCTGTGCCTTTGTATGCCACAATCCTGGAGGACACTTCCAGCAGAATAGAGTACAATCTCTATAAATATTCTGATTATTGAAATAGTACTGAAAATAAGCTTCCAACTGCCAGCAAAAGTAAATTCCTCTATGCTTTATTCTAATTGTGGTAGATTTTGGATGTTTATAAAAAAAAAAAAAAAAAAAAAAGTTATTCAGTGATTCATGTTAGAAAGAAAGAAGAAAAAAGTGATTGTGCTTATGAACCATTCCTGTATCACAGTTTGTAGTGTCTGGCATAATAGGATCCTGGTCCCTGAGTGAGTATCCTGATAACACAACACAAACTAAAAAATCATTATTATTCTGACCTGTCAGTATAACATGTTGGCATCATTTATCAAGAAACCCACCTTGAAAGTGACACAAAAAGCTTGGTGATGGGAAAGTGACCATCACTGTATTTTAGTTCTCATCCCCACAGGATAAATGTGAGGCAAACCACAGCACTTTAGCAGAACAAATCTGGAGGAAAAGAGGTCCGCTTGGGGACAGGAATTAACAGGGCAATTACTACAAGGATATCAATGAAACTGGTGGTTCCACCCTCAATCAGACACTGTGTTTGGTTTTGTCATTTCATTCAGTACCCATCTTCATCCTTTACAAAAATGTACTTGTGTACGTTTTGATAAGCATCACATGCATTTAAATGGTAATGAACAGTTGTATCTTCTTGGTCTCAATTTGTTCACATAGGCAGAAGCTTATTTTGTAAAAATCACTCCATACATAAAGCAAAGTGAGCAAGTGATTTGAAGAGAGGGAGAGAAAGATAGACAATTTCTTTCACAGATGAGCCAAAAATCTTCTGCTGTAGGGATAGATTACTCTGTCGAGTAAATTGACCCCTGGCAGAATTGGGTTCTACTTCTATTCTTGCTATTCCTTACCACTGTTTGCCAAATCTGTTGATAAAAACCTCTAATAATTAGTAATCCAGAACCTTCCCAGGCAATCTTTTCCAGAGATTACTTTTCTTTTCTTTTCTTTTTTTTTTTTTTTGGTAATATTTCATATTTTTTGTAATGTCTAAACTAAATCACTTTATCTGCAATTTAATCCCATTATTTATAGTCTTATTCTCAACTAAGATATGGAGAACAGATTTTTCCATTCTTCCTTTTTCTTGTTTGCAGTAATATTTCGCATATTTGAAGACTGTTATTGCATTCTCCCTGTATACTCTTCCTTAGACTAAACAGTAACAGTTCTTCCTGTCTCTCCTAATAATCATGAATTTTAGATTGTTGATCTTACTTGTTATTCCTCTCTGGATTTCCTCTAGCTGGGCCACAGCTTTCTTGAAATATGGTACCCTAAGCAAATGTTGACTTCCCCAACTGAAAGTGTTGCCTACATATTTTTAGCCAGGCTTCTAACTGCTTTTAATGGAGAACAGTTGAACTGGATTTAGAAGAAAAGAAATGTGACTTCTTTTGTTGGGTTGGTTGTTATTTTTCTGACAAGGGATCTCATGATATAATGGCTGTGATGTCAGAAATCATTACGAATGATGTTACATATCCTGTAAAAAATGCATCAGCTGTTTTTATACCCATGTTTGTATGGCTCTGAAAATGATCAGGTCTTCTATATCACAACTTATTTCAAAGCTTTCTGCTCATTTTAGTGACAGCTGATGGCAAAAGAACTTATTAAGAATTTATGTAATGAGGAAAAGACCACTGCGAGGAATTCTTTTTTACCTCGGTGACCTGGCACTGTGGTCGCTGGGATCAGACACTTGGACAATGCCAGCTGTCTAACTTAATTTTCTACAGAGCATGGTTTCTCATATTTGTGCATCTGTAAGCTTTCCAGCAGCTTCTTTGTGCCAATGAAGAGCAGAAGTTTTCCCAGATATTCCTGCTGCTGTATGTATGCTCGCTGCACTTCTTTCCTACAGCTTAGGTCAGAATTTAATATACCAAGATTTGAAAGCTGACTGGGGATAAATTAGATTCCAAATATCTGTGATGACTTTTAAACTGAGGATTAATGTTATTTAAATGGCTCTTCTTAATGACCTTGGATTCTTATAACATTTATTATGCTAAATATAGAATTGCCTCAGGATGTGATAGTACATATTTCAGATTCTGTACAGACTGGAACAGAGCTTTGTATTGGTGATTATTGCATATATAATTCAGAAATAGTATTTATTATTTTAAGACTTGAAAGCTGATTGGACAAGTGACAATGGGAAACTTACATTCCTAATGGACTGCCATACCTGGAGTTCCTATAATTTCTGCAAAAGTCCTGAGACACACGCTTATCTCTTTCTGTTAGCTGACACTAGAGCAAAGAAAATGATAAAAAAAATAGCCATGAATGCCTACTCAAAACTGTAAATA
This sequence comes from Microhierax caerulescens, assembly GCA_035590215.1. Lineage (NCBI taxonomy): Eukaryota > Metazoa > Chordata > Aves > Falconiformes > Falconidae > Microhierax > Microhierax caerulescens. Next base: position 3,334,830 of record JAVJGJ010000059.1, read on the forward strand.
AAATTCTCTTCTTCTTCAGTCATAACTTCCAGTATTTCCTTTCCTGAGCATTATCATACAAGGGTTTACAAGCAGATCGTTCACTCAGAGAGTTCATTTAATTCATAGACATTTGCAAACATAATTATTTGAACCAAAACAGAAAAATCATGCTGCTTCAGTTCTGGAACAAAATACACGATATCCCATGTATTCAGTCAAAGATAGCCAATGATTCTCTTTTCAGATATTGATTATTCACAATTACTTCTTCCTAAACAATTTTAAAATAAGGGATTTGTGAGGTTATTCAATTGTGAGCAATTCAATTAGCAAAGAAATGTAAGAAAATTATAAAGGACAAGTAATATAGAAGATGAACATAGAGAGAGAGAAGAATGTGGAAAAGGTTATGAAAGAGGGAATACAAAAACACCATCCAAAATTAAGAATAGATTTAGAAGCTGGGGAAAAAAATGGATAGAATTGTTTTATGAAGCAAGCATGAAACTGTAAAAATTTGTTTAGAATGTGGAATCAGTTACTTTATTGAGGTCTATTGTGTTTATTACTTTAACCCATTATGCTCTGCTTCAGTGCTCAGAGTGCCAACAAATTAAATATATGTTTATATTCTGTTGTTTAATTTAGGGAATTTGTGTACCACAAACACTTCTGATGCCAGAAGAACAAAGTATTTACATGTAAATACAATACATATAATGCCACTTTGAAACAAAACTTGCTTATTAGGTACAGGTGTATTAGTTTTGTGGTCTGTGTAACAATTTTCTCTAGGACAACTATTTGGCAGCAGTCAAGGTTTAATTTTGCTGCAATCGCTGTTATATGTGATATCTCATCGTAAGATCTGTATAGACTCAACACATGAAACAGAGCACCAGATCTCTTTTCTTTACTCTGCTTAGTAGTATGACTTACTAAGAAACAATAAATGTTTAAAGCCTCAGGCATCCTGGGATGTCACTGTGGCAGGTGTTGTTCGTTAATCCCAACAGCAGATTAAAGTAGGTACATGTAAGTTACTGGTGGAGTGAACTGGAACTGGATGTGAAAAGGAAAAAATAGACTACAAACAGTAATAAACTGTAGGACTGTCAGTGTAACCTGTAAGTCAGTCATGAGCTAGGGTTCTCTCCTCTATTGAGGTTGTTTTTAACTCATATTTTCAAATAACTAGAAGTATTTTTATATTTGGCTTCTGTTTCTTCTTCAAAAATGGATGTATGTTATAGATTTAAACCCTTCTCCATATCCAGGAATGACACAGACTAACCTGTAGCCTAAAATAAAAGGTGACTTTAATATGTAACTATGTGCCTCTGGCAGCTACAGTGTTATAGAAAACAGTGTGTATCTTATTATTTGAGATGACATTATCAAAATGGGTATAGCCAGAACAGGAAAAGAAACTTAATTTTCAACTCCAGAATGGAGGTAAGGTTTGGCAACTGGCTAACATCTCTGCAGTTTACCAAGGCCAGGATAGACATTCACAAAGCTAGACCGCAAAGTTAGATGAACCTCCTTTGGACATCCTTTGTTAAACTTTGGTCTTTCAAGACAATAGAAAAAAGTGCTGCAAAAGTTGTTGATGCAGACAAACTTGCATGGTTTTGTAAGGGGATTTATTTCATGTTGAAAGAGTGAAAGTATCCGAGATGCTGTCTCTCATTCCCTTGCTTTCAAAGCACTTCCCTCTGAATACTTATAAAATTGTGTCCGCCTTCCCAAAAGACTTGAAATAGCAAGACAATGTCCAGGCTCTAACCTAATCAACCTATTTCATCTCTGGTTTTCTAGTCTAAAATGTATGTTATAAACCACTAATTTAGAAGGAACATAGGGATTTACCTCCTTTTTCTCCCCCTTACTTTTTGAGGAGATAACTTTAAATGATGACACCATTCTCCATCCTAGACCTTTCTCTGGGTGGGAAGAAAGGACAAGGAAGAAAGATCAAGTAGAAGAAGGTCACTGATCACCTGAACTAAAATTTACAAGGACTTCTGAGGTGCTTTTATAAAATGTATTAATTTCTGGTTACAGTTACATGACATCTGTTAGAGGCACCAATCCCGAGACTAGATAATATCCTACCGTACCCACCACAGTAACTATAAACCAATGCACATTTAATGGTATTGCTACAGTGAAGAACCTTTAGTGGAAGAAAGAAAAAAATTATACAAACTTATACAGCAGTGCTAGTACCACTAACAGACCGTGTCATTAAGTTATTTAGGAAGTTAATGTGATACTACGCAGCTGCTGTGATTTCAGATCTTAAACCCAGTAATTGATTGGTAAAATAATATAATCCCAGGCACAACTGTTAATAGTGTATGGGTTTTCCACTAAGTTGTGAAGTGTCCTAATATGGATAAATGATCCCATGGGAAACAGGCTTCTTCATGTTCTTCAAAACATGGTTAATAATCAGTCAGTCTTATTGACCTGCATAATTAGCAGCTGAAGTTGTGGGAAAAAAAATCAACCTTCCCTTGGGCTTAGTATTTGTAGCTCTGAATGTGTCAACTTTAAAAAGTATTATTTGTGAGCCCCCCCTTTTTTTTTTAATTAATGTCAGAAACACTAGAATATAATAGGTAGTGAGTTCTCTATATATTCTATACTTTTTAATCATTCACAAATATGTATATATATTTATAACATAATATAATACTACAGCCTTAAGAGAGCAGTGAGACTCCTAGAGAAGAGGAATAGAGATATTTAACATACATCCCACACTAAGATACTAAATTTAATCTGAGAATATCTTTCCCCTAACAGCTATTTATGTAACCAGTCATTTGCAAGATTACCCTTCAAAAGCCTTTTCTGTTATTTCAAAACTTCTTTAGTTTGTGGAAAAATAACTGAAGCTGAAGCAGCTACTGGAGTGCAGCCACTGCAAGAAAGGGAAGCACAATGAATCAGAGGAGTATCGCAGGCACAGCTCTAGGCAAGCCACAATTACGGCTCTTAAACTAGGATTTTTTTTAAAAAAAAAAAAAAGCTTAATTTGAGATCTCACAAAGAAGCTAAGTTTTCAGAGAGGGAATGTTTAAGACTTTCGGAAATTTGACCTCTAATTTTCTAAAATACAGCAACTGACTATTTAACTCCTGTAAAATGTTGAAATAGGCAAATTTCTTAATTAATCTTGTGTGCCATTTCATTACAATGCCACAGTCTTTGCAAATAATTAATCTACACTTTATTAAGCTAATTTTACATCTCTGTGTTTTGATGCCTATGATAATCTCACTAAATTCAAAGTGTCAGCAAACCAGTATATATGGTAATCCTTGACCTGAGAGACTGGAAGACAGGATAAAAGTATTTGAAACTGAAGAAGAAACTTTGAGGAATAATAAGTTCATAAAGCTACCACCCTGCTTAATTTAGAATTAAACTGCAGGTTACCTGAGACTGATACTGGGCCATAATGAATAGGACACTATTCATTGAACATTAATGACTATTGATTGCTGAAGATACATCATCAAAAACGCTAATGTTTCTTTGGAGCAAAGCAATACCTCAGCTGATCAACAAGCCTTGAGAACTGTCTCAGAAACCCCTGTTGCTCAGTGTACTACAGTTGATTCTGTAAGGTATATTTTGCCAGTGAGCTACTGTGAGCCAAAAATGATGTGTAAAGTTGTCCTTATTCCAAAACTGCCATTCACGATGTTCGACTTCCAGCCTCTCAGAGCAGGAGAAGATAAAAAAGTATTCTGTAAAACAAATGCCAAGCTATAATATGAAATTATCAATTAACAATTGTCTCAAGTGACTTAAAAAATAATTCTAAAGAAAACACAATTTGAAATAGATCAATACATCAACTAATTAATCCTAAAAAATAATAATCTTTGAAAAATATATTATACATATGTATACATATGTATATACATATACATATGATAAAATAAAAATATTTTACACATGTATTTGCTGTATTTAAATGTTTACACTATGAGAACTGTATTTCCTTATGTTGGTTGTATTCTGCATTATATTTGGGCATTTGAGCAAGGCTAACTACTTTTTCTCTTTTCAGTCCTGTTTTTTCCCACTGCACTCCTCAGTTATCTGAGCTTGCATAGCACCACACGCACTCAGTACCTTCAAAAAATGAAGCCATCCTGTTTAGAAGCCTATCAGAAATTCTGTTGGGAGTCTGCCACTCTGTGGTTTAAGATATTCTTGTAAAGCTTTTTACTTGTGCTGGAAGGACTTATAATTTCATTCCTCAATCAAAACTGAAGGTCTTCTGAAGTGTTGTCAGCCATAGAAGGTGTACTATTAAATTAAATTATGGCAGATCTTAAGGTACCATGAAATTTCTGGGTATGATAGTAGATTACATAGGATGATGTCAGTGATTTACAAAGCCAAGTATTATGTTTTCATCCAGTAAAGCTTTCTTTACTGTTATTAATGGATGGTAATTTATAGAAAAGCAAAAGATAAGCATACTAACATTTGTAATTGAAGACAGATAATTGGTTTATGTACCGTATGTTAAATGAGTGCTTTCAGTGCCTACTGACCTTTGTCTTATAGATTAAGTTCCTAATATTTTTTTAATTAACACTATTTTATACAGTTATTAGCACTTTAGAGGCAATATTAAGACATTGTAAGACCCCCAAATATACTTTAGGCCTAACTTTTGCATTTGTTTATAATGGAAGAACATGCATAACGGTTGTCTTCATTCCCATCTTTGCATGTAGGTCTTGTTAAACCAAAACTTCTTCCTGTTTCCTGAGTGAAATGATTGTGTTGATCGTAGCTTTCAAAAAAGCAAAATAAATGGGTTTGTTTCTCTGATCACAACATAAAATTTGGTGTGTGATATGAGTTTCCTATAAAGAAATTATAAAGTGAAAACCAGTTCAGACTAGGTATCTCTTGATTTTTTTAAATGTCATGATTTCTACGTCAACTCCACTATTTTCTGCAACTTGATCTTTTAATAGATGGGATATAATGTTCTTTGATGCTTTTACTGACAGTATGAAAAGAATGAATGGAGAACACTAGCAAGAACTTTCCAGAGTCATAAAAGAATTTGTCATGCTGAATCACTGTCAGAACACAATTTGACTATTTTCTTTTCTTTTTTAGCTGATTTTCCAATTATTCACATCAGCCATCCTCTCAGTGATTTCTTTTATCTCACTCTTTTCTGGACATAAACATCACCAGAATATAACCATAACATCTGAAGACCCTAGCTAAATCTTATTTGTTCACTTTGAAAATGTCATTCATTAGAACATGTACCTTTTAATCTTTAAAATTTGGACAAAGACATTTTGTTATGATCTGCTGGGGCAAAATGCTGTTTAATCAGCAGCTTGCTTTCTCTGACAGTCACATAAAAACTAACTAATTAATCAGACTCCTATTCTTGCCTCCTTTTCTCTGTTTCCCCTATTTCTGCAAATACTTCCATTAATAAAAATAACACCAGTAATTACAACAATATGAAACTGAAACAAACCCCCAATCTAGTAGGCATTTATTTGCTGCAGTCGTTAATTTGCCAAAGGCATCAAAGCAACCAGAGTCTTTCAAGGCCATTGTAGAAAAGATCTGTGCTGTACTAACATTTAACATCTAGTTGTTACTCCACTGATGTAAGATGCTGTGGTTTGACTGTGAATTGACATTACAGCTAACCTTCTGGGATAAATCGTGGAAGTCAAGTAATTGACTGTGGTCAGAAGTATCTCACTGTCCTTAATTGTCCCCTTACATCAGTTCTATGGGAGTATAGTTTTGTCTCACTGAAGTTTCTCCACTCTGATATCATTGTTACTGTGGAGAACATCCTTCTACCTTTAGCAGAGAGAGGTACAGGGTTAGACTCACATGACATTACTATCTATAACACCAACTACAAAGTTATTGCAAGTCTTTTTGGCAAGGTCAACTTGTGTCCTGTATTTTAATTTAAAAGTGAATGCACAGAGAGAGACTGATCTAACACTTCCAAGGGTAAGGCATTAACTGTAATACTACCAAGCATAATTCCAGAAGAGTCTGTAATGAAACTAAACTGTCCTTCCTAGTCCACCACCATCTCCAAATTTATTTATTTATTTAATTATTTTTAATAATAATATACTGTGAAAGTCATGGAAGAGGCAATAAACCTCTATTCTCCAGGAGAGGTTAGGTATACATTAATGCAGAGGTTTATCTAGGGAGCAGAAGCATCATGTCCAAGTGACAAGTTATCATGAGTGGGCATGTGATGCTTCTCCTCTAGATAACAGAAGGATGGATGATGCTACCTGCATCTGTAGCAACTCTTAATTCCCCTTCCCAAGCTTGCAAATATACCTCATACACACCTCAGAAAGAGCAATTGAGGACCACAGAGGAAGAGTTGGGAATTATAAAGCATCAGGCCCAGGATGATGTTACAGAGGTACCTCAACTAATAATGAAAGGGTTAAAGTGAACTATTTGAGTCATAAGGAAAGCCTGTGCTAAACTGACAGACAACAATTCAGATGAGAGGGTACTCCAGGGTTTCTGTCTCCCAGATCTTTTATAGCCTATTTCTGCAGAAAAACAGAGTTGAGTGCACTGTAGATATTGTCACAGCTACATGTAAGTTTTTGTCATGTAATTTATATCTGAAGCAATAACTACAATTATGGATTTTTGTAAAATAGGCTCTACCTGTATGTATTCTTTCCTCTTGAGTGAGGCTGTCTTGATTTAATAGCTTATTTTTCCTGTGACCACATTTTTTTTCTGTTCCTTTAATATAATTAACATTATTCTTGGCTTCCCTTTTTAATTCATAACATATCTGTTATATGTCCCTCAAAGAATGTTAAAATGTGCCAAATACATAAATACTGAATATGGACCAAATTATATTTTCATTTTTGTCGACTTAATTTAGTCTCCTATAATCCTTCTGTCAATAAATCCCACAATAATTCTTTTTCACTCATTCCAATAACATTTAAACCATGACCTTGACTGACCTGTAAGGGTGAGTGGGTTAGGAAGAGGGAGAAATGCCAAAATATTATAGTTCAAGATGCAAGCACCGAAAAAGTATATTTTTCAGATCATGCTTTCCCCAAATCATATGGGATCTAAAAGGTTGATCTCTGTATTTGTTTAGAACTACTTGAATCAATTCTAGGAGTAATAATGTAGATTATTTTCTTAATTCTTTCATCAAACTTTCATGCATAAAAAGTGTTTGAACTGCATTACTGGATGTATGGATTCATGGAAAATACTCCATGAATTGTATCACTATATTCACCCACCCTTGTTTCCATTATTTTAATAACAGTTTTCTACCCCTGTATCACCCCCTGAGACTAATGACTTACCTGCACTCAGACTTCATGTCACTGATCACAACCCTTTGAACCCAGTAATTTACCCAGTTGCAGATCTGTCTTACTGTCTACTTATCTAGTCCATACATAGTCAGCTTGTACGTGAGGATAGGACAATGTTGAAAACGTTACAAAAGTCAACATAGGCAACATCCACTGTTATCCCCTCATCTGCCAGGTCAATCTTCTCATTGTTGAAGTTGCTTAGGGTGGTAAAGCATGAATTTCCCTCCATAAATCCATGCTGACTATTTCCTGAGTTGACTACTACCTAGAACAAGAAAGAATGCAAAACCACAGAAAAGGGACCTTGGCAGAGTACTTGGGAGGTAGTTTTTCTTCTCTGGTGCTGTCTTCTTTTGAAACAAGGATTATTAAAAAATGTTTTAAAAGTAAAGTGGTTAGCTTTTTTTTTTTTTTTTTTTTTCAGTAAACCAGAGGTAATTTCTGTCAGATATTCTAAAATTATCTGTGTATGGACAGTGAGCAATTTTCTGCAGCAAGCATGCATATTAGTCCTATTTCTCCTCAAGTTTTCATCATGTGGTTTATAGAGATGACTCATGAATATTTCTACACTGTCCAGACATTTAAAAGAGTATTCTCATGGCAACATAAGTTGAGTCTGCTACTTGTTATCCTTGTTTCCTAAACAGCATGGGCTGGGTTTCCCTTAGAAGAATCTTTTGTGACTTAGGAGTGATCTGCTGCAGACAAGCCCTTGGGCTCTTTGTAGTTCAGTTTGTGAAGTTTCTCCAGATGTCCAGAAAACTGCACGTGCTCTCTGTTACGCTTCTAGAAAATCTGGAAGCCTACAGCGGACAACAAAATAAAATACTGATTAAAATGAAGAGCACGCCACCATGCTGTTGGAAGTACAAAGACAGTGATACTTGAAAATGAATGAGGACAAACACCTGCTGAAGCTTCATTAAGGCAGAAATGGTGAAACACTTACTGATCATATTGTGCTACTTGGATGCAGCTCAATAAAGGTGTGCTCTGAAAGGGAAAGTAGTGAGAGATTGTGTCTCAAAATTCTTGGAGGCTGAGACCATGTTGTTTAGCAATGATCGTGTTCAAGACTTTAACTTGTATGTGAATTGTGATAGGCCAAAGCTCTTAATGACATGAAATAGCAGTTTTGTCCTGTTTACAAAAAATAAAAGAGTAATTTTAAAACAAACCACCACCCCTGCAAAACCAAACAGATAAATCAAAAATCAATGTAGAAATAATCATATTTTAGCCTGGTTTATGGAAGTCTTAAGAAGAGTAGTGGCTGTTTAAAAAATATTTCAAGAAAAAAAATTAACAAGAATATTAGGGATTTCTATTAAATTGTCATAATAAATAACTACCTCTAAGAAAACTGAAATTTCAAAAACAGGATATGAAGGCATTCATTTTGTTTTGAGCCAGTCTGCTCTCATACCACAGTTGCATTTGAAAGTCTAACTTGATTGGCAAAGTGTCTTGATAATATTAACTGAGATATATAAAGGACAAAATTGACTGTTGTGTTATATGAAGCAACTGAGATCCATATAGAAAGTTACTGTCAAAAAGTCCCTAGGAAACATAACTTTGAAGATATTTAATCGGAATTTTGTGTTATGCCTAACATTCCCACATTTTCAAGCACACAACCTCCCAACGAAATGTGGGAGCATGCACCATGCGGTACATGCATAGCAAGTCTAATACATTTGGAACACATTAACTCTACTCGGCATGTCCACGTGAGCTGTACAGCCCATGTGCAGGTAAACCATGCATGCACACTGGTCAGTTGTCTGGAAATCTAGAAAAAACAACTTAATTCCTTTCTTCAAGCCTGAAGAAAATTACAGCCATCTTAAGGAAACCAAGACATATGGCACCGTGGTTTCCTTGTGGTCCTTGTCAATATGATCACAACTTTTCTTTCCAAAAAGAAAAAAAAAAAGGCAGTAGATATAAATCACTCATGGAATGGTATGTGTTTTAGTAGTAATGAGGCTAGAGTTCAAAGGTTTTGTGCCACTTTGGCAGCATATGCATTCAAGAATAAAGCCTCAGTCATTTGCTGGAAGATGTTTTCTTACTTTTCCCATTTCCATTGTTCTTGGTTTGAACTTCTGTCCATTGTTCATCTTTTGGAGACTTTGAATTACTGTGACGATGCTGAAATGAATCACTGGAAGGTTAAACACTTTCAGAAATTAATGTATCTGGCTAGTTTTGGCATTAATGAATAATGAATCAGGTACAAAGTACCATGTTTCAACAGCTGTCCTGAATGCTCTGTATAACTTCTCTCAGGCTTATTTTCCCTTCATACAGGACAAAGCTTTACATTCATATTATAGGAGGTCTCATTAAGATAATCTGGAGCAGTGCAGTGAAGGGTGCAGGAATTCTTATCTCTCTTTCTTCATAGCACAGAGACTTGACTGGACACAGCCCTGAGCAACCTAATCTGATCAGACCTGCTTTGAACAGGGAGTTGGACTAGATGGTTTCTGAGGCCCCTTCTAGCCTGAATTGTTCCATGATTGTGTGATCTGCAAAAAGGATTTAGGAAATGCAACAAAATTGAAGATGATCCCCGCACTGGGAAAACACCAAATGCAGGTCATATAAGTGCAATCATTCAAAGATTTTCTGCCTTTCCAATGAAGAAAAATAATTTTTTAGAGATAAATGTATATAAAATTCACATTGACAAGTTCAAGTGAACAAATAAATTTGTAATGGGAGATTTAGATAATATCAGGAAACCTTAAATTAGAGAATTGTAAACTGCATACAAAATCCAGTCCAGAGCACTACTTAAAAAGGAATTGTGTGTGTGGTTTTCCAGAAACCAGAAGAGCATAGTGTATATTTAAAACTAAAATCTTTACAATCAGTCTGGGTTGCCTTTTTTCTCTGAGCTATCCTATGGACTTTAGTGATGCCATCTACAGATTAAGCAATTACTGAGCATGAATGACTATTTTATAATCTGGTCTTCAAATACTAATTTTCAAGATGGAACAGTATTTTTATGAAATAAAATAAAAAAGGAAATTTTAACTGAAAGGATGTGATATTGGTAAGAATCACTTTAAAGTTATGTTCTCAGGAAACACATAAAATATTTTTGACATGTAGTTGCATCAGAATGATGTTTTTCAGAGAGCTGACTTTTGAAAAATGTCTTCCAATTAGTAAAATTTGGTATATTTATATCAAAATATGTTTTTGTAGCAACTGAAAATAAAGACACTAAAAAATGTCTTTTTTATTTTAAAAGAAAATATTTCATGTACATGAACGATGCAATTTCATTAACAAATTTTTTAAACCTAGTTATTAGAATAAACAAGGAGACTTGTTTCTTGCAAAATATTCCAGATGATGATAACAGTGCTAAAAACAGCCCTAACGCTGATGTCAGCCAAGCCAACAGTAAGGTATCCAATAATCATATCTACCCTGCAAGTGTAAAGAAACTGATAAAGCTTCTACCAGGGCTATAACATTGCCCAGAGTGCAGAGTGTGGGAAGAAGCAGCATGCCTGCCTGGACCAGAGCCCAGTGCCCAACTGATTCTTCCCTCTGACTGGCAATTTCAGGCTCATATCCATAGGTATGCAGATATATCATTGTTTAATTATATCTGATAATGTTGCATGGCTCGAGTGTATGACACCATACCTGTTTGATTTTCTGCTATTTCTAGTACCACAGCATCACTGAGATCTTCTGTCAGGTAGATTTTACAAAATGGGTTGGTTACCTCTCTTTCTCTGTTTGTCAGTATAACTTGTACACTTCTTGAATAATGTTTATAATAAAACACCAAGTATATTCATGGTACAGTTTAGGCAAGTAAACGTTCGGTATTTCTGAATGTAAGTTAGAATGTGTTCTCCAATTTTCACCTTTAATTTTGATATCTTTTGAAGAAAAAATAAAAACAATTATCATAAGACCATACCAGATTGTTTCTGAACACATATGAGTGCACCAATAACTTAATCCACCCAGAAGGGCACAGGTAATGGAAAGTTGGTTATTTATGCCTAAGTCAGTCACCTAAGCATCCTGTGGAATCAATGGAGATAAATGGGCCTCTGAGGAGGGTGATTCACTTAATCAAAAGATAGGTGCCTACAATGAATCAGTCTTTGGATGTGTTTCTTTCTTTCCCAGTATCTCAGTCAAAGTGCTTTTTTCCATTCAGAGCTAAATCCAAAGGTATTGAGAGATGTAGAGACTCTCCTAAACAACTAAAGTGTTATAAATGCCTATACAGTGAGCTTTGGAAACATTTTGCAGTCTGGATCCTAATGTGTGGCACCCCTGGCTCCATGTTTAGATGAAGGTTAATGCTACAACATCATTCCCTGGTTTCTATGCACAGGAAGCAGGGACACACAAGCCAGCTATGGTTCACCAGGACTTTAGGAGCACTGAAAAGCCTGAATCTCCTGCAGAAAAGATTTAGTAGATAACGGCTGTTAATACTGTCTCGAGAAGCTTATTGGTTACAATCACCAGACAAAGAGTTTTTTCTGGGCAAGGGGTAGTTCTGCACATCTAGTTTATTAAATTTTTTCCCTTATAATGCACTCCTGGTCGTATTTGCTTATAAAATATAGAATAAGACTGAACATTGTACTGGCCCAGTATGGCTATCCTTACATTCAGTAAATTTATTACCTCAGAGATTCAAAATAATTTAGGAAAGGAAGCCTATCGTTCATGGGAATGTGGGGGGAAACATCATCAAAAATAACTCAATGTACACACATAGTTTTGTCAAGTGTTCTAGAAAAGGCAAATAATAAGCGTATCTCCACATCTAAAGCATTGTATTTTGTCTAAGTGGTGTGAGATGAGAATAATCTGTCTGGAGACAATTACAAACATCACTGAAGTAATTACATCCATCTTTTCTATCTGTGCACTTTTATTCTGCTTTTCATTATATAATTTGTATATATAAATATAATCATCCTAGTGGCTGACAAAGAAAAAATAAATAAATAGGGATGTGCTCTGTGGTTTATACATAACTTGTCAAGCTGGAAGGTTGGAAACATATTTCTTCTTTCATTCAAAGGAAAGCAGCTGACACAGGATACATTTCTTTATTTTCATGTGGCAGTATACTTCTCCTTAACTGTGGGTGGTGAGCTGCACTGTGGTGTAGATCTGGCTCATACAGGAAATAAATATGTGAGATAATTGTGCAAAGAAGGAAAAATTACTGGGAGAGGAAGTGAAGAAGAAAAAAGTTTCCCTAACATCTGTTCTTCACATTAGAAAGGATCAAATTCAATTATGCGCGAGACCCCTAAAATCATGGTATGTTTATAAAAATTATGAAACTTTAAAAATATTCTTTTCATGATTTCTTAATCTCTTCTTCTTTTAAGCTTCAGGGCTGGTCTCTGCTGATACTTTTAGATACTTTTTCTCACTCTTAAGCTTGGAAACACGTTTTTCAAAATTCAGTTCTTAAATTTTAAAATAGATTGCTCTAAGATCTGGTATATTTAGAAATGCAGTAAACACAAAATCTGTTTATGAGACTTACAACACATAGGTAGGATCTGACAGAACCAGAAATTTGTCCATAAGCAGGATATTTGTGTTTATTCTCTACAGTTATTTTAGCAAATAGGTGACCTGACAGAAATGTTCATAGAAGTGACAAGCAAAAGGGTCAAGAAAACTTTAAAATGTACAGAGTTTCCCCAGCAATGAAATATAGAAAAACGACACTTTGATGCTTAGTTACATTTAATGTTAAAAAAACCCCAAACTTTAACAAACTCCAGAAAAAAGTCAAAAGTAAGTGAGTACTGAAGAAAGCCTGACATATAAACCTCATTCTTATATTTAAGTGCATCCAGTCTGGGAACGTAGAAATCCATCTGTTCTGTTTTCACTAAGAAATGAAGTCACCAAACCTCAGAGACCAATATCTTAATATTTACTTTAGAGAACATTGCTGACACCTCTTTTTGTATGCTAAGCGGAAATCTCTTGTTTGGCTCCAAGAACAAAGCACCAGGAGCAAAATCTTTAAAGTACTGCAGGAGAAGGAACACACCTTTTTATCGACAAATGCACCCCTGACCTATCACAGGATTTGTATAAATGGATTCTCTGTATAAGACAGATTCAGGTTTCACCGTGAATCAGAGCAGAAGATAGAGCTTACAGTTTCTCATTCTTGTTTCAGTAACACATAAATATTGTAAACAACTAAAGATACCAGCTTGGGAAGAGTTTTTAAAAACATGTAGAAAATGGCAGAACAAAAATAAAATGAACCCCATTTCCCTGATGGTTTTGAATCCTTGTTCTGATTTAGTTCTCAGTGTTAGAGTGTTTTAAGGGTTGTTTTTCAAGGATTATGCTAAAACCCTCTTCACTGCTATGATTCTTTAACAAGCTTGTGAGGCAAATGCCAGGTCTGTTGCAAATTTTAAATTTCTTAACTGCAACTAAAGCCATCAGGCTGACATTTACCTGCTTTATTTACAGTGTGGAAAGGGTTAATATGCTGCCCTTAAAGACAGCATCTGCATCTGTATTTTTAAATATATATATATATTTAAATAATATAAATTATTTATTTATAATAATCAGAAAGATATAAATATAGAAAAATCAGAATAATCAGAAAAAAATAAAGAGAAAAATAATCAGGGAAGTATAAAACATTGGAAAAATGTGTTAAGTGCTTTATTCTTTAATTTTGCTGATGGAACAGTTTTCATACATAATCCCCATGATGGTAACCAGTGCTATTAGAAAATCTAATTAGCTATTAAGTACTGCATTTGGAAAGAAATTATTTACGCGAGTAGAAGTATTTGTAAACACTTAAGGTAAATTATCAATTTTTTGCATGAAACTTTATGATTTTGTGGGGTGACTATAAAAAAAGAAAAGAGAGAAAAAGGGTGGATTATGGAACATGAAGTATAATGCATCACAATATACTTTAATGGAGAAATAGCCGTCTTTGTCTAACAACTCACTGGTTTTGTTCGTTATAAAGAATTAATCTTACATGGTCAAAGCAGAGACAGATAAGCAAAGTGCATTCATGGAAGACATTGCAGTCAGTACTGCTGCTCCAGCTTCATACTTCAAGGGAGGCATTTACTTCATCACCTCCAGCTGCTGTTGCAGGGAAACAGTCTTGGAATTTTTATTTCTTAACAAAATCCACTTTCATCTGAACATATAGTTAGTAAGTATGAATTCTGAAACAAAACGTCTCATTAATCAGTCAAAATGTGAATTTATAAATATCAGAGAAGCATCCAAATATTCAAAAGTGCTAAAATCTAACTTGGAAATGTCCCCTTCTTCACTTTCTAAAGGACAACACTGTGTGCCTTGTAGCCAATGAGGGCTAGTACACTGTAAGACTAAGTCCTAAACATATTTCCAAAGGTAGAAACAGCAGCAGCAAGAGTAATAAAAACTAGCTTCACAATAGAACCTATGAATACCTGGGGGTCGCGTGGTGATGGTGGTGTGTTTGCTTGGTTGCTTTTTTCCCCCTACTCTATTCTCAGAAAAAAAAAAAAAAGGTCTGAATGTGAACCCAAGAAATGGCAACATGTCTGGAATGATCCACAGCAGTAAAGTTTGAAATTTACTGTTAAATGTAAAGGAAAGCAGATGCGATCTCTTTCCAAGGTGGGAAAAAAAAAAAATAAATTAAAAAAAAAAATCTATAGAAGCATACAATACACTGATTAAACAAAATGTGAGAAAAAATATAATTTGAAAGTGTTATATATTTCATAATGTGCAAGTGTAATAAAATATTCACTGAACTATTTTTTAGATGTTGGCCTTCTTCCATTTTCATTGTAACTTCTGTGTCTGACCTTAGTGTTGTGAGAAAGTGGCCATTGTCATTACAATGTATCTAATCTGTGTTTCCATTTTGCTACTTATTTGATCGTGTTTTCTAACCTTCCTATACAGAAAAAAAGGGAATACATAGCAATCTGTAAGGGATACAAAAAGCTGTGAAATAAGAAAATATAATACTAATGAGACTGTGTGTTTGGAGTAGTATAAACTGAATGACGTGACCTGAATTTCATTCTACAAAATAGTGAAAGTTAATTTTTTTTCCTTTGTTTCTTTCCTGCTCTCAGGGGAAAAGTTCAACTACTGTTGTGTGCCAACAAAAAATGACAGCCCTTAATGAATCTGTCCAAAGATCAGTGAGAATGGAGTTAAATTTCTGCCCCATTCACACTTCCTATCCGTTTGCACCCTTTTCTCCTCTGCTAAACCCTGTACAATGACACAGGAAGTTCTACTACAGATATGCTGGTGATGCTGATGTGTTATTTCTGCCAGCATAACATCGTCCATAGTGGGAATTATGCCTAAGTATAAATCTACTATGGAAACTGATTAGGAATAAAGTATGTATTTATATTTCACAGATCTGCTTGTGCATAGATGCTTGTTTAAACTGATCTCAGCTTAAATAGTTGCTTTTTGAGTTTAGAAGATCAAGACAGGTACAAAAAGGGAGCATCATCTTGTTTGTACGTTGTCAAAAGAGCTGTTAATTTCTAATTACACAGCCACATGCTCTCCTGTACTACCGTAACTCGCTGAAATTACCAAGATGCCACCAAAACTACAATGTGGTCTGCATAAAATTGTTCTTCTTTTTGCACATGCAGATGTCTGAAAGAAATTTAAATATGCAGCCTGTCATTTAGAGATGTAACCCACTGGATTTCACCTGGAGAAGCAAAGCAAACGAGAACTCTACCATGACACTTCTAAAGCTAAATATTTGCATTACTTAACTGCTTCATCCTTTTAACTACTTTGTTTGGAATTAGTTGTTTTACTTCAACATTGTTATGAATGTTACACTTCAACATTTTAATAAGTAAATCAGATAAAGGTCTGAATAACTTTAGAGAAATGTTCTCCCCATTTAAAACTTTTCCCTGGAAATGGCACTTCTTTCTAACCACAGTGCTCTATGAAGTGAGAATAAAGTACTTTAAATTCAATGAGTAATAATACTATCATTTAAACAAGCAACAAAAATGTAGCAATTTTATTGCAATAAAGAGGAAGTGCCAAAGCTCTCTGGATTTCATTGTGGCTTTCCCTCTTTACTCCCTGTTTTACATGGAAAGTGCTTGAAAATAGTGTAGATTGGCCAAGGCTAGAACCCAGTAGAAGAGATCAGATTTGTGTGTCTATTTGGGAATAGTTTCTGGTGGGTAATTGCTTGACCCCCTACTTTATTGCCCTTAATTTTTAATAGAACAAAGGATAGTAAAATAATCTGACTATTCATTAAAATTATTAATGTTTATGTTGTTGTAGACCTTCTGTTCAATAGATTATTTCTTTCATGCAACTAGTTTGGTGGGATATGATAATCTGTTATCTGCTACAACTTGAACTTTCATAATTAAAACTGCTTTCAGAAATCCACAAAAAACTGCAACATGGGCAAATAAGAGGTTTAGGTTTCTGACAGAGGTGTATAAATGGTAAGAGAATGTATTATGTAAAAAAGCTATGATATGGAATATCGTGTATGTTATAAATAAATAATTTTTTCTGATGCATCCTTGAATCAGTCCTACTAATCTATTATATATTATCAGAAAGCTGGATATTATGAAGCATCTAAGCCTCTGGATGTTTTTTTAAACTCATGTGGGAAAACCTATTATATTTTGTTCATCAGTGACACATGGAACAAATTAAAATGAAGCATTTTTATATTGTTTTACTTACTGTAAATTGAAAAGCTAGATCATATCTCAATGAAAATGTTTTTGCTCTCCTAGAACTGCCAGACTGTATGTGGGTTTCTCCAGCTTTAATATCTCTTTAAACTGTTAAATGGTTATGACTATGAAAAAGGTTTCATAAAATGTAACAATCATGAAAGCCAGTGAAACTGGGAATGTCCTCAGGCAAACTGGGAATCACTAACTGTTGTGTCACTTTACAGTATAATCTTAAAATAATAGTATGTTAGGATATGTTGATATGATTTATATTTTATCTGGAAGTTACAGTAGGCCTGTTATGCAGAGAGAGAGAGCAACAACTAGACAGAAAGAAAGAAAACATCAGAGCTTACTTAGCTCCTCTCTACCAAGGGCTAAGCACCTGGGAAATGAATCCATGTTTCTAAACCAAAAATCTTTCTGAACCTTTTGTACAGTATTTAATCAGATGAACTTCTCCTTTGACAAAACTGCCAATGACCAGGGAAAGAGACTTCATCTAACCCACAGGTCTCAGTGTACAGATCTCCCTTGGACAGAGCTTTTGGAATGGTATTTTTGCCAAACATGGTCTGTATTTAACCTTTGTGAATGCCTATAAATGGTCTGTAAGCATTTTTTGCAACTGCTATGTTGCAAAATCAATCTAGCAGTCTAATCCAGAACAGGTGTCCTATGAATGTCTTTGCAAGATTAACATAGAGACCATAGCTTTACGGACTATTTTAGGAACTGTGATTAGCATTAAGAAGCAAATCCCCCTCCATATTCATGGTGTGAAAGTATCCCGTTTCAGCATGTGTGTCGATCCTGCACCCAAGAAAGGGCGGGATGTGGGGTCAGGCTGAAGTGGCAAGGCTAAGCTGGAGATGGAAGGGTCAGCGTGCAGCCATGCAGCAGGAGGAGGAGGCAGCAGTCAGCAGAAAAATATCTTCAACTTCATAAATTCTCCATTTAACATACCTCAGTAAAGCTCCATGTGGAACACAGAGGCCCATACCTAGTAATTAAGAAATGTCATAGGCAGTGCATAGACTCTAAATGAGCTGTTTTCATTTCTTGATTTGACAGATTAATTTTATTTTCAAAAAAAAAAAATTCCAAAATGGTCTAAAACCATCTCATAAAAAAATAAAAATAAAATATCACCAAATGAAGAATATTTTGCAAGTCTTTTTATCAGTGTAAACTTAGACAAACACTTAAAAATATTTTTCTTGATCTAAAAAACTTCTAGGTTTTAATCAGAGGGAAATCCATTTTCAAATCTCTACAATTATTAACAAAATCAAAGTAACAGTTACACTGAGTGTTACTAATGCTGTTAAAATTAATTACAACAATATTCTGGATTTTCAAGCATGTTTTAATTACAAACATTTTGATTTGTATAAAAAAGTATTTTCCTCCAAAAGTTTTTCTTCATAAACTTACCTTAAAGTTTCAGGCAACATATACCATTTTTGCTCACGTGTTCCCTGGAGATGTAACCTAAATGTTTAATACAATTAAACTTCTTTTAGCAGAAGACAGACTTTTCCCAAATGCTCATCTCTGACTGTGGCCACAATCTGTTCTCACGGGAACTAAATACTGCCATAAACCCCACACCCTTCCTCCTCAGTGCCAGCTGCAGTTCTTTAGCTTTCTCTTTTCTAACATAAATGCATGATAGCATAAAAAAGTGTCATGTGTGTCTGTTAAATGATAGTGTTGCTTATAAATTGTTTAAAATGAAAAACCTATACTAATGGAGCAATCTTTTTCTAGGGCATGTCACATTAAACTCCAACATTTCCAGATAATGTTACATATCCCCGAACACCTACTGTTACATGCAGAACATAGTTTAGAAATGTAAAACCTTCTGTAGTCAGACATCTTTCTCAGTGCCTGCTATGGTTATAAGGACATCTAAGAACATATGTTAATTCTACCAAATTAATTTTTACCTCACACATTAGAAGTTGGTTGAAGCCTAGCATATTTATGTCTTACAAAAGGCAAAGTATGACTAAGCGATGCCAATACTTTCTCTGAATTAAATGGAATGCCTTTTAAAGTCTTATGATGCCCTTGTATACCATCAAGATGGAAAATCATAAGGACATGGCAAGGCCCAGAGCACTGGACTTCAGAAAAAGTGAATACATCAGTGCTGAATGAAGAGGTGATCTTTCTGCTACAACCACTTACTAAAAAAAAAAAAAAAAAAAAAAAAGAGAGACA
>JAVJGJ010000059.1:3355084-3382772 GCA_035590215.1 Microhierax caerulescens
GTTGATCAGTTTGGATCCTACAGTACCACACCATTTCCAACTATTTAGGATAGAAACAAATTCCATTTAAAAAAAAAAAAAAAAAGGTGGGGCCAAATATTCATTTAGGGTCAAAAGGGCCCTAACAGGGTCCAACAATTAAACAGTTATAGCAATTATTATTAAAAAACTGGTGTTTTGTTTGTTTTTTTTTTTAAACACCTGCAGATCTAACTTTACAGTCATGTTCTATGTCATTTACTCTTGTAAACTTGTGCTGCTTCTCAGTGGAGTTCTGAGTCCTATTCGTAATAGTTCATATGTTTCTGGTATTTAAAACTTCGTTTCAGTCATGGACTACATCACTCATGATTAAGAATATAGGAGCATAAGAAGTTAATGGTGACCAGAAGCAAAAACAGGGAGAACTTTAAGACCAAGGCAAGCATATAAAATGCTTCTCATTTATATTATTCCAGCCTAGTGTTTGAGAACTGGGACTTCCCAAGCCAGACGTGTATATTATTTTACATATTTAGTAACCCTTAGAGGATTTCTTTAGCATGAAGATCTTTTCTTGAATCCAATGAAGTCCACAGAATCCCTTGACAAGGAGTTCAACAGCTCTGCTACAGCAGCACGGAGAACATTTTTTTC
The DNA here is from genome assembly GCA_035590215.1 of Microhierax caerulescens. NCBI lineage: Eukaryota > Metazoa > Chordata > Aves > Falconiformes > Falconidae > Microhierax > Microhierax caerulescens. The sequence continues at coordinate 3,355,721 of JAVJGJ010000059.1, forward strand.
GGTCTTGTTTAGAACCTACGTCTTTACTTAATGTTCACTTGTTCTTGTGATGCAAAAGACACGATAAACGAACAATGAATCTCTCAGCCTCTCCATGCACCATGAATTTGTGAATCTCTATAACAGTATTTAACTGTCTCTTCTGCAGAATGAGGATGCCTAGCTTAATTGATTATTCCTCTTTGAAAGTTCTTCAATATTTTTTATATTTCCTGGTGCCCCATCAATGAATCTCTTCCAGGTATTTATTACGACATGAAGTCATCACAGCTATATACAGTACTCATGATATAGATGAACATAGATTTATAAGGAAGAATATTCCTGTGATCTCTCACATTCTCTTTTTCATTACAGTCCCCAACCTTTGATTTCCCTTTTTGGCCCCTACTGAGTGCTTAGCTGACGCTTTCAATGAACATTCTTTAAGGTCTTGGTGCAAATGTTAATCATCTCCCCACTATTTTGCATGTGATATTATTATTGTTTTCCTTCCCATGTGTGGCAAGGTGCATCACTTGACACTTACCTGCACTCAATTTAATTGGATATTTACTACCAGGAGGTCAGTTTTTAAAGCCTTTTGCAATTCTGTATGAGCTACCTTGAAAAACTTAGTGTCATCAGCAGACTTCGTCAGCTTGCTGCTCACTTTTCAGGTCATTTACAAACATATTCAACAGCACAGGTAGAGCAACACCATAGACAGTATCTAACTAAAAAAAAAAAACCAAAAAAAAAACACTTTAAAAAATTGTATGACAGAACAAAATAGAATATGACATGCTTTCTTCATTTTTTAGTAATCTCTATCACTGGCTATAACATGTTCTTAAACCAGAGAGGGGATATGGATAAGACAGCTAGTATCTTAGAAAGGATGGCTGGATAAAGCTTAAAATGCATTTGAAGTTCAAAGACAGCTGATGTGGTACTCAGCATACTTGGCTACCATGGAAACCCCATGATTTCTCACTTTTGATGCCAGCATATTTTTGAAACCAACTTGGGGGCGGGGGGAAGAAACCAAATCAAGCCCAAAATTTATAGAAGGTTATTTCACAGTTTATTTATAGTCAGTGTAGGTATGATCAAGCATTATTTTGTTTTTATTATTTTGATAAACTATGATTTAAAGCTATACTTGAGAATGACCATTTTCTTGTGGCAGAATATCAGTTTTACTGTGTCTTGAAAGCTTTCATAAACAGATTTAGCAGACACTTAAGCTGTTGGTCTGAGACTGGAAGGGAAGTATTTAGGATTATATGTTTTAATTATGCTGAGGATCTTTTTTCAGGTATTTATTTACAGTTTATGTGTAGCAGCCATGTACCTTCAGAACAGAATATAAAAACCAAAGTAGAGAAAAGAGAAATCATCATAACAAATGAACCAAAATCATTATCCTGGGACAGAAAAGCTCCTTCAAATCAGTTCTTAATTTCCCTATCATATAAGTGAGATATTTTGATGAACCCTTACATATTGATAATGCCCTCTCCACATTTTCAAGCTGGAAATTGGTCTGTGGCATGCCAGGTGGATTACCAGAAGTTTATTTAGGAATGTGTACAGTAAGAACTATCTTCTAGCCAAGGTGTGGAATCCATAAGGGAAAATGGACGATGCAGGGAATTCACATCTGCAATATTTAGTGTGAAGTCCATCAAGGACTACTAAACACAATGAATCAATCCATGCACATCAGCCTGAGGAGGATTCTCCAGTTTATGTCCTTAATGAGCTGTCAGCTCAGACATGCCAGCCCGTGTGGATTCCTTACCTTTTCTTCTGGCTGTTCTTCATTAAGGCAAAAAAAAAAGCATGATAAAATGTAGCAAACTGAGCATGAATGTGTTTCCAGACATGTTTCTATAACAGAAATGAAGCAGCAAGGTGGTTTTAAGCCTTCTAAAGTGATATGCAGTGTTTGGATGGAGAGGCTAATAAGGCAGTGGCCTCAGAAAAGATTCATAATGACTGTTTCTTTTCAAGTAGGTCAGAGTTTTCACCCCACCAGATATTTCTGGGGTGATAGATACCTGAAATTAAGTTAGTCAGCAGGGTCTGTGCAAATCTTTGCAAGAACGTGATGGTGATTATACTTTTACCTGGGGGAGCCAGCTCCATCAGACATTAACTCCACAGTTTCTGGTGAGTAGCAATGCTGCTACTATGTGTTTCACCAGTGTGTTGGGATCTTTGACAGTGAGCGTGGTGTTGCTATTTATTCCAGAAATACTGAAAACAAAAAAAAACCTTCACAGATTTGTTGAGAGATGTAAAGGCGGCTCTGGAATTGCTGGTACATAAAAGTGTTGCAACTCTCTGGACACTTGAAAAGGCTTTAGTGAATCATAGGATGAAGTCCTGATTCCCTTTCTTTTGCAAAGCCACCTGGAGTGGATTTTTTTCCAGTGAACAGCAGAGATTCCTGGGCACTGTGGGTCCTGAAGAGCCTGCAGACTAAAATAGGTCTATAAAAAAGCCATCCTCTGCTTTCTTCTGCTGAGTGTCTTCATAGCCTTCAGCCTGCAGAACTTCTGCCTCACTCTCTGATTTTCTAAGCCACATGTTCTAGAAGCAAGTGAGCAGTTCAGAGGGGATTACAGAAAGATTTCAGACCCCAGCTGCTTGCCAGAGCAGGTAGATGCAAGAAACAAGGAGCATTTCAGGAGCTGGGCCAGGACTTACTGTTCACTTTAGACGAGGATTTAGGAAAAGGGCAAAAGATAATATTGAGGCTGTCATCAAACCCATGTGATTTGTATAAGAAGTTGCACAGCCTTTGTCCCTCCTGAACTGCCTTAATTTATTTGACTTTTTAAAAGTCTTTGGTAAGGTTATGCTAGAAGCTACTGTGAGCTGAAGATCTTTAGCTCTGGAACTGTAAACTGGTCTGATTGCTTTCATTACTGTGAGGGATTTAGAAGAGTATTGTTGTGTATTTCAGATTTTAAACCAAAATTAAGATTTAGGTAATGATAGTATTTGACAAAATAGAGAACGGTTTCCCTCCTGGTGGTGGGGAGTGAGACCCTTCTCAGTGGTGTCCTGTCCAGTGACAGAACAATAGGCGATGGACATGACTTGAAACATCTTTATATATATATATATATATATATATACATATAAAAAAGTAAACATTTTAAACTCTGAAACTGAGGGTGGTTGAACACCAGAAGAGCTTGCCCAGCTGTTGCAGTCTGGGACTAAAAGGCAGTGTGGAGACTAATGCTTATATGCTACCAATGTTGTCAGCTAGGCCTAACTCATCTTAACTGCTACACCAGAGAGGTTGTGACATCTCAGTGCTTGGAGATACTCAAAATCTGACTCAACACAGTCTTGAGCAGCCTGTGCTAACTGACACTGATCTGAGCAGGAGTAAGATTAGGCAGTCTCCACACACCCCTTCCTACCTTAATCATGTTTTGATTCTGTGAAAATTTTCACTGTATTGGAGAAAAACATCATATAATATGTACAGAATTATCATTCTCTGTCTTAAGAGGAATATAGATTCACTTAAGATTTGCTGATATATAAATCTGAATTGCAAACATGGTTGTCTGACAGCCTTGTCTGCTCTCTTCTCTAATGGTTGCTCAGGTTCTACAGACACATACAGAAATGATGCTGCAGGAACAATATAAAAATGAAATGTGTGTCTCTAACTAATGACTAAGAGGGAACTTTTTTGGGTAATGGCTCAGGACACATTGATTTTTGGTGTATTGATGTAAGTCTTGGGTGATCAATAGTACAGCTGGTTGAAGGAAATGAATGACTAATCTCCAGACCTAAAAAAATTCACTTTAATGAGGACAAGCTATAACCATAGTGTCTAGGGCACCTTTGTTACTTTATCAAAGAGAAATTATCAGGATGAGTGAGGAAATCAGAATGGCTATAATGGGGCGGGGAGGGGAGGACAGGGAAGAGGCAGAGGTCCCTCTCTCGAGCAGTAAACCATCTTTAGGAGCAAAGTATGGCATAATTATACATGTCTACAATGCCTGCTGAGGACAAGCTGGGGGTAGGGCAAAGTTCTGGTGTGTCCAGAGTATGTCCTCAGGAGCACATGTAATAGTCACCATGAAAACTGGTCTTCTGCCAAGTTGCCACTATTCCTGGCTGCTCACAAGCAGCCCCCAGTCTGTCCAAGAGACAAGTCACATGGCAGTCAGGCAGGAGGAGGCTAGGGAGTGTTTCATGCTTCTCGTTGCTACAGATCAATTTTCTAGGATGACAGAAAGAGGCTGTTAATGGAATGGTATGCCTGTTTCTGGTATCTATATTTTAAAAAGTTTAAGACAAATTGAAAAGCATTGACAAAGACATCCAAGATTGATTTGGAAAGTGGGGGAAAAAAAAAAGCATTATAATGAGAGATTAATGAAGTTCAGTACATTTTGTTCAATCAAACAGATGTTGTGGAGATGTAGCGTATCTTCCCTGATTTTTTTTCTTTCACAGTTGCTGGCTCCTAAATCCAGTAAAAAATGGTGTAGTAATAACAAGGATCTTGAAAATGCACCTCAGAAGAGTTAGACACTAGGACATCTAGCTATTCTGCTAGTCCAAGTGAGCAATGTGGGGTTTGTCTTTAGCATATGGGAGAGAAATATTAATTTCAGGAGTGTAATTTTTGTCATTATAATGTATACTTATGAAAATATGAAAAGAAGAGAATCACAAGTTAAAACTCAATTTTGAATGTAGCCTGCCAAAGCTGGGAGTGATAAATTGGCCCTTGTCAACCTAAAAGTTGTGTGCAGCATGGTATCAAAAGACTCAGCAATTTCTACGTAAGTTCTATGATGTGTATTAAACTGGAAGTTGTACTTGATCATTCTTTTAATGAATTCCTGATCTGCTATATTGTTAAATAAAAAGGCTCTGTGTGCTCCAGAGGCTGACCCCAATAGGGGATTTTTGAAGCTGATGATCAATATAATTTTTTGAAAGACAGGGCAAAGGCTTAAGGTGATTTCTTTTCCATTCAATTTTTGATACAGTTTTCATTGAATTATTTTGTATCTAAATGCCTGTCAGCTATGCCATTCCCATATTTATCCTATAATTAACCATCTTTTCTTCCAAAAATAAATTAATGAACAAATAAATTAGAAAAATGAATAATATTGTTTGCTGTTTGCTTGTTTTAGAAGCAGAAAAATTAGTCCTCTTTTGTCACAAGCATGCTGGTGTATTCCTTCAAGATGAAGCAACAGAACTGACAATAATTCTTTTTATTGACCCTCTGCCATAAAGATACAGCATCGTTCTCCTGAAATTTTCTTGTGACGTGTTGTCTGGAAGGGCTTCTTGCCAGGTGAGGAAGTGTCACTGACAATGAGTTAAAAATGATGGAAGGAAACTTCTGTGTTTATTATATAAAACAAGAAATATTAACACCTGGGATTTAATCAGTAATCTCCCTGTGAGTGGATGAAGGTGTTCCTGCCCATGGCAGGGGGTTTGTAACTAGATGATCTTTAAGTTACCTTCCAGCCCAAACTATTCTGTGATTCTATGAATACAATAGTATTTACAGGACTAGAAAACAACAGATTTTGACAAATAACAGCCTTAATTACCTTAGTAAACAAATTTGTGGCACTACATTATGGTGATGATGATGATTAATGTTAGTATTAGTATTAGTATTACATATGGAAAGAAATCCATATTATAATATGGAAAGAAAAACAACCCAAGACATTGGACTCGAATAAAAGATAAACTTTAATATTTACAGGATACTCTGGTCCCGGGCTTATAACTGAGACAGCTGTAGGGGTTGGACTTATTTATGGCACCTTCCTTTGGGTGACCTACAGGGGCCTGGGATATCTCTTGAGGCTCTGTCCTTCTGCTGTTCCCTATGATAGGAAGTACAAAAAAGTCTTGTCAAGAGACGAGTTCTTGACAGCCCTAAGGAAGGCCAGCCTAGGAAAACTAGAAATATTATGCTTCCTTTACACTGCTCTAGCCTTTTTAACCCAGTATAAGCATGCTAGGGAGAGTCAGGATCCTAACCAGGAGCTCCTGCTTACAGGTAATCTTGTATGTCCTAGGGCAAGAAAATTCAGAATTCTTGTACCTCCTAGCATGTGGCAGGACCTCTAAGATGAAGACATTGATGTTTAAATGCTTTTCAAGCATACAGAGTAACACTATGTAGAAGAAAAATATTAGGTAATATTTAGACATCCAGTTTCTTAAAACCTTCCTCTAATGTTAGGGTCTGCTTTAGCTCCCCATTCCCTCTACTCTATGGCACAGATCACAGGACTGATTTTCAGCTTGAGATGTGCTGCAACAACAGCTTACCCCTTGACCTTCAGCTCCTTTTCCACTTTAATATATCCATTTTGCTTTCCCAATCTAAAAAAATAATTTCTACCACTGAAAAATGCGTTGTTAGAATTTCCCAGTCCCTCAAATGAAATTATTTTTTTCTTTACCTTCTCATTAAAACCAACATAAAGCCGAAGTTTCTTTTTAATTTTATATTTATAAAACTTTGCCTAAAGGTCCACCTCCAGCTTTACCATCCCACCCTAGAAAGTAAACCAGAATTAAAATACATTTTCAGACCATAAACACAAGCATACCATCAAGGAAAAAGGAAATTATTTTATAACCTCTGAAACAGTCTGAATGCCAAACATAACCTGCACTTAAAAAGTCTGTTATTATGTCCTGCTACAATATGATAAATAGCCTATGATAAGAAGTAATGGACATGCTATCATTAAATTAAACTGTACAAATAAGAAGGGCTACTTCATTCAAATAATGGGAAGCCAGACCACAGAATATGAATTTCAACATGCATATGGTACAACACTGAAAATAAGATCTGCATTGGTAAATGCAGACCTGACCTAAATTGTCTTTAATACAATGCTCTGGAGAATCATTTCAATTAGGTGCTAATAATGAAAAGCCCTTTTCTTTGTATTAATGACTTTTTTTTTTTTTTTTTTTTTTAGTTTTTGAAAATTCAGGGAACAAACCTCTGTATTCTTTCTGAAGGTAGAAACCTGACCTTAATATGGGGTAAAGATAAAAGGACAATGAGGAATGTAATCATGCAAAATATAAACACGAACGAAGGATGGTGTGTAGGTATCTCAATATTCTGGTACTTTCCCCATCAGTCTCTGACCCACTTTGCTCTGCAAAATTACTTTATTTTCACAGACTGAAGGCTCTAAAATGGAAAACGTTGTTGAATATACCTGGCATTTTCTGGTACTGTCATTTATTTTTATAAAATAATATAATTATATATTTCTATTAAATAAAGTTTATATTTTAATGCATCACATTCACATTAACCAACATAGACTATCACAGGAGCTGTGTCAAAATGTCATGGTCAAATGCAATGGTGTTCTGCAATGAGAGATTTTGTTGCAAACAGCCACAAAAGGCAATAAGAAAATATTCTGGGTCCTGTTTATGAGTTTCCATAAGTCTTGCATTATTTTAAGTTTCACAGCTGAAAACTCTCAGCTTTGTTAAAGCTTTGTGTCTTTTCCATCTGTACAGCCTTCAAGAGCCATTTTATTAAATAGGGTTTATCTAAAATACACTACCTATGTAGGCAAAGCTAAGACTTAGGGTTTCATTTAGTGACATCTACATTAAAAACATTAATTGCAAATAATTTTCAAAATAGTTTCAAAAAATGCATTTTAAAAAATTATGTGTTTGGACTGGGAAAAATAATAACAATATATTTTGGATCACAATCCACATGTAGCAAAAGTTATGTTGTTCTTACCTATCCTAAAATATTAGACTGCTTTCTAACTAGAACATATTGATTTAATACATTAAGACTAAAAAACACCCGTCATTTGGAGAGTAAAGAAAGCTTGCTTTTTTGATAGTACTTAATTAAAGATAAAAAAAAAATGCATAGAGTGAATGTGCTATAATGAGTAAGACTCCTTTATGCTTTGCAGTTTTGCTGCATTAAGCACTTTTGTGGAACTTCTGCAGATTTTAGGAACAAATGATGCATGAAACCACAGCAAATTGGGCCCTATGTGTGTGGGTGGGTGAAATAGAGGATTTAAAGGGATTAACACTTATTGGAGTACCTTACATAAAAGATTTTCACTGTGTAATAATGCAAATCAAGAAGAAAAAAGGTGCAGGGGCATTTTAGAAGTGGGATGTATAGTTTGGTATTAAAAGAAAGTTAGAAGATTAATCATAAACCTAAAACTTCAAAATCTGTCTGTAAATTGCATATCATCAAATTGTTTTTCCTGATGACATTTAGATATGATATTCAAAAGTTGTTGAGCGTTAATCAGTGCAGCTGAGCTGGACATGGAGAGATTAATCCAAAATTCCTGCATTATTTACATACATTAAAATAGTAACTATGTAATTACAAAAGGTATCTCATTGCAGAGATCAGAGATATTTTTCCACAGGATGCCTGCCTGGAAGCTGTACTAACTAGTAGGAATTGGCAGGACCCATTCCTCGGTGCATAAGCTACTGAAAGGCATGAAAAAACAGCAGGTGTGATCAGGGGACCCCACAACACAACAACAGAAGAGCTCCCTCCTCCAGCAGCCCACCCAACGGGCACAGACTCGCAGGGCTCTGGGGGATGCACAGGGCCAATCCAGCCACACAGAAAATGTCCTCGTGAACTCCTAGTGCCTATGGGTGCTATATACTACCTTAAGGAAAAAGTCGAAACAAATTTTACCGTTGAAATGAGCAGAAAAAAGTTATTACTTCTGATATGAATCCTGCTCCTGGCCAGTCCTGCTTTACAGGTATGGGGGTAATAATAAGGACAGAGTGAAAGGTGCAGTTTCTGGGAGGAAACCACCTATATTTCTAATCAACCTAGCATCTTTGTTTTGTAGGCTGCATTCCACAATGTGACAAGAGAAGGATAATATCTGAGACATGAAGCAGTGTTAAAAAGAAAAGATTAATAGAAAAAAAAATATATATATACTCTTTTTCTCTCTCTCCTAGTATCTTCTTAGGTGACCTGTAAGATGATTTTATGACACTCAGCTGGGTGCAAAAACAACCTCAAAACACCCCACAAAACAACCCACAAACCACACCAAAACACCCCAGAAAACAACCCACAAACCACAAGTGGACAATAGATATAATTGATGTCTGAACACTTCTATATGTGTTCAGATACATATATTTGTGGTGCATCTTTTTTTTTTAAAGATACACAAAACAGTTTCTTAATGAAAGCAGTTATATTACTAGAAATAGGAAAAAAAATGTTGAAATATTTCCCTTTAAAGAGAGGAGGCATATGAAGGATTCAAAACAATGAATACAATTAGTAAGTCAATCTGAGTACTCTCTTAGGAAAAGAGATCATATGACTTCTGTTTTTTAATCAGCCTAAGCAATTCTTCTTGCATAGTGAAATTAGTTAAACAAATGATAAAGCCATGTGTGTTGCCACTTCTAACCTTCATTCTAAGTTATTAACTGCCTGATGGAAGCCTCTAGAAATGTTAGAATTAGTCCTGGAAGTTTTAAGTGGGTGCACAACATGACAACCCACTCACTAGACACCGATTAAACATAAGAGTTGCAAAATGCTGAAAAAGTTACCTAAATTCACACGGGATGCCTTGTTGGGTAGCACACAGGGAAATCTTGCACTATGTAATCTTTCTGACTGATTCCTAGTTCAGTTTTAAAGGAAAATCTCTGTGATGCATAAATACTTTCAGGATAAATAGCTAAATCAACTACATAAATAAATACAAATATTTGAAATGTAGACATATTTGTTATTTTAAGTCTCTGCGTGTGTTATCATGTAATGTAAAGGGGCCATATGTGAGAATTAATTTTTAAAAGGAAAATTTAAGCTCAGTACTGTGAAAATATTCTTGGCAGTGAGACATATCATCTATTGGATAGTTTCTCAAGTAAAGGAATTAAAGTAAGAGTGATTGAATATTTTACTCACCACTTTGATTACTGTTCAACATCCTAAAATTTCATTCAAATGGAATATTGAGGGAAAATGTACCTAAAATTGTAATGAATGTACTGACCAGAACCCCATGATTTTTCAGATGTGAATAAAGCCATTCTATTAGCTTATGTCTGTTTTTAGTGAGCTGTATAAATCTTTCTTCATTAAAGACATGAACTGTGTATTTCTAGTGTAAGATATAGCATAAATGCTAAAGTAAAGCCAAATAAAATACTGCATTATGAAGCAGACACCTAACAATGTCACAGCAGCCTAACAACAAAACTAATCCTCCCAAGGCTTTTTTTTTTTTTTTTTTTTTAATAAGAACTTCAGTAAACCTTTTCACCATTGTTACAAACAATGATAAACAAACTTCTCATAATTTCTAATCTTTAGATACCATCGCCTTAGGTCCACACTGAGGACTGAACTTAAAACACTCTGAGAATTGTACCAAGCCTGTGGGAAATTTATTCTGCATTTGGGTGTTCAAATGAGTTGAGCCTCTGAACTGACTGGCAACATTCAGAACATGAGTATTTTGTTAAGATATTGTTCTACGTGTCCTTTATATATGGTTTATATAGGTGCTTGCTAGGCAGGCTAGAGGTTGAACTCTACCGTGCTGATTAGACAGGAGAAAGGCAATTGGAGAAGGTAAGTGTGACTGGAATAGTAAGGACCCTGCAGAAATGAGAAGTATATATTAAAGACAAAGCAATGTCTTGGTGTGAGAAAAAAAGAACACTCCAACTTAATGTTAACAGGATTGATATCTATCTCTATGTCCAAATAAGTGAATCAATTACAATGCAAAAATAGAGAATACCTTGTTTGTTTTCCAAACATATTGTGGATCCAATAGACTGCTTGAAAGTTAATATTTAAAAGCTTAATTGGAAAAAAAAAAAAAAAGAAAAAAAAAAAGAAAAAAAAAGTGAGTACGCTACGGTAGAGAAAGGCTAAAACAGCAAAGGAAGAAAGAGAGAAAAATAAATATATTAAGCAATGAAGAAATGTCTATCTTTTTCTCCACATTTAGTAACAGCTAATGTATCAGGTTTAAGTTATTTTTTTGAGAACAGTCTTAATTGTAATATTCGCTTACTTTTAATTTAGTAATGATTCAGTAATAGTTTGATGTTTAATATTGTACCAAAAGTAAAATGCTAAAATCATAAATGAGAATAAATATTTGAGAAAAAATGTACGTTAATCTGCTTCTTGGAAAGAAGCACCACAGAATAAGTCCTGATCTCATGTGGATGTAAGCTTCAGTGCTTGCTTGTTTTTGTACACTTTTAAATTCTTGTGTCACAAAGTGTTCTGTAAATACTTGCAAAACATAGTTTGCCATTTAAAAAATCATATGATTTTCTACAGAAGCTTTTCTCTTATATTTCAGCACAGATGTTCTGTTTATATTTAAGAGAAAAATGACATGAGGTATTCAAATTTTATTATTTGACTTGGGTTTATGTTAAATAATTATTTTCCTGAATTCTGGAATTAGGTAGAGGAGTGTTGTGGTTTAACACCAGGCAGCAACTAAGTACCATGCAATTGCTTGCACACTCATTCCCACTCCCTGTGGTGGGCTGGGAAGGAGAATCAGCAAAAGGTATAGCCTGTGGGTCAAGATAACAACAGTTTAGTAATAGCAGTAAAGAAAAAAAAAAAATTGTAATGAAGAGGAGAGGAAGACAGAAGAATAATGCAGAATACAATTGCCCACCACCCTCTGACAGATGCCCAGCCACACCCCAGTAGTGATCAGTGGCCCCCAGTTAACTCCCCCAGTTTATATACCGACCATGATGTTCTGTGGTGTGGAACATCCCTTTGGCCGGTTCAGGTCAGCTGTCCTGGCCCTGCTCCCTCCCAGCTTCTTGTGCCCCTGCTCACGGGCAGAGCACGGGAAACTGAAAAGTCCTTGACTTAGGGTAAGGACTACTTAGCAAAAACTTAAACATCAGTCTGTTATCAATATTATTCTCACACTAAGTCCAAAGCAGCACTGTACCAGCTACTAAGAAGAAAATTAATTCTATCCTAGTCGAAACCAGGACAAAAGGTAATAGTAAAGCAGCAGTAAGTATGAGGAGTTTTCCTTAGATCTGATAGATTCTGCCATCATCTGGGGTTTTTCACAAATAGATATTTTCTTGAAAGCATATTTATATTAAAGAGTAAATAAGTTGCTGTAGAAGCTGAAATTTAGGAGTTTTATTATTCAGGAAGAAAAACTCACAAGGACAGTTGTGTTGCTGGATAGGTTGCTCTGCATCATGCTGCATCTGTATATGTATATATGTATATGTATATGTATAATATATACATACATGTAATATATACAATTATTCATTCAACTGTTTGTTGATTTTTTTTACCACTTCTACCTTTTGACTGAGCTGCATATTTGTCTATTTTTGTTTTCCAGTTTATTCTGAACTAAATTCCTTAAGGATGCCTCCTCCTTGGGGCTCCTCTTTCTTATTGTCTTCCTCTTTCCCCTACTTCACCTCTATCAAAATTACTCAGTGCCTTCAGTGGTACCTATGCTCTCAGTCACCGTGTATTTGTCATTAATCTACTATTCTACCCTCTTTCTAAAATGGCAACATTGTTGACCACTACTGCTAAATCTCCTTTGTGCACCTCGACACTCAGGCTTTGAGAAGCACAGTTCTACATTGGGGAACCGATTTATTTTCCTTCTTTTTTCTCCTTCCTGCAGCTGACTTAGGCATTCCTAGTGCATAGGTGTACTGGAGCTGTATGGAAGGCAGGGTGTTTGTACCCTTTGCTTGCCACCTGTGTGCTCAAAAGTGAAACAATAAAAGTGTTTGTGTCCTATAATTCTTTCCGGTGTCACATAGTGATTTAGATACATTCATATGTGACCTTTGTATCCTGACTGGCTTCTAATAACTCACAATACTTATGTGAAAGTTTCTAGCAATAAGAGCTTATTTCCCCAAAGTTTTAATTCCTTGCATTTTTGAAGAAAAAGATATATTGCTTTAGCCAATATCAGCTGATTAAAATAATTATCAGTTTGCATATGATGAGAAAAATAATTCTGAAACATGATATGTATGTTTCTTATATAGAGATGTGTGGGAATATATTTCAGGCCCGTGTGAAGAAATTTTCACAATTAATCTCAGATTTTATTTGAGTACTAATAGTCTAAATGCTTGCATAAGGTACCAATATATTTTATTTATATACACTTATAGATCCTATTTCACATTTTTAATCAAATTATTTTTATCACTGTTAACTTCATTTATTGTTTTGCTGTTTGCTTGTGGGTTTTGGGTTTTTGGGGATTTGTTTGTTTGGGGTTTTGTTGGGTTTTTTGGGGGTTTTGTTTTTTGGGGGTTTGGGTTTTTTTTTTAGGGGGTAGGTTTTTTTCTTGCAGGTAGAACAATATTATCTCTATAATTTTAAAGCACATTTTTTCCATAGTTTGGGAAAATTCCCCTGGAATGCAAAATGTACTAGATGTTGCAAGAAAAAAACCATGCCAATTCAAAAGAAACATGAATGTAAATGCACACAGAAACTCCTGACGCACACACACACACACATTTTTGTGTATGTAGTTAAAAATTTTGCAAACCTCTTGGGAACAGATTCTGACTACTAAAATTGATCATTAATAAAAAAAAAACAACCAATAGTAATGTTTAAAAGTACTTTTAGCAATGGTTTGGGTTTTTTGTATCATTGTATGGCCTCAGGCAAGTCAGTAGGGTTCTCCTTACCTCAGTGAAACTATATGTGAAATGGAGACAGTACCCTTTCCCTCAGTGAAAAGCAGAACTTTCATTAATTGGATGTGAACAAAAGGGGTTGGATAACTTACGTGCATGGACAACTACTGAACCAGAGTCACTGCATATGTCTGAAATCAGGCCAGTATTTTCACATTTGTAGACACAGAGTGCCATATTTATTGTCAGTGCTGGGAACATTTAGGCTTTATCACAAAATGATGTAAAGCCAAGTTGTGTATGTTCAACAATTTAGAACCATCTGCTGTGGAGAAAAAAGGTAACTACCGAGTCAACCTGAGGTCAGAGATAAAGTATAACTTGAAATGCAGCAGGCAAAAATAAGCCTTTTCTGTTGAGGCTAAATTACTAATAAGATAAACCCACGAGGCATCCAGCCGCGAAGTGACAAACAGAAGCTTCAAGGTGAAACAGTTTCCTCCATACTTACTGAACTGCTATTTATATCATTGTAGGCATCCTAAAACTTCCACCAGCATTTATAAGGAAAAACAATATGAAAAAAACATATAGATGATAACACAGTGGTTTACTATTTGAAGAATACCTTATAAATAATTTAATGGCTTACTTTGATAGAATATTTTGAGACACATTTACTTACGACATCGAGCAGAAAACACACATAACCTTATGAAAATGCCTTTGAAATATTGATATTTCAATTGTTTAAATGAAATTGTTATTTTTTGCATACTTATATAGTAGACACAGGATAATATGCAAAATATGTTACAATACATTCCTATTAGTGAATACAATCTCTTAACGTTAATACCTTATGTTTCCTTTGAGGGTGTTCTTTGCAAACATTTTTCCGTTTCTGGCTTGGGTCTGGGCATTGTTGATACTTCCCTCAAGAAATGTCTGTATATTATTAGGCAGAAATTTATAAAATGTTTTCCTGTCCTACTTGTCTTAATGCCTCATTGTCATATTGTGCTACCACAAACATATACACTGCTAAAAACTTATTTTGATCCTTGACACTAATTAAAAAGAACACTGAATCAGCAATTCCATTTGTACATTTGTGATCTTAAACCTATGCATATCGAAGTAGTGGTGACTTTGATTTTGTCATTATTATAACAAAAATTTTATTAAGATTGCATCAACTTCTTCTGTGGTCAAATCTGGCCACTCATATGTTTCAACCTAAACACTTAGGCCTTTTATTTGTTCAGGTTTTGAACGAAAATTCTTTGAGAATGAAATCTTTCCAAAAAAGAGATGTGATTCATTCCTTTTTAATGTGATATTTTTGCAGAAGTCTTATTTACCTCACATTCATTCTGCTGATGTTGTTTGAATTGTTACCTCAAATAACAGCACCCAGAATAACAGATGAGAACATTTTTACATTGTTATAAATCACAATAAAAAGTGTTTGGTCTCTTGCAACAATGCAGTGTTTATAGTCATTACAAACTCCATGCAGAAAAAAAAATTATACTGAGGAGTCCATTCTCTTGATACATGCTTGTTCTATGCATATCTCATATACATTAATTCTTATTTAATGTGTCTAATTTATAAGGATATTCAGCTAAGTTCTCTATTAAACAGGATATAGGACAGAGGAGTTTTATTTTTGCACAGACACTTTTAATCTTGCTTATTCATAAAAGTTTTTAAAGTGCGTGCATTGCAAGTGGATTTAAAGTATCTGAACTGTAATTACTGTCATTAGTGCTGTACCATCTGCATCTTTCAGGAACCAGCAGATTGAACTAATCACCAATAATTGTTTTCAAGATGTTTAGCACATCTTAAATTTAAACATCAAAACAAAAGCTTATATTTGGCACTGATTTCTGCCAGTCTTCTTTTTCCAACGTCCTATGTCTACCCTAGTTTGATGTGCTGGATTAAACCCTGAATAAGCTTCTCCC
Source organism: Microhierax caerulescens (assembly GCA_035590215.1). Taxonomy (NCBI): domain Eukaryota; kingdom Metazoa; phylum Chordata; class Aves; order Falconiformes; family Falconidae; genus Microhierax; species Microhierax caerulescens. Next base: position 3,371,437 of record JAVJGJ010000059.1, read on the forward strand.
CTAGCTCAAGTCTGATACATGGTTTTGGAAAGTGTTTGACAGTTTCTGGTATTTTCACCTTAGTAGCCCACAGCACAGAGACATCGTACATCATTGTAGGAGATCAGAACCCTTGCTGGGACCATAGTATGGCAAATGGATTACTTTCCAATACAAACACAGTGATTCCTTCTTAAATCACCTTCTGTGGTCACTGAAGAAATGGCTGGGGAAAGTTTTATATGTGTAAATCTATCACACATGACACAACAAGGAACAGACCACTTCAGATTTAATAGAAGGTAATACAGCAGACTGACTAAGATAAAAACATTTTTAGCTAATGTATAAGTATGTGCTTTTAATAATTTTAGTGTTTACTTTGTCTAACAGCCTCCTTTACTTCTTATGGTTCCTAAAAGTATTTGACAATCCTCATCAAAAATGACTGTAACATTATACTTTCTTTCAAATACAAATACACTCAATTAATATATTCAATATTTCCATATAAGACCACTGAAAAAAAAAAAAAAAAAAAAAGGTTTAATGAAACTGAATTTTTTAATAATGTTTAAGAAATGAACATTAATAATAATTTCTCCAGGCTTCTTAGTATTTTCTTGCTTTCCTTTTTGATTATTAGCTTTGATCCTGCAGGTTGCACTCTGTATCTGATGCCTGTTCATGTGTAGAGCTGTTCACATGAAAGAGACTTTAGACTGTATCCTCCCTAGGACAAAAGTATTATCCCGCCAATTTTATTTCCTAGCCTCAACACAACCTACTGATCTACCTCTTAGGGTCTTAGTAATATTATGCAATCTCACCTCAGATTCTGCTGATAGAGAGTAGATATGAGAAGTTTCTATCCCCTTCAGCTCTTCGGTTTTATAGCATGGTTGCATGAATGACACATGACACAGAATAGTCTGAATTATTAAATAGCAAAGGTAAACCTGTGAAGCACAAGGGAATTACCCCAGATACTTTTGAAATATCCTACCAAAGCACAATCCTTTAATTAATCCTTTAACAAACCATTAATTCCTGTTTGTTCATGCTGTCTCACACACTAGCTGTATATTCAATCTCATGCATGTCATATTCACAGCTCCTTAACTGGGTGAACAGCAGAGTCAGAGCCTCAATTTGACTTTAACAAAGAAATAGTCCCACCTCAGTATTTGTTGCATAGTATAGAGGGCAACATCTAAATTGTTACTCATAGAATAATAAGTAACTAACAGCTCTCTACCTCCTGAATTGGCACTAGTATTGTATTTCTGATCAGGAAAGCACTTCTGAAGCCAATAGCTTAGTCATTTTTGATGATCATTGCTTTGTGCCATGCAATGGTTTCGGACAACATAAAATAAATTCCTCTTTGATCAAGTGAAATGGAGTGATGAAGCATTCCAAGAGATCACCTAATATTCTTCAGCCATTAACTGAAAGCTGTTAACTGGTTGGGTCATGGAATCAGACTAGAAATAGGCCACCCACCTGCATGAGATACATGTTCCCCAAACACCAGTTGTGCCACTTTCTTAGACCTACTCCTATTGTACTGCACTAATGATTATAAGCACAGATCATTCCATAAACATGTGCCAGGCACAAATGATTTTTGGTTTGGGTTTTTTTTTTTTAATAGAATCACAGAATATTTTTGGGTTGGTAGGGACCTCTACAAATGATCTAGTCCACCCCACCTGCTCAAAGCATGATCAGTTATAACAGGTTGCTTAAGTCCAAGTCCAGTCACATACTGAGTATATCCACAGCCGGAGACTTCACAACCTCTGTGGGTGACCCACAAAGTATGGCAGTGTGTAACCACTCTCAGAGGAAAAAAGTGTTATATTGTGTTTGGATGGAATTTAATGAATTTCCATTTGTGTACATTGCCTCTTGTCCTGTTACTGGGCACTCTTCTTCATCCCCTCCCACCAGACATTACACAGGTTGATAAGAACATCTCAAGCCTTCTCTTCTGTAGACTGAAACAGTCCGAGCTCTCTCAGTTTTTCCTCATGTCAAGTGCTACGGTCCATTAATCTCCTTTGTGGCCCTTCACTAGACTCAGTCCAGACAGCCCATGTCTTTCTTGTACCGGAGTAGCCAGAACTAGATAGACATAGAGCTCCCGATGTCATTCTGTCTAATGTGCACTTATTTAACTTGAACTTTGTTAGCATATTTATGAGGATATTATGGCAGACAGGGTCAAAAGCCTTACCAAAGTTAAAATAATCAACAACCACTGCTCTGCCGTCATCCGCCAAGGTCATCACATCATTGTAGAAAGCTCTCAGGTTGGTTAAGCTTGATTTCTCCTTTGAAAGTCCATGCTGACTATTTCTGATGACATTTTTGCCCTTTATGTGTTTGGAAATGCTTTCCTGGAGAATTTTCTTCACCAGTTTCCCAGGGACTGAGGTGAAGACGATCAGCCTGCAGTTCCCCCAGTCTTCCCTCCTTCCCTTTTGTTGGGTATCAAAAGGAGCCATTTAGGACAACCTCCCTCCCCTTGAGACTAATGACCAAGTTCATGATCCCCTTTGACTAAATTAAGGTGAAATTACACCAGCCAACCAGGTTTTTGATTTATTAATACAAAATACAAGCCATGTGGTTAGATGCACTAAGTCAACAACAATTACTTAACCAGATAACTTAACTGGATTAGGAAGTCCTGTGTCACAGCTTTCTACTTAGATCTAGTCATTATTCAATAAAAAGAAAGAAAGAGAAAAGAGAGAGAGAAAGGGACAAAGCTGTAAAGAGATGGAGAGCGACAAAGAAAAAAAATATCACCAGCTGTGGATCCACCAGTGTCCCATTGGTCCTCTTCCCTCTGGGTGTCTTGGTGCTGGGAGTCCCACCAAATTTCTGGTGGTACCGTTTTTATACAGTCTAAGTCCCAAAATCTCTGCCAGTTCTGAGGAACTTCATGCATATGCATGGTGTGTGCGATGCTGTGCGAGGGCAGGTGCGGTCCAGTTCTGTGCAGGCTCAGTTTATCCCAAGTGGTTGCAGAAGGACTAGTTCGGGGTTCAATCAGACAAGACCCTCCCCAAGGCTGACAATATAGTACCCTTGCACAGGCGCAGTTAGCTGTTGACAAGCACCAAAAACAGAGGAGGTATTGACAGTGAGAAAATACTGTCTCAGTCCTGCCTCGGCCGGGCCAGAAACCAGTGTTTCATTCTTTCTTGTGGTCAGTTCACCTGCTGCGCGCATGAGACAGCAAAGCTTGCAACTTACACACCAAGAAATGTTTAAGGTCAGACATAAGAAACGTCTGTCCGTCACACCTTCTGGATGATAACAGTGATACTAGTTTTCTTCCAGTCTTTTGACCCTCTCCCATTTGCTATGGCTGTTCAAAGATAATTAAGTGGCCTCACAGTAATGTTGGCCACCTCTTTCAGCAGTCATGAGTGCAACCCATCAGGCCTCCATGGACTTATGCACAGCCAGTTTGCTGAATGGCTCCCTAACTTGGTCATCCTCTCTAAAGGGCAGGTCTTCCTAATTCCAGATTTTCTCCCTGGTTTCAGGAGCCTGAGATACCTGAAGGGCAGTTTCACTGGTAAAGACTGAGGCAAACAGGGCATTGAGAACCTCGGCCTTTTCCATGCCATTTGTTACCTGTTCCCCTGCCACATTCAGCAGCAGGCTCATGTTTTCCTTAGTCTTCTTTTGGATGCTTAAGTGTTTGTAGAATATTTTTTAGTCCTTCTCTATTTTGACATTTGGTTTGCCATGCAAGCAAATAATTTAAAATTTTCTGGGGGGAGGAGCACCCGGAGTGTTGCTGTTTTGTTGGATTTTTTCTAACATGCACAGACCCTCTTAAGAAAGAGGCATTTCTTTTTCAACAGCTCAAAAGTTCTTGCAGTAAGCTATTGTATAACGGTGAATCTGTTACAAAGACTTTTACCAGTTTGTATGTCCTTGGGTAGTGGTATACTGGTTTCATTTGAATATTAACTCCACTGAATCAGCCCAACCTTTTGGAGACATAAGGCAAATTAATTAAATAGAATAATTTTTGAGTGTTGTTTTTAATATGTTTTGTTATTTATTTATTCTTTTCTTTCATTGGATTGATTTTAAAGAATTTTATCATGTTTGTCAGAAATTCTTTTCTTTTTTCCCCAGGAGAAATCTTACATGATTTGCTTCCAAGGGAGAATGGTTACTTAAAAAGCAGAATGTGAAATTAATCAAAAGCAGAGACTGTTGTCTTTCTGCTTGGCTTTGATTCCTTAAGACTGATGAACAGATAATTACATATTCTGAGTGTGTCTTTTAAATATCTCTAGTAATACGTAAACATAGCATTTTATACATACAAGCACTCACAACAGTCCCTGAATGGTAGAAAAATACACTGATAAGCGCGGTAGCATAATCAGGGCTAAGCCTAGGATCTTTCTAATTTTCAATTGGCAATGAAATCTAGAATCCAAAAAAGTGACAGAGGACTAGAAATATATTTGTGTATTGTAAAGCTACTGCATACAAAGTCTCAGACCTTAACTCTGAAAGCTGTGTTCTTAAATTTACAGATTAAGAGAAACAGCAAAGGTTGTTTGTCTTTAACAGGCAGAGCTATAAACATCAGTCAAGGCATTTTATCTAAAACATGTATTTTGAGGAAGCAGTTCAAGTTCACAGATCAATAAATAGGATTAAGGTGTCATTTGATCACAAAATTATAAAATTAAAACACAGTGTATATCGTTTTATAAGGATTTTTATTATTCATGTTATGCCATCCGTATTACCCCTAATGCGTCTAAGATTTTTTTTTTTTTAAGATATAAATTTTATTCTCTTTTGCTTAATAAAGCTAGAATCTGATGTGTATTGCACACCGGGGACCTCAAAAAGGAGTAGGAGTTTATCCATACTGATTTGTTACAGTACTTACAAGCAAAACTTGTTGAAATTACACCATTATTACAAAGGATTTTATATTTTTTTTTTCAAATTATCTTCAAAATGGAAAGATGAAGTTTGTTTACAACATTTTCAAGCAAGGGAATGCTACTGTACTAAAGGCATCCCTACCCTGTAGCACTGACACAATACAAAATTTATTGGTAAATACTAGTTCACACATGGTATGGGCAAATGTTTGGAATTCATAAGTAGCTAATAACAATATATGCTGTCTTTTACACTTCTGTTAATAGTAGCACGAATATCCTCCCACACTATGTCTATTTACTGAACAATTTACAAGCTTTCTTTTCCTTTAGAGCAAAGAATACATACAATTTTTGGAATGCCTTACATGAATTGTCATATATCACATGTATCATCAGAGGATTTAAAGACAACAAATTTAAGCACATGGTGATCCACAGATGGATCATCTATTATACTTGAAAAGCTTTAGGATGAAAAATAATATATTAAAATACTAAGGTTTTCCATTCCAATTTAACTGCATATTACATGAATGCTTTGAAATTTGTGATCTATAAATTTTAGTGAGAAAACATCACAATTTCAAGGGTCATGTATTGGTTCAAGTAGGGAAAATAGCTTAATATATCCAGAAACACACTTGGGACACAATGATTACAAATACTGTTCAGCTGTACAACTAGAGAAAAATAAAACAACTAAAAAATTCCTCCAGGCTGGTATTTCAATACTTTGCCCTCCAACTTAGCTGTGATGTGACTGCAATGAATCTTCAGTACTTAGTTTACAAAATTATACTTGATTAGATACATAGATGTGATCTCTACAGCAACTTTTTTTTTTTTTTTTTCACATTTTAGTAGAAGCTGACATAAAGAAGTATATTTTTCAGATCCATTTGAAATAAATGGAAAGACAGCTGTCATCTATGGAATATATGAAGTCAGCACTCACTGTAGATTATCGGAAGAGGTCACCAAAAGAGTAAATAAAGAGGTTATTACTTTTAATAAGGATGACATATTGTCTTTAACATTTATACAGTTGCATTCATCTTGTATATACATATATTGGGACGAAATTCCCTACAAGGAAAAAAATCTGCAGGAAAAAAAAATCTCAATGCTTATGCAAATTAATCTATGCAGAAGAATTTAGGTGATCACTTTGACAGCTTGAATTCAGCATTCTTCTAATGAGCAAGCAGCAATAGTACTATGTGACTTTGATGACCAGACATAACACAGATATTTAGCTGCAGATAGTTGAACTCCAAAACAGATGAGTTTTCTTGAGGGAGTGATGTTAGAATATATTTGTGCAACCCCTTTATCAAGTAACCTTTCTTTACATTAAAAAAAAAAAAAAAAAAAAGTTAAAAGTGTCAAAGGTTTACTCAGGAAACTATATGACTAAAAATCTACCTTTCATCATTAACAGAATACTGCACCAAATTTTCTCAGGTTTTTGTTCGTTTATAGATTCATGATGTATTTGTGGATATAGGGGAAAAAAGAAGTTTCTAAACATCTCAAATTGCAGTAAAGTCTGGATAGGTTCTTAACTGAAGCAGTGTCAAGCTATCTCTTAAATATATAAATTGTAAAAAGAAAAAACAAAACCTAATAATAATTCTCCTTTGTTTGCCTTATTGTCATTCTTGTACAGATGAGCAATATGATAAAAACAAGTATTTTGTATTGCATGCTAACTCAACAGAATAAATCAGGAAAAGACATTGTCCTTTCTCTTAGGTCATTCTTGGGGTTAATATGGTTACTAAGGGATCTGGAGATGGCACTAGACTTTATGACTTGTTAGGGTCCTACGCCTGTTTTGGATCAATATATTAGGTCAGAAGCTGACAAATGTGGGGTTTGCCATCAGTCACTGTTGCAGAACACAGTGCCCCTGGCAAAACCATTGATCAAGCTGTTCACTGGTAGTTATCAGAGGCTTCAAAATCATTTATGCCAAGAAAAAAGCAAGCCTCCTATTAATAATAACTACAGTAGAATATTAATTTTATATATATGATGGTTAGCAGCAGATTATTATCTTCAGAGTTTTAAGCCATCAGAATAAAGTGTGGAGTGTTTTGATAAATAGCTATTCTGGACTAGGGGAAAACTTAAGTTATAACTAATAGGTATAGTCAGATATTCTTTTGATTATTAAACAATTATGTGTGTTACAGTTATGAAGATGGCCATTCCTATCTGTAGAAGACTGAATCCTCATTAAAGGTTTGACTCAACTGCTTTTTGTTGTTGTCGCTGATTTTTCTGTTAAAAAGAGCATTCAGAAATTTGAAATTTCTATTTATTTTCTTTTAGTAAAGTGATTTTTATTGGCCTCAGACTAGGTGAAGTCCCAGATGCTTCAGCACTGGATAATTAGAGCAGGGCTTCACACTTGGCATTCTTTCCTTTTGTTCTTTAAAAGCATTTCTAAAATTTTATCATTCGGGACCATTTTGTGACTTCTATACTTCATTTGCATTTTTGTTTACAAATATTTATAAAAAGGGATAGGCAATAGAAGAAGCTCACAGAACTGCAGGGGAGAAACTTTTGAAATTCATGGTGAGCTGGGATGATAGGCCATAATGGAGCTGTTACTGTTGCTCATGTCAATGCGTACTCGGAATGTAATCCATGGATTACAAACACGATGGACCATAGCAGATCCTGCTGTATGAATGGCTGCTGATGTGCATAAAATGCAATCATTCTTCAGATAATTATTTTGTCTAAATTTAGAATGTGAGCTGCTGACACTATCAAAGGTACTTTTAGCTGGATAACAGAGTAGAAGATGTTACAGGATTTAGCATGTGCTATAATTAATTGACTATTACGTCTGTCAAGCAAATAAACCCCCACATAATCAAATTAAACAGGGCGCTAGAATGAGAACTGGTTTGAATGCAACCATAAAAAAATGTAGCTGGAATGTGAGTACTTGTAAAAAGACTTTTGTATAAATTCTCATCATGAACTATGGTATGAGGTCATGTTTCAGTGTACTTGTTTTTAATCTGTTTTAGATTCTTTGTGTGCAATAAGCTTCTAAGGAAGAGCTTTCTGAAAAGAGAATTACTTCTCCCTAAAACTGCTTTAAAATGCCTGTGTCTTCCTCTTTAATTTTTGATAGTGGTTTTAGACTGATAAATTAAATTGCTGCAGGAATGTTTTTGTGAATGCAAAAGACAATTTAATTTACTATAGTGTGAGATTTAAAATTTTATTTTTAAAGAAGTAATTTATTATTAATTATTTTATTTTTTTACCCAACATAAGTTTTGGAGGTTTTCGGTGTTGGTTTTGGTTTTCTTTTTTCCCCAGCTAGATATTTTGATGAACAGATATTTTCTTAAGCTGGGGGGAAAAAAGTTGTAGTAACCTGATAACTGCATTTCTGCAGTATAGAAATCAAACTATCTACCTTAGTGTTAGCTTTAGCAGTAAAACTTTGGTCACTTGGGCCAGAGAAAGTTGCAGATAATATCTGACTTCCTGCCATAAAACTCAGCATGTAATAATAAATGCCAATAATAGTTGTTGTTATTGCTCACTGCAAAGACAGAAAATTATGCTTTCTAACAGAGACCTTGAGGAGTAAGGACACTAGTGGGTTAGCAAATGAAAACTTGTGAAGGAAGTCAGCAAAACCAACAAAATAAGAAGTTCTCAGTACAGTGTCAGAGGGTCATTGCCATTTTCACAGACAAGTATTTTCTATTTCGTCCATATTATAAGAAAACATAGAACTATGAAAATCAGAGAGGATAAATTTATTTTTTTATTAACTCATAGTACTTAGAGTGCTAAGCTGGAGAATATTAAAGAAAATCAGTGATTTTATTTAAATTAATATGAAAGTATAACAGCATGCTCCGTTACATCCTATTCATTAGGAAAAGTCTTCGTAGTTGGATACAGTTATTACAACAGCATCATATTTTTTCTCCTCATGTGGGTTCCTAAATTACAGGCAGAAACTTTTACAGCCTCCCTTTTACAGATCTTGCGCAAGCAGAACTTCTGTCATCTTTAATGGTAATGCACACAGTTTTCACAGATACTGGATGAATATAAACAGAAACAAAACCAAAAATCCAGGAATATTTGCCTGGAAAAGCAGTGTGAAGTTTTTGAGAAGCATGTGTAGCTCTAGTCAGGAACAGAAGCAGTGGGTTTGAAACACTGTTTGAGGAGTCTGATACTTGAGTAGTTGTGTGAGTTTTTCATCAACTGCATAATGATTCGGCGTAGGGCAGGCCTCTGAAATAGTACACGCTGAAAATGCTCTGTACTTACTGGGTACATTCATATAGCCACTCTTGTCTCTGAGGAGCATTATTCATTCTCGTTAATGCCATGCCCAACTGCCCTTTCTGTCTTTGCAGTCACTTCCACATCATTCTTGCCCTGTCACTTAATTCTGACAACATGCCATGGGCTGGACTAGGTTATCGATCACTGCAAAAGATCCATTTCTCATTATTATTATTTTTTTTTTGTGAAGCACATGGATTTTTACAAACACTAGAAAGTTGGGATCCAATTCACCAATGTTCAGTGGTTTGTGCTGTTAGATATGCAAGTACGAAAGTAATATTTAAATTGGCTTTGTAAGTGTAAAAGAGGTTCTTCCCTCTCTCCCCTACCTGAAGCCTATCATTCTTGATCATTAATGCTGATATACTAACTGCAGCAGAAACAAAGTTTGATTCTGTGGCTGAAATATATGTCCAGTTGGTCAATCAGTATTACAGCCAGAAAAAAAAGAAAATAAATTGTTCTTTCATTTAATTAATACTGCAAACTGTAATATTTCAATAGTTTAATGTTTTATCACATTTGTGCTTATAAGGAAAGTATAGCTTCTGGTTCACAAAGTTTATCTTCTGGAAAATCTGAATTTACAGGCATGAAATGTGCAGGAATTGCAATAAATTTCCCTGATAGGTTTGTACAAAAGTCTAATCAGTCTTCAGATTAAAAATACACACTTACTTTCTGATTTAATTGTGTCTAGCTTTAACCTCTGGCCACTGGTTCCCTTTGTTCCTCTCTCCAACTTATTGAACTATTTCCTCTAGTGAAGGTACCTACTATGCACCCCTGTGATGTTACCTCCCAGTCCTTTTTTTCAAGGCAGAGGGAGTAAGCTCCTCTAACTAACACTTCTGGGTCTTTTGCATGATAACTGTTGCACTGGTTTTTGTTTAGAAGAGTTCATTTTCTTCAGAGTAGCTTGTACGGTGCTGTCTTGGATTTGTGACCAGAACAGGTGTGATAACACACCTTTTTTAGTTATTTAGTTTTAGTTATTGCTGAACAGCGCTTACAGTGCTTGTGCAGCTGACCCCGGCTGGCCAGAGGGATATCACATACCATATGACATAATTCCCAGCAATAAACACTGTGAGACAGGAGACATTTTGGGGAGACATTCAGAGCTATAGCATATGTCTTCCCAAGCAACCATTACATGTGATGGAGCTCTGTTTTCCTTGGGATGGCTGAACATCTGTCTGCTGATGGGAACCACTGAATGAAGTCCTTATGCTTTGCTTGCATGCGCAGCTTTTGCTTTACATATTAAACCATCTCTATATCAGCCCATGGGGTTTTGTACTCTTGCCCTTCTGATTCTTCCATCCTGTTTGGGGGGAGTGAATGAGGGGTTTTTTGGGGCTGAGCTGCCTACAAAGGTTAAACCACAACTATTTTAGACATATGTTTTTTCATTACTTTGAAATGGCAAAGCTTTTTTTTTTTTTTAAATATGATTTGCATTATTTTACATTTAAGCTTTTTCAGAGTCACTATGTTCTGGTATGTGAGCCCATGTCAGTGGACTGCACTATTTCTTCCTAGATTTTGTGCATGGATGCATTGAAATACTGTGTTTGGGTAACCTTAAATTTCCCAGTCACCACCTCCAATTGTTTTATCCTTGCTGTTATTTATCACCCCAAAAAATAAATACTTCATGCTATTCAGCAAACTTTTAGCTGTCAGTATGTCTTTACGTCTGGATCCCTGACAAAATGTTAACAGAGGATGGGGGCCAGTATGATCAATCCTTTGCAAAACTGTCTGTGTGACAAAACGCTAAAACACAAGTTAGCTAGTCTCTGTCTGTTTTCTGAAAATCAACACCTCTGCCCTACAGAAACCAAGGTACCTTAAATAAAAGGAGAGTAGGTTCAAACAGAGACTGAAATTATACTGGATAATTTTCCCAGTATTTAGTCAGGTTATCAACTCGTTCTCACTCAACTGTTTATGTTAATTTTCAACTTTTATTGTTTCTAAAGTTACTACTTCCCCACCCACCCACCCCCACCCCAACATTGCCTGTTATGAATGAAATGTCAGGTTCTTTATTTCATCTCA
>JAVJGJ010000059.1:3389171-3406743 GCA_035590215.1 Microhierax caerulescens
TCCCAGCTCTGTATCACCAGCCAACTTGCTGAGGGCACACTCTGTCCCTCCATCCAGGTCACTGATGACCAAGTTGAACAGGACAGGGCCCAGCACTGACCCTGGGGCACAGCACTGGCTACAGGCCTCCAGCCAGGCTCTGCGCCGTTGAGCATTGAGCTCTGCCATTCAGGCAGTTCTTAGTCCATCTCACTGTCCACTCATCCAGTCCACACTTCCTGAGTTTACCTATGAGGATGTAATGGGAGACAGTGTCAAAAGCCTTGCTGAGGTCAAGGTAGACAACATCCACCACTCCCCCCTCATCTACCCAGCCAGTCATTCCTTCATAGAAGGCATGGTCAGTTATGATTTCCCCCTGGTGAATACATGTTGACTAATGCCAATTACCTTCTTTTCTTCCACATGCTTTGAGATGACCTCCAGAATTAGCTGTTCCATCACCTTTCCAGGGATGGAGGTGAGGTTGGCCAGCCAGTAGTTTCCTGGGTCTTCCTTCTTGCCTTTTTAGAAGACTGGAGTGACATGAACTTTCTACCAGTTCTTAGGCATCTCTCCTTCTCCATGACCTTTCAAAGATGATGGAGAGTGGCTTTAGTGATAACATCTGCCAGCTCCCTCAGCACTCACGAATGCATACCATCAGGGTCCAGGAATTTGTGGGTTTCAGGTTTGCTTACATGATCTCTAACCTGGTCCTCCTCAACCAAGGGAAAGTCTTCCTTTCTCCAGACTGCCTCTTTTGGCTCCAGGGTCTGGGTTTCCTGAGAATTTACTGGCCTTGGCAGTAAAGACTGTATCCTTTGTCATCAGAGTACCCACCTCATTCAACAGCAGGCCCATCCTTTTCCTACTGACGTACGTGAAGAAGCCCTTCTTCTTGTCCTTGGCATCTTTTACTAGATTTAATTACAGATTTTAGCTTTTCTCATTGCATTGCAGCACGTTATGACAATGTTTCTATATTCCTCCCACGTGTCCTGTTCCTTTTTCCACTTTACATAAATTTCTTAAATTTCTTTCTTCTGTTTGAGGTTTGCCGGAAGCTCCTTGTTCATCCAGGCAAGGCTCCTGCCCACTTTGCTTGATTTCTTACTGATATGGATGTACCTCTATTGAGCTTGGAGGAAGTGATGCTTAAATATTAGCCATCTCTTGGATCCCCCTACTTCTAGGGCCCTAACCCATGGGATTCCTCCAAGTAGCTCCCTGAAAAGGTCGAAGCTAGCTCACCTGAAGTCCAGGCCTGTAATCCAACTTATTGCCCTCTTTATTCCTCTGCATGATCCTGAACTCTACCATCTCATGGTCACTGCAGCCAAGGCTGCCCCCAGCCTTCATATCCCCAACTGGTCTTTCTTTGTCAGTACAAGATCCAGCAGCACATCTTGCCTTGTTGGCTGCTCTACCACTTGTGTCAAAAAGTTAACAGTGCTTTGCAGGAACCTCCTAAATTGTATGGGTCTAGCTGTGTTTTATATATATATATACACATGCATGTATACAAATGTTCCCTTATAACAAGAGTCTGGAGAGGCTTACTTCTAAGATAGCTGAAGTTAGCAATATGATTTTTCTCTCACTCTTCCAACTACAGAGACATCCTAAGCAAATACTTATTTCACTTCTTTTTTCACCTTCCTTTTTGGGATTTCAGTTTATTTCTCCTTAGTGTACTGAATTATTTTAACTTAGTGACACAAAGACTGTCTGTATTCCAACCATTACTTAACTATGTCAGCCATTAGAGTGAAAGCTGGTTAAATGTCTCACAAGATGTACAACTATTGATTGTGTACATGTGCCTGTGCTTAATTTTCTAAAACTATCAGCATCAAGGGAATTATGAACAACTTAGACACCTTTTATCTCTTTGCTTATTTGTTATTTTTGAAGATATATATGTTCTCTTTGGCCATTGAGTTTTCATTCCATTCTTTAATAGAGCAGAGGATAGAAGACATTAATCATATGTCAGACTGGGGAACTATAGCTATAACTCTCAAGTTTCAGAGTAGTAAACAGAAAATGTTTAATATAGAAACAGATTTAGTCAGTCAATGAAAAGCTATCTATTTTCATTGTTTTCCATTAAATATCACTCTGGTTTTGATTCAGTAACTGATCTAATTTCTATAGAAAACTAAAATAATACAATTGTTACAGTCTTCAATATGCTAAACATCTACTTAGTAGCTAAGATTTACATTATGCAAGTAAGAATGCTATGTATTTATTTAATTCAGATTATGATTGGTCTTGTATTAGAAAGCAGAAAAACTTTATTTGTATAAACTGTACATAAGATGTCAAGTTTTTAATGCATTTAATATGATAAACTAATGCTTATGCATAATGAATTATGGTCAAATACAGAAACTAGAGATGACCTTGCAAAACCTGTATCTCAAAGTGATCAAACATTTCTAAGACAAGTTTTGATGCAAAGTAGATTTTTGCTTTCCTAAAGGTTGGTATAACCATGTTGCAGTCAGATTTGCATGGTAATACATGTGCAAAATTCCCCATTGAAATATACATTAATACTAATTGAGATTGAACTGTTTTTTTGGCTAGGATGCAGTTAATTTTTTTCAAAGTAGCTGGTATGGTGCTATGTTTTTTATTTTCACTAAAATAGTGTTAATAACACCCCCCTCATTTTAGTTTTCACTGAGTAGCACTTACACAGTGTCAAGGCCTTTTCTGCTTCTCACACCACCCTGCCAGAAGTAGCCTAGAGGTGTTCAAGAAGCTGGGAGGGGACACAGCTGGGACAGCTGACCCAAACTGACCAAAGGGATATTCCATATATATGACATTGTGCTTAGCAATAAAAATTGGGGAGAGATTTTTTCTAAGGCTGCTGTTGCTCAGGCACTGGCTGGGCATTGGTTAGCTGGTGGTGAACTGTTGGGTTTTTGCATCTTTTATTTTTCTTAGTATCTTTTCTCTTTGAAGACAGGGGCTAAATCACAATGAACAGCCTAGATTCAGGGCATCTTTATGGGGAAAGAAAAAAAAAATATCTCAAAGTGGTAAGAATTTAGTTTAGTTGTTTCACTGTTTGCAATGTGAAAGAAGGAAGGAGGTTTACAACATGTGACTAGATCAGTCTATGCAATCATAGAGCAATTAACCTGTGGACAATCATTCTGTTTGATGATGAACACAAAAAGTAATCCCCCTCTAAGTAAAAACTTCTTCACATTTAGCAATCTGTGTAAGTAATAACTCTTTAAAAAAGTAATTTTATATCTTACTTATTCCAATGTACCTGAGTATTTAAAGTCTGTCTGATCAGAAATCTTTTGTTTGTTTCATGATATGTGGTGAAACTACTGACTGACTAGTATCTGACTTTTCAACTTATCAGCATTCTTTAACACCAGCTTCTCAAGCTTGTTCCTCATTACAAGGTGCACAAACTAATTGTTTTAGTCGTCATAATTTTTTTTTCTTTCTTAAGGGCTGTCATACCCCATCACCACATGATTTCTTACTCTTACTTAAGAAGTTAAACCCCACATGTGATTACTTTTATGGAGACACCTCAGTACCTTCAGGTTCCAACATACACTTTCTTATAGAGGAACTACAATAACTGTTTATTCAGAATTAGACACTCGCTCCCTTAATTCACCATGTATAGTGATCGAAGATTTGCAAAAATCTCTGCTTGCAAGAGACAGTAGAACTTGCATTCAGAATACTGATGATGCTGAAACTAAGTTACGTTTAAAATGGGGATGGGAAGTGACTTTTGCTTATGCTACAGTTTGGCTGGAAAGAAAACCCACAGCTGGTGCAACCCTAAGCTTGGAGCAGGCTGAGCTTCCCCACCACGACTTTGATGTCAAACAGACTTTGTCTTTATATCTCTATAGCAAAGAGTGAAGGAGGCAGAGGTAGTCTATTTATAGTCTTTGATATTTTCTTGTGAGGTAAGTCAAACACAGGAAGGTCTGTAGGGTTGCTGGCTAAAATATGAGTCTGAAAAATCTGTATTTCATAATTCCCATTTATTGAGGAAACTCCTAGCTAGTGATTATAAAATAGATCATTAGCCTTGGCTACAGTGTTAGCAGATGGCAAATGACACCGTGGGAAAAACCCACCTCCCTCTGTGACTAGTAGAGTGATACCTAATTTTAGGAAGGATAGATCTTGCATGTGTGGTAATCCTCACACTTAGGACCTCCAGGTTGGCAATAAAAAGGTATCCTGAAAATGCTATTCTTCGTATAAAATGCAGCAGATAATCTTAAATCTCCCAGGCTGCTGTGAACAAATAACCTAGTTTTCTCTCTGTTCTAGTTTACCACTGAAAATAAAGAATAATTTTTCAATGGGATTGATGTTGCACACTTGAGGAATTCCCTTCTGAGGAAAATCCAGACAACAACATTATGTAATGATAAATAAAAAAACATTTCATCAACAAGAAAGTCAAAGCTTTCTCCTTAATAGGATTTAGACTCAGTAATAATAACAGTACATCCTCAGCAGAGAATAATAACTACTGAACCCAAGAATATTCAAAGCTAAATTAAAAATTTATTTTACCAATTTGGCTTTCCAAATATAAGTTTGCTATATTTCTATTATGAGTGTATCTATCTATCTATCTATATGCATATCTATATATGTATGCATGCAATCAACCCATGCAAGTGATTTCTTCTTTCTATCCAGTGAAAGAACAGAGATAGATTCATATTGTAATTTCAGGAAGAAGATCATTTATAACAGGGAGAAAAACTGCCATAACAAGTGACCAAGTAGGAGAATAAGTATGATATTGGAATAGGAACAGTGAGCAACAGCTTAAGAAGGTTTATTTAGGTTTTGGGAGATTGGGGGGTTACTAAGAAAAAAGGAACTTTGGGGAAAGGTTCTCTTTGTACTACCTATATACCATATAAAGACTTCCAGATCATGTTTTAGGTATAAATCACTAATAATAGCCATGTGTTACAAACCAAATCAAAGTTTTTGTCAACAGGATGAGGAGCCACTTGTGGAGAGCTTTAAGCTAGGAACAACGAGGAAGGGAGATGATGACCAGCAATCAAGTGAGAAAGTAGTAGACTGGGCTACCAAGCTAAATGTGCAAGGTTACGTGCTGAGAGAACAACCCCTGAAAGTTTGCAGCTGATGCTAAATTGGAAGGAGTTGCTGATACACCAGAAAGTTGTGCTGCCATTCAGAAGGACCTTGACAAGCTGGAAAACCAGGACAACTGGAATCTTGCAAAGTTAACAAACAGAAATGCAAAGTCCCGCACCCAGGGAAGAATAACCCTGGGCACCCGTACAGGCTGGGGTCTAGCTGCTGGAAAACAGCTTGGCATAACAGGGCCTGGATGTCCTGGTGGACAACAAATTAAACATGTGTCAGCAATGTGCCTGATTTAGATGATTAGGAAAAACATTGCCAGCAGGTTAGTTAGGGTGATCCTTTCTTTCTGCTCAAGACTGATGATAAACATACAGAATGCTGTGTCCAGTGCTGGTCTCCTCAGTACAAGAGAGACATGGAGTTACTTGAGTGAGATCAGCAAAGGGCCACAAACATGATTAAGGGACTGGAGTATTTGTCTTATGAAGAGAGGCTGAGAGAGTTGGGATTTTTCAGTCTGGAGAAGAGAAGGTTTGGGGATGATTCTATCAATGTGTATAAATACACAATGGCAAACTGTGAAGAAGACAGAATCTGACTAATCTCAGCGATATCCAGTGAAAGGACAGGATGCATTGACCATGAATTAAAATACAGGCAATGTCATCTGAACATGAGAAAAAAACTTCTTTCCTGTGAAAGCTGCAAAACACTGGAACAAGTTACCCTCATATGTTTTGGAGTCTTCATCCTTGGAGATATTCAAAACCCAACAATGAGCAGGTACTACACAATCTGTAGCAACCTCAACTATTCTGTAAATATATAATTACACTTAAAGAATTTCCACTTCTAGTTTCCATTCCAGAACAATAATCCATTAGCACTACTTCTGAGAAACCGAGGAACACCTCTATGATCAAGAGTGCATACATGTGAGGAAGGCCTGGAAGAATGACAATGAAATTACAAATCTGAAAGAAAGAACTCAAATAAATAGGTCAAGCAGAAACATCCTTTTACAATTATAGTTTGACTGTTTTCTTGAACATATCAAGTCAATTTCAAGACACATTTTCTGCTAGGAAGGAGAAGACATTAATAGATCCAAATGTCCAATGCATGGATGAGGAAATTAGGACAATGAAGATACACGTATTCTCTGGCCCCACAGTGAAACAACCATCACAGATCACTTTTGATATCTCAGCTCTTACTCTTTCCAGAAATAGGACTTCCAAATGGATGTGTATATATATGTGTGGCTTTTAACAAAAATACAGTGTGCCAGAAACTCAACTCCTGATAGAAAGAGGTCATTCCATCCTGAAACAGTGCATAGACTTTCAGCCAGGCAAGTGAAAAGTAACAAAGGCTTGGAATGGAATCAAAAGAGACGTTGATGACATAATGTAAAATTTATTTATTGTCACTGGAATTAGGTTCTGGTTAGCTTAGAGCAAAATAAGATATCTGAAAAGATAAATAGCATGCCTATATTTTCATCTTCTTTAATGCTATTGAACTTTTAAGAAATTGATGTTATTTCTATGGGGGATAGCCCACATCTTCAGTTTCCAAATAGCAAAACTACTGCAATAAATTAAACAAAGAATCAGTACTGCAAGTTATAGGCTGCTACCCCCCTTTCAATCTAGAAAGACCAGTGGTACCATAAGGAAGAACAGTTCTCTAGAGATCTGAAGCAAAAGGAGCAGGTGGCTTTAAAAGCATCAATAATAGTCAATAAAAAGTGTTGATTCAAAAGAATCTTCCCAAGGGAAGAAAAACAACCTGATTGGCATAAAGCAAATGAGAGTGTAATCGGAGACATCTGCATATTGGAATGTCCTTTCCTTCCTGAATTGCAGTGATTTTTTTACTGGCATATAGATTGATATTCTTATTCTATCAGTTCCTTCTGGTTCACAGGTAATACTCAGAAAATAGGAGTTTTTAAACAAAATTTACGGCATATTGAATTCAAGAAAACTGTCTTTTTTTCATAATTTATTTACACAAAAAGAAAACCAAAACCAACCAATAACCAAACCCAAAATACCAACACACACACACACACCCCAACAAAACAAACATTTCCAAGTAATAAAAACCTGTTAAAAAGTTTCTTTTTGTGCTGTGTAATATCTTGATGATATGACAAGGCAGATACTCTGTTTTGAAAAAGTTGCTAGCTAATGTTTCAGTAATATGCATTATTTTTCATTATCCATAGAAATAACAGCCTGAAAGCTTCAGTCCATGGGAAGCTCAAACACAATTACAGCACACAAACACATTAAAATACTTAATGGCCAGAGGAAAAATAATTACTCTTAAGAATAGCTTATAATTACACCAAGTTAATATGTATCAAGTTTTATCTCATCATTTTGATTCCACTGATCTATGCAATCTTGCATTTTGTCTTTTTATGAAAGTTTGACCAGAGCCCCTCCTCTCTCTTTATCTCAAGATTGATTTCTAGCTCTTTCTGTACTGCTTCTTTTGCCACTTAGTTCTATATTTTGAACTACCTGTTTGTTGAGCAACTCTGGCGGAACTGTATTTAGGTTAGTCCACTTATTAAGTGCAATTCTTTCCATTTTGTTTTTTAGGGTTTTTGTATACTACTGCCTTGAGTTGTTTATGGCTGTCAATTACTTCTTTATTTTCCTGACTTTAGATGCAGTCATCATATTCCCAAGAAGAAACTCAGCACCTCCACGTGACAGCTATATTCATTTATGTGTATGGGTCATACTTGCTACATTTCCTTGTGCCATAACATAGCAATCCTAAAATTTTAAGAGCTAAGTACACAAAGGTGCCTGAGACTCGGTGATAATATCCTTTTCTTATATACTGTGCCACACAGTGAAATCTGTAATGCTAATTAATGGACACAGACAGAACAACAAGGAAAATTTATAAACCTTTAATAAGATTTACAAAACACAGTGTGCAGAGAATGGAAACATTTACTCCACAGAAAATATAGATGGGAAATGTAACCCTCCCTATCTTTCTCAATACTTACACCTCAAGGCTGGGACTGTTCTTTCTGCTATGATCTCACAGCAAAGAATATATTGTTGAAGGTACAAATGTCAACTCTTCATATTTTCTGATCACACACAACAGTCCAGAAAAAAATGTAATCACATAAAATCCTTAAGGCAGAAATTCAAGTATTCTTATTTCTGATTTGACGTGATGATTTTTACTTCATTTATTCACTGTCTTGCAGGCATGTGTTTAAGGACACTCAAAGTTGTGTATCTCAACCTGTTCCATAAGAAGGCTACCCTGTTTTATACACGTAAAGGGACTGGCTTCTGTACCTTCCATATAACTGAGCTTAACTGTCCTGTTCTAGTAACACATTTAAACAAAATTTTTGCCACTGATGCTTAAATAGTTTTCACAATGTGAAAGAGCATTAGAACAAGAATTTGAGCCATCATATTAGGAATCTTTCTGAAGAACATGCCAGACACTCCTGTAAATTCAAATCTTCCATTCGCAAATTTTCAATATCTCAGTGATTCTGTAAACATTATTGTTGAGGTGTTCTACAGAAGGACTAATGGATGAGCATGGTTGAGAATAGTTGCTACTGGCAGTATAAATAGGAAAGGGCTTAAGGTTGTAAATGCCCTCTAGCAGTTAAGCACCTGACATTCATGAGTAGCAGTGGGAATGGTGTCAGCAGGAACCAACCAGTCCAGGTAGTTTGGGTGCTAGCTCACTGAAAACACTGTTGATTAAGGTTTTAAATTTGGATGCCAAAGGCTGCAATTAGGCAACAAATTCCCTCAGGGAGCTTAGTCTTGAAATAGCAACCTCTTTATTTATTAAAGTGTTCACAAATTTCTGAAATCTTCTAAACCACATAGACATGGTCTATGACTTTAAAAATCTTTATTTAGAGTTACCGTTTATTTGTTACAATTTCATACCATTTATTAGTTTAATACTGTTTCTTAATATTTGAAGTTTTCAAATTTTGTTATTTTGTCATCTACATATTCATTTCCTCAAAGATTCTACTGTCTGCAGGTGCTAGTATTTTTTTTACTTAAAGCATGTATTTAGCTTATCTTAAGTGTTTAAAATAGTGTCTTAGTATGAGGAAGAAGGACTTCTTCCACTTCTCTAATAATAATTTCCTGATTGTCTTGAGCAAAACTGCTTCATGGCCTAGTTTCTCCATTTGTAAATTAGTATTAATTGCTCATTTCTTGAAAGTTTTAATTTCCTCATGTTTTTAGAAAATAATTTTCAAAAGCCAGCATAAAGGTTCAAAATAGGTTGGGTTAGTGTTATCAAATGCAAAGACTAATAATGGATGTGACTAAGAAATCAATCTCCCTCTTTTATTCCTTTTATCAAGCTAGGGAGCCTGGAGCTGTATTATTGAGCACCTCCCCTGCTAAATCTTATGCTCTGTAATTATATGCACACCATGTTATATACTATTATTACTGTGCTTGAAAATGTAGGGTTTTTTTTTCTTCTATGAAAAAATATCTAATTCTAAAGATAAATTTGTAAACCAAAACCTAAACATAGATTTTGATGAAAATTTTGGCCTCCAACTAGATCAAAATGATCTATCACAAATTTTCTGCTTATGTTGCTTCACAGTTCAGCTGAATACTTTCCTTGTAATTTTCTTCTTATCAATGTTTTCTGTTTCTTTCATTCCACAACCTCAGCTGGTGTTAAGCATAACAAACAATTTAAGGACTCTTTCTCAGAAGTCTAATGGTTTTAAGACCCTCTGATGATTTTACCCTTTTAACATAAAAAGTTTCTACAGTGATAATGCTTCTGTTTTCTGCCACCAAACAGTATGTGTAGTCTTTCATCTAATTTTCCTTAGTTAACATTTAAGCTATTGCTTTAGGCTTCTTGAAAGATTTGCATTATCAAACATAAATACAGTAAACATTGTGATGTGAACAAAATTTGTTTTAATTATCCACATAAAAATAATTCTATCCTGTTTTTTCAGAAGAAAACATATTAAGCTTCTACCCTTTCTTCTCTGTTTCTCCATTGAAGATTGTCAGAGGTGTAGCTGAGTCATATTTTCCAGATGTCCTTGGCATTATGGTTTGTAAGATAGCAGAATTAAACAGCATTCTAATTCCAACATTTTATTGCTATTAAATAGATATTTTCTGGACTTTCTTCCTGTTAACAGCTCTGATGTCTTTTTTTTTATAACTGAAACACTAAAAGCCTTTCCTTTAGGAGTAAGTCTTGTCTAATCATGTTTGTGTCAAAGACATTAAATTCCTGTTTAAACACACCTTATCAGCTGTTAGGTTTGACATATGTCCATTATTTACCATTCTGTAAGAAGAACTTACAGCTTCAGTATTTATGGCATTTTTAGTCAGAGGACTTATTTTCTTATTGCTAAGTCACTAATATTGGGTTGAAGGGAAGGGAAGGAAAAAAAGGATTTAGGCATCTAACATGGGGATTCAATGGAATTTAGGAACTCAGATCCAGATCTGTAATCCTGAAAATTCCAAGTTAATTGATTTCTAAACCTTGGGGCATCTGATCTCTAAAGGGCTTTCAGCTTTTTACCAGAAAGTTTCCTGAGTTTAATATTAGTACAAAGTCCTTCACTTTTGACAGAATGAAACTGTTTGGGACCTATTTCTAACCCAAACAAAGGCAAGGCATTATCTTTTATAAACCTCATGACAGTCTTAACCTGGTAAACACTATTACATCTATGGGATCAGTCTCACAAAATGTAGTCTTGATCAAAAAATGAACCCTGCTACTCTTTTTATTTTTTTTAATCTTTTTTGGACATCAGCAGGAACAGCCTTAGTTTAAAAAGAATGAGATAGCTTTTGTTTAAGAAGAATAAATCCCAGTTTCTTTTGATTCTCCTAAAGAATTCCAAGGTCTGAATCCCAAGAGATGAGAAGTTTAACTTGCACATTGATTCTTGCTCTGAAGAGGGACTTGTGATCTGCCTCACCCCTCTGTGTATCATATCATGTCAGACATATTTTGGTAGCACTCTTAACTTTCTGAATCACCTTTAAGATTTACTGAATTGTTTCCACAGATGAGGTGGATGCCAACGTGAAGGTAAATGTGTGTGTGTGTGTGTGTGAAAGGCAATGTCCTCATCTTCCAATTTATCACCCTCAAAACCAATCCAAAAACTCCAATGTGATAAGAATTCTAAGATGACAGATGTGTCCATACAAGTGTTTGGTCAGCTATACTTCCCCTGTTTAACACATTCTCAGTTTCCTCAGCTTGCTAGTGTCACTAAGAATAAAAAAGCCCTCCTAGATTAGGAACAACCACCATGACAATGTACCTGCATATCTGACTAAGAGTAGAAATGTCTTAATTTAAACTATGTA
This sequence comes from Microhierax caerulescens, assembly GCA_035590215.1. Taxonomy (NCBI): domain Eukaryota; kingdom Metazoa; phylum Chordata; class Aves; order Falconiformes; family Falconidae; genus Microhierax; species Microhierax caerulescens. The sequence continues at coordinate 3,400,703 of JAVJGJ010000059.1, forward strand.
ATACTACAGAGAACAACAAATGTTGAAATTCTTTCTCAAAAGAAATATAAATGTTACATTCCAATATTTCTCTGCATATAACATTTTGCCCCTAAATCAAATACATACAAAGCAGGCCTTACAGCTTTAAAGTAATTTCTGTGTGTTTTAAAGGTAATGGTGTAAAGTGTGAAAGGCATGAAATACCCATACTCTAAGAATCAGTTATTTAGTTATTCATAACTAAAAAGTATTTTATTGAACCTATACTGAAACACTATTTTTTGCTTCCTATTTAACCCACATATTATATTCTGGTCCTGGTCATTTCTCTTTATAGTCATGTGGTTTTTTAGAATCCCTTCATGTTAAAATTAAAAAATAGTGCAATAAGTATGTATCCTGTTGCTATCCTAGATTCATCTTCTTCTCTACCTAGTAAATTCAAAGTAAAAAAGAAATGAACCTTGAGAATTTTCACTTAGTGGAACATCTCTAATTGCATGTGACCTTTCCATGCACTTTCCTAAAAGATTAGAACATTTTTAATTCTCCAGATGATGTTCTACTGCTTTTCTTTACAGCCTTTCATCCTAAGAGAATGACACCTTTTGAGAATTTGGCATCCAGGATGTTATGATAGTTCATATTTGGAAAGTAACGTGCAACATCAGCAACGTGCAGAATCTGTTTGCTTAGGACTGTGTTCAGGAATGGCAAGGTAAACTAGTTTAGTAATCTTTTCTCATCATATTATCATATCTTCAGCAGTTATTTCAAATGGGATTCACCTGTGAAAATTATGTCAGTGTTGCCTTGATACCAAAACTAGGTTCACAAAAGCAAGGGTTTTTTTAGTACATCAGTTAGTATCACTTTTTGCAGTACAAGCACAGACCTAAATGAACACAGCCATCCTAATTTCAAGCCTAAAGTAGTAACATGCTTTCATACATAAAACTTTTCCTGGAAGGCATTGATTATTAATGAATATAAGAGCCACCTCAACCTGTTTGTCAAGAGCTATCTCTAGTTTATGAGCAGTAGCATTATGCAAGTTTTATCACTGTCTGGAGTGCTCCAGTCCTCCCTTATGCATATTATACAGAAGCTCCTTCCAGGAAACAGAGTTCAGCCCAGCTGTGAGTAGGCTGGCTGACACTGCGAGCGTGGTTGATTTTCCCAGTAATCACAAGTTTTCTCATTTCATCAAGGAAGTCTATGGAATGTCCAAAGTCATATCTGGGTAAAGATTCTGGTTCTTTGACAATTGATTGGCATGAAACAGTATTGACAAACTGAAATGAAGGAATTATAAAGAGAACTTAGAGCACTGCAAGGAAAAAGTATTGTAAGAGGAAAGCTCATTTTTAGAGAAACTTGGTGCATGGGAAACATCTTTCTCTTTTGCTGTGTGGACCACCTGTCACTACATTTGTGATGTTTATGTTACATGTTTGCTTACTTGGAGGTTTTTACTTGACTTTTCCCCCAAATCCCAATCCTGATTTATAAAGAACGTGTATTTATGTGAATTGAATCTTATTTTTTTAAATTCTTTTGGGATTATTCCCTCACAGCATCACCCACAGTACTAGAAGCTGCCTTTCCTAATCTTACCTCAGCATGGTGCCAGTTGCCTTATCTATTCTCAGCACAGTAAGCACCTCCAGAAGGCCATATAAAGAGGCTGACAATATACCTCACTGTCTGTAAAACATCTCAAAAGTCTAGGCAGTAGCCAAGTTTCAAAAGACCTTGGACAAGTTTCTGACCTGTGTCCCATGCTGTTTTTAAGATGATTTGGGAGGATCTAGTCCGCAACAAGCTTATCTTTTAGAATACAACTACTGAATATCTATTTCAACTTTTTTCAGTACATTTTGAATTTTATTTCAATACTAGAAACAAATGGCAAATATTAAATGATTTCTAATGCTCCCTTCCTGTATGTTTAAAAACTCTAGATATCCATCTCACACTTACATATGTGCCTTTCTCAATATGTGTAAACATTTTCTTATGTGTAAGACATTCACTCCTTTCCTTTTTCACCCAACACTGAATTGAACTGCCTCCTTTAATGGGTTTGAAGGTAGGCATACTGCTTTTAATGGTGATCTATTGCTCTTTTTATTTTAATGAGGATTTACCAAGTTTCTAACTGAATGGCTCATGAGCACGCAGAAAGCAAATCCATTGCACATGTGCCAATTTATTGCACATGCACCATAGGTGTGACAGCACCTGCTTGCTTGGCACCCCTGAGTAATGGGAGCTCTGCAGAGCAATGAAGTAAACCATTACATGTTAACTTGATTTGTTATCCTCTTTCCACTTGGTTATCCTTTACTCTGGTCTCTTTCCCCACTCCTCCTCCAGATTCCCAGTGATACCTGCCATCTTGCCTCAGGTATATAACTCACTCACCCCTGCCCAAGGTTGGGGTAATGGGGATACAAATGACAATGTAGATGAAAGTGAGGAGGAAAGGATGGTCTTGTGCTTAGTTTTCAATAGAATTGAAGTGCCTAGGCAGTGTGAAAAATGCCACTAGTCCAAATCTGCTTCATTAGGCACCTAAACACCCCCGAGGATCCTGCTTTAAGAGATATAAAACAAAAATATTCTCTAAAGGCAGAGATGCAACTAGAAGGGAAATGAAGCAAAGAAAACCAGAAAAAAAGGTATATAAAAAAGAAAAACTGCCAGGGTACAGTGGGGGCCAGAGTCTCCCTGGGGGTAGCACAAGGGGGCCCTTGGGGTCCATCAGGGCAGCACCTGGCAGACAGGACCCATCCCACCCCCAGCCAGGAGCTGGGCAGCCAGGGCAGTACCAGGGCAGCCCCAGCCCCGGTTTTAGGGTGCCTCCCTGGGGACAGGGATGGATGAAGCTGGCTTGGGACATGGGCCTGTGGATGGGCCTAGCTCAGCAGGGCCCACAGCCAGCCAGGGCACAGTTGTGGTGAGCTGGAGACCAGCCCTGCTGTGGCATGGCTGTGGAAGGGGTTGACAGCCCTGGGGGGTGAAATGGGGTCTTGGGCCATGGGCAGGGTTGGGGGAGCATTTGGGGTGTGGGCAGGGATAGGCAGGTTTGTGGGTGCCCTCAGGCCCCTGACAGCTGGGTAAGGTACATGTCAGCAGCTAAATGTTTAGCTCTTTGTGCCCTCATATTAGGCACCTACCTCCAGTTTCACATGCCCCAGATTATTTTAAGATACGCTTTTTGAACCATACTCATTCCACTTAACCTTGCAATGAGGAAGGCAGCAGAAGTAACGTTGCAGCATTTCCAGTGACCCTGACCAAAGGGAGAGGTACAGACCTACAGAAGGCTTTTCAGTCTAAGATCTGAACTTTCCTCTGAGAGTATCTAGGTCTCTCCTTCAAGTAGCTCTCTCTTTCGACTTTACAAGTTCTACTGTACTCCTAAGTACTTCAGCTAGGTGCCTCAAATTAGGGAGGACGACTTTGTGCATTACTGCCTGTGATATTTCTCCCCACAAGGCCTTCTGTGCCTCTTCTCATGCAGGCCTGAAAATTCAGCCCTGAGAAGTTGCCATGGTCTAATCCTTCTTTTCTAATTGACTGTGATGCTGAGAAATAAACAGATTTTCTGTGGTTAGATAATACAATTGCTGCTTTCACAAAGAACACACACTCAGAAGGCTTCCTGCTAGCTGTCTTGCCCCTTTCCTCCATGGAAGGGGGGGGGGCGGGCGGGCGGGAAGCAGCAGGGAAAGTCACCTGTCACCTAGGAGTATTAGCTTTTCTTGTGGTTAATGCTGATATCAATTAATCTGTCCTAGAAGACTGAGCCATAAAAAAAAAAAAAAAAAAAGAGAGTGCTGGAGGTGGAGCAAATTGTTAAAATATGCAGGAGACAAATACTCCTCTTGGTTGAGGCTTATATACAGTTTCTACTGATCAAAAACTAGGTAGCATAGTGAGAGGAGAATCACAGCTCCTACTCTGGCAGGGGACAGTTTCTCAGGTCAGCCTGACAGAAGTCTTCATATGGTAGAAACCTATTAGCACCCACACCACAGACTAAAGCAAACTGCATCCATGGCTTTGGGATAGGAGATTCTGTAGATTGAGATAAATAACCCACTAAATGTTGTTTCCTTGTAGTAAATCCCTCAGGTGGTTGCAATAGGACATAGGCTACATGGGAGTGGGAGCAGAGGGATTGTTCTGCCTTTCCATCCTCTTCCATTGTGCATCTGGGCCAACACATTTAAACCAAACTCAACAGAAATGAGAATGTCCTCAAGAAGATAAAACATTTTAAGTTGCTTCCAGAAACAATTTGTGGAATTCTTTAGCTTAGTCTTATAAAAAAGCAAGGGAAGGCTGCATTAATCAAAGCCATGTGGGAAATACGCAACATTGTAAATGGGAGAAGATTTTAAAAAAAAAAAAAAAAAAAAGACAAAGACAGAGAGCCAATAATGCAGAAAGATATGAAGAGGCTCAGAAAGTGGATCAGAGACCAGGGGACTGAAAACATGGCCAAGAGAACAATAGGGGAGCCAAAGGCCAAACTAGAAAAAGGAAAGGAGAAGCAGAAGGCAAACTCTGCGACTGAGAGTACCATGCCAAAACACAACTAAGACATGCAAAATATACTGCAGAAAAGACCTGGAGAAGAGCAGTATCACTGAGAACAACATTCTTGTTCTACTGCTGGCTACCTACAGAGAGGTTTCACTTAGGCATAAGGAAACATAATCATTGGGCAACTCATAACTTGTAAACCTATCTGCGTGTTGGCAGTGTTTACTGACTTGTAGAACTTCAACATCACTATTCATTTGTAAATGTTGTTTTCTAGTAGAGAAGTTGTTTTGTAAATCTTTGCCATACCCATTCTTGCCATTTTATAAGCTTAATATTATTCCTTTATCTTTTGTGTTTGCAGTGAGTATTTCTCAATACATATCTATTTAAAAGTAAATTAAATTTATAAATTATAAATTTGCTCTTATAGTACAGTATAATCTCCTTCTAAGTTAAGGTGGTTTATGAAGACAAAAAAATAGCTTATGTTACCATTAGAAATCTCATGATTTATTTAGATCTTTTTAAAGACACTTCACAGTATGGTTTGGATTGGAATAGACCTTAAAGATCACCTAGTTCCAAAGCCCCTATCATGGGCAGGGACAGCTTCCACTATGCCAGGTTGCTCAAAGCCCCATCCAGCCTGGTCTTGAACATTTCCAGGGGCGGGTCATCCACCACTTCTCTGGGAAATCTGTCCCACTGTCTACCCTCACAGTGAAAAAATTCTTCCTGATATTCAGTCTAAATCTACATTCTTCCAGCTTAAAACCATTACACCTTGTTCTATCGCTACATGCCCTTTTAAAAACTCTCTCTCCAGCTTTCTTGAAGGCCCATTTTAGGTACTGGAAGGCAGCTACGAGGTCTCCCCAGAGCCTTCTCTTCTCCAGGCTGAACAACCCCAACTCTCTCAGCCTGTCTTCACAGGAGAGGTGCTCCAGCCCCTTGATCATCTTCATGGCCCTCCTCTGGACTCACTCCAACAGGTCCATGTCCTTCTTATGTTGCGGGCTCCAGAGCTGAAAGCAGTATTCTAGGTGGGATCTCACAAGAGTGGAGTAGAGCAGGAGAATCACCTTCCTCAAGCTGCTGGTCAGGCCTCTTTTTGTGTGGCCAAGGATTCAACTGGCTTTTTGAACGTTGAGCTTCTTGTCAACCAAATCCCCCAAGTCTTCCTCCTTCAGAGCTACTTTCAATTCATTCTCTGAAGATCCTTTATTTGTGCTTGGGATTGCCCCGATCCACATGCAGGACCTTGCACCTAGCCTTGTTCAACGTCATGTAATTCACACGGGCCCACCTGTCAAGCCTGTCAAAGTGCCTCTGGAATGTCATCCCTTCCCTCCAGCGTGTTGACAGCACCACACAGCTTGCTGTCATCAGCAAAGCTGCTGAGAGTGCACTCAATCCCAGTGTGCATGTCACCAAGAAAGATGTTGAACATTGCTGGTCCCAATACTGACTCAGGAGGAACACCACTCATCACCAGTCTT
>JAVJGJ010000059.1:3406843-3427616 GCA_035590215.1 Microhierax caerulescens
GCATGTCACCAAGAAAGATGTTGAACATTGCTGGTCCCAATACTGACTCAGGAGGAACACCACTCATCACCAGTCTTCACTTGGACATCAAGCCATTGACCGTAACTCTTTGAGTACAGACATACAGCCATCTCCTTGTTCATTGAGTGGCCCATCTGTCAAACCCATGTCTCTCCAGTTTAGTGACAAGGATGTTGTGTGGGACAGTGTCAAATGCTTTGCACAAGCCCATGTAGATGATATCAGCTGGTCTCCCCTCATCCCCTAATGCTACAACCACATCATAGAAGACCACCAAATTTGTCAGGCATGACTTGCACTTAGTCAAGCCATGTTGGCTGTCACCAATCACCTCCTTATTTTCCATGTGTCTTAGCATAGTTTCCAGAAGGATCTGCTCCATGATCTTGCTGGGCAAAATATATCTCAAAATAGATTTGAGACTGACTGGCCTGTAGTTCCCCTGGTTTTCTTTTTTTCCCTTATTAAACATTGGTGGTTATGTTTCCCCTCTTCCAGTCAGCGGGAACTTCACAGCACTGCCATAACTTCTCAGATATGATGGATAGTGGCTCATCCACCTCATCCACCAGCTCTCTCAGGACCTGTGGATACATCTCAAGTCCCATGGACTTGTGCACTTTCAGGTTCCTTAGATGGTCTTGAACTTGATCTTCTCTTACAGCAGGTGGTTCATCATTCTCCCAATTGCTGCCTTTGCTTCCATGACTTCGGCAGTGTAGCTAGAGCGCTTGCTGGTGAAGTCTGAGGCAAAAACATCCATGATACTTCATGATACTTTCTGTATTTCTTTGAAACATTTATCACAGTCAAATATATCTTGATGCTACCATTTCCCAAATCTTTCTATCATATCAGCAGAAATCAGAATTTTATTTGTTACTTAGAAACCTGCTCTCCATCCTTTACTGAGTTCAGGCATCATAATTCAATGAGAATGAAGTTGCTTTTTCGTTTATACATTTTGTTTTGTTTCAGATTGTACTCATATTTATCTGTAGCTTTTACTAAGTTCTTGCTATCACATAATGCTTTCAAGAGCCTATGAACTAGTAGATTTTTTTCCATGGTGTGTTCTTTCTCCACATTTCTGTGTACTTACATCTTTTGAAACCCTGATTTCCTCATACTACCTTTTTTTAACCAATAATAATAAATAGAGATAACTCAAACTTAGTGGGGCACAGCCTATTCCTGCACCTGTGGGTGGGTGCTTAGCAGCACCGATATTCATTTTCAATCTCTTGCTAGATGTGATGAATCATTAATGCCACATTTCTAAACATGTAGTTACTAAATAATATTTTGACCTTCTTTTCAAGTGTTACCAGAAAGCTCTTTCACTGCTTTCTTTGGTTATGGAAATCTCATTTCCTTAGACTTTCTCAACAAAAGATGGAGATATAAAATCAACATCTGTCAGTGTTAGCATCTAGATCAAATTGTTTAATCATGGAAAAAACAAACAACTCTCTCAACAATGTCAGCCTTTTTTTTTTTTCTTTTAAGCAAACTTATTAGTACTTTAATAATGATAATTTCCTACTGCAGTCAATATTCTGAGGGTTCCTGCGTTTTCTTCAGCTGCAAGTGCTCAAAACAAAGTTGTCTGGGTACTGCACTCCACTGCTACATTCTGCAGGGCTTGCAAGGGACAGTGCACATTAAACAATTAAGATCACCATATAATTTTAATTCAGATACTGATACTTGGTGTGGATCTTCTAACAGACATTGCACAGTGCCTCTGTAGCTCTAGGGAATCTTTACATATACTAAACAAATTCAGATGGGATAGTTAAACCATTGATATATGGTTATAGCAGGAGTAAGTACAACAGTAAAATTAACCTTATATATATAATTTATGGATCCAGCATCACTACTTCTTCTAATTAACTGAAATATTCAGCATCAGTATAAATAGCCTTCAAGGCAGGAATAAAGATGCACTGATTAACATAGTAAACAATCTTGCTCATCAGTTAATAACCAAAACAACAAAACCCAGCTATATTTAGTGCTCTGCTGGCAGACAGTCAAGCCCCAAATAAGCAACTGTTGTGTTAAAATCTAAATAAGACTGAAGATGTACTGAGTCGTACATGGAGATTGCTGCAGACAGACTATGTTTACAACACAGCAAACTAAAAAGTCACACAGTCTTCAGATACAGAATTAAAGATCTTACATAATTATAGTATTTCATAATAATCTTTTGGTTGGGGGAAGATGCCTTTTTTCAGTTTCATTGCTTACATTAATTATATATTGAAAGTTTATTTATTATGCATGAAGGCTAACAGAGGTAGAGATCTATCCTACTATTCACAGTGATTGTGTCTTCAACATCATGAAGTATTGGTGACAAGCATTCTAAAAGATACAGGAATTTAAAAATCTCCTTTGTATATTTTGTTTTCCATCATCTGTAAATGTTCAGTGTTGACTGAGGTAAAAAAGTTAACTGTTACTGAATATTATCATTTCATCAACTATGCTTTTCAATGTGCTGCATGAGCATTGCACTGTGCATATCTGAATCAGGGTCCCAGTTTCCCAGAAAGCCTGCACAGTGCAGGCATAATTTATTTTCAAATGCATGGATGTTTCCAGATATCACTGTAATCAAATACAGTATGATGCCATTTACCCATGTCATGCAACTGGATCCCTAGGTGCTTTAGAAAACAGAATCAAAATATGAAGAGGTTACAGAGCATAATCTTGCTAGCTTGTGAGTGAGTCTTTGAACATTTTGATTATTACACCTTGCAATGAAGATCTGTAGTTAAAATTTTTAAAAGTAGCTAACACTGACAGCAGCTCTCATGAAAAGCTCTAGATTAAGAAAGCATCAGGTCCTTGTTGAATTCCCACAATGTAAATTTTAATCACAGAAGTAAAATTTTGTGAGTTTCATTGATTTATTTTACATTATGTTCCAACAAGGTATTTTCTAAGGAGTTAAAAAAAAAAAAAAAAAGAAATAAAAAAAGAGGAAGATACACACTTTTGAGCTTTAGAAGAGTTTTAATAAAAAATAAGTATCAAAAGGAAGCTATTTCCAAAGTATATTTCATTATTCAGGAAAAAAAAAAGCATTATTTTTTTTAATTTACTGATGAACTCGTAAGAATTTTTTGTGAGTAATGTCTGAAAAATCCTGTCAGAGACATTGTATTAGAAAGTAATGGGAGGATGGAGGGGGGAAGATGGGAGACATACCTTAGATCTCTGTTTAATGGCCATATATTTGTGGCAATATATTTCCTTTATGTTATGTTCAGCTATGGGCAAAAAGCAGTGAATATTTCATATTCGAGAGCTGCTCCTGTTGTGATCCAAGTTTAGTTTTAAAATCTGGATCTTATTTTGGGTTTTAAATATTTTTTAAATTTTATTTTAAATAATACATATGCAAGTCATAGCAGAGAGCAATAAAATTCCCTTTTTTTTCTCTTCAACAATATTATTAAACTTAATTTTCTCAAATATTTTGAAGGAACTTCTCCATTTTTAAGAACATTTCTAAAACGTTGAGGCTTAAACCATGGGAAATTCAAGACAAGGTCAACCACTTGTTAGTGCACAGTTACGTGGTGATATAATTGATTCTTTAAAAAAATATTGAATTTTCAACTAAAAAATATTTTTTACAGTATTGTTTATTTTTTTAAAGTATTTAAAATTTGGAAAATATGTGTCTGATTTTTGTAATGAAAATACATTTATTTCAATTAGTGTATTTGGTTACAAAAAATAGAGAAAAAAATATTTTCTAATAAAAATAAAATGTTCACAGAAGACATATTTCAGACAGGCCTAAAGAGTCCTCCTACATTTAATATAAGTAAAAATTAGTGAATATTCAGGATGCTGAAAATCTAGAATGATATTAGATATGTCAACTCTTCATAGCTTGATTAGAAAGATATACTTAAATCTTTTTGGATTGTTCAATATCATGCTGACTTGGCTGTTTCTCTAAGAAGTTTACATCATTCCACTACTTAGCTTCCTAAATCAAAAAAAGAACCAACAAAGCTGATGATAGCTGATAAAAAAACATTCTGATAGATTAGTAACATATTGCCCACCCTCCTTATTTTCCCTACCATTTTAGCTGTTTTTATAGTCTTCTCATTTTCTTAGCATTTTACCCTGATATTTTAGAATTTTATTATGCTCAGCATTTTTGCTTCCTAGTTGTTATTGTTATATCTTTTTATTTGTCTATTTATTTATTTATTTCATTTTCTCCTTTCTTACTGGCTTTCCTTTACTTCTAGAACAGAGGCAGCAGGTCTGGTTTTATGAGCTTCAATGCAATGGCAGCAGGAAATGATGGTATATGACTTTTCTGTCAGTATCAAAATGGATGTCTGATGTGATAATGCATTGATAATTTTGCCTTTTCTAACTGATGGGAACTTTTGCATATGGTTCTCTGATTGACAAATAGAAATTAAGTTACTGTTTTCTAGGAGGTAGAAATATACGTGCTTGGTGAAATCCTCTGATTTGAGAGTCCAGTAATCTGTTTTCTCACAAATTATAAGTTAAAAAACTTATCAGTTTCTATCATTAAACTAACTGGGTATTGCTAACCACTGGTTTTGACCTATTCTTCAAAAAAGCTGTTCAGAATCTTTCTTCTTCGATGAAACCCAAATTTTTCCAGGACAAATTCATATGTATTTGTTCTTCTGACTGTATTGTGGACTTCTAAAAATATGTGAATATTTGAATATGTGCATTTTTTTGAAGCTTCAGTGCATCATCTTCCCTGTTTTTTATTTCCTCAGTGTATTTATAGAGAAAAATAATATCCTTACTGATATTACTTCCCCCAACCCCAATAAATTCTTTTAGGATTTATGCTTATTACTGAACATAAATTATACTGGTGATCTGAACAGACATTCTCAGAGACTTTTCAGTCTGAGTCTGTTATTTCTGGAAACTTACATGGTCAGAGCTGAATACACTGTTTCAGCCTAGATCATACTGGTGCATTAATATTTTGCTATCAAATCTAGGAGTATTTTGACAACATCCTTCTAACCTACATCTTTTAGAGAACTATATTGGTAGGTTAGCTTGTAAATAAGTCATACACATAGTCACTCTTACTACCTTTTTTCATGGATAAGTTCCTAGTTCATAACAGAGATGCCTCTTTCTATTCACTTAGTACAAGTTCACACAATCATGTAAGGCATTTACTGAATATGAAACAACAAAATGTCAATTACACTATGCCACAAACACACTCTTTTTCCTTTGTCCCAAAATTATGATACTTCACTGTTGTGGAACAACACAACAGCTATCATTATCATAGTAAATACATTTGCAGAAAGACAGCAAGCATCCTCAAAATATGTGAACTCACTAACATTAGCACCCAGGTTTTAATGCCTTTATTGTCTGTGAATCTAAAATTCACTGAACTGAGAGCTTACTGACAGTTTTCACATTGCATCTGGTAGAAGTATCACTGTTGGTAGCCTCTGTGTTAGCCAGCTGCAAAGATCAGCCTGACACTTTGGCAATGTGTCTCTTGTATCTAACCATCAACTCAGGGACACTCATCATAGGCTCCTTCTTACTTGGAGCCATATACACAAGCTACATAAGAATTGCAGTTTTACACTCTGAGATCATCTTAATAGGCCATTGACTTTGAGTTAAAATAAAACCTATAGTATAGCTGTCGTTTACTCCATGGGACTCCCAAAGACTCCATGACCAATTTTTGTATTTCACTGTTAAATTTATCTCTATTTCATTACTTGACTCCAAAGATCAACAACAAAAAGAGAGCTTCCACATGACTGACAGTGTGACAAATTGTTACCAATAATTCTTATTACAAACTCTAACTTCTTGTACCACAGTTCTGAACATTTATTGGTGCTAAAATTAATAGTTGATGAACTCTAGATCTAAGCTCAGGCTATGTATCCCTTCTTAAAATCTTATGAGTAGGAATTTGCCTACACATAGGTGTCTACATATACATGTAAGCACATACATGTACAAAATTTAATCTATGTGTGTGCAAGATGTCTTAACTCCTGCAGACACAGGGGAATTCCTGTTGGATTCTGTTGTCCACACATTGGCAGTGGTGTTTGATGTGCTTTGATGCATCAATTCTGATTTTTGCTGCCATTTCAGAAGGTTGTAGAAGGGTCTTTAACACTTTTTATCCTATCGTGGCTAGGTGCTCTCAAATATCCTAGAGGATCTGAAGTCATCAAACTCATATATTTAGATAACTGAGCCAAATTCTATATCTAGGTACAAATATAGCTCTCAAAAATATATGTACTTCAGAGTCCTATAGTCTTATGTCCAAGTAATGCACTGAAATCAATCCTTATGTCATTATGTCTTTCTTAGGTAGTTCCTTACCTAGTTTAACTTATTTTTACTGCTCACCAACTTCAAGAATTTAATAAAAAGACCATATCACTCATTTTATAGAACAATAAGCAGATTAGTCCTACTGCTTTTACTTGATGTATAAATACACACTTTCTCAAAGGTGCAACTATTAGTATAGTCAGTCTTTATAAAAGTCCATGTGACATTTCATCTAACTTTTTCTAAGTATTCTGTTTTCAGTTATTTCTTGGAGGATTTTAATGTAAGGTCTGAAAACTAGTGATGTAAAAAACAAGGACAGTAAGCCAAAATCAGTTGTCAAAGGAAAAGATGTACAGTTGAAAAACCTGAACATTACTCTAGTGTAAGTGAAAACATTTGTCTCTATATCAATCTCTTAAATTCCAATTTTTTGAAGTATGAAACAGATACTTGACATGAGACATAAAAATCAGACTTTTATTTAATAGTTTAAAAGCTGTGTAAAGAAAAAAATCAGATCCTTAAATATATGATATTACTTTTTTCCTAAGTTATTCTTGAATTCAAATTGCAAACATATGTTAACACTGAGCAATTAGATAAAAGACCTCAGTCATTTTTGTGGACAGTAGAAGCACACCTTGTATTTGAAAACAAGAATTTACCAATAGTCTGAATTAAAATCTCAAGGGTCTAATTGAAGAGTTAATATTAGTCTGTTTAGAATTGGACCAGCACTTACAGTCCAAAGTATCTAATTACAGCCCATTCCAAATTAAGATACAGTTAAAGCCGACACACACAAATATTCTGATATCTACAATCTGTACTGAGGGTATGTTTGATGTTTTCATTGTGTTGTTGTGGCAAGTCATGAACATCCCAACTTCTTTTGAAATTAATTTTCATTATAGGGGGTTGTTCTGCTTTGTTGCATTGTGTCTGTGAGGTTATTTGGTACATTTGCTAACAGTCAGCTCACATTTTTTCACTTATTTTTTCTTTATCTTAGAATGTCATGTTATATCTAAGTCTTACATATGCTGGATACTTTTCATTGCACTCTCTTTCACTCGTAAAGGTAGTTCTACTCTATTCCCAAGGCTGCATTCCTTTAGTAAGTAGTAATTGACCATTTCTGAATAGTGTTTATAGCTCGGGGAAACCTGGTATCAACCCGTGCCTGCACTTTCAAGGCCTATGAAGTATAGCTTCAAGATCTTGTACATATAAGGATGCATGTTAGAAACCATTATTTGACTTCACAGCCTTCAAGTTGCCTAGGTAATGCTTTATTAGTACAAGACAGTAAAAAATACAACTCAGTATTAGGGTCATTAGTAGTTGCCTCTAGAAAAATGATTGAGTAGAAGATATATGTGCATATCTGTAGATACACTACCATAGCTACCTTATATTAATATCTATTAGTTTTGGCATACCACTCTGAATTTATCAAAATTGCTTCCCAACATTATGTTCGGGTAGGTTTCCAGTACTTAGCTATTCCCTTCACCTACCTTGCCATGTCTAAAATATCACATCTCCATTCCACCTCCTTACTGACTATATTGGTGGAACTCAGCATATAGTTCTTCCATTCGAGGGGGGAAATTAAACAAAAAGGGAGACATCACAGAAAAGTTGTAAGTAATTCTGAATACCTTCAGGATACTTTGGTTGACCAAAAGCTAATTCTACAGTCAAGATAGTCCTTCAAAAGATTCACTTTTGCTTTCTTCCAGGAGTTACATTTTTGTTCTATTTCTATCATTTTTGTTTAACCAAACAGAATATTGTTACACACAGATCAAATGTAGAATGGTGAGAATAACTAGCTGCTGTAATTTTTTGTAATGAAACTTTTGAAGTGCCCTCTGTTTCTGTTTCTTTATCTATAGGTCTCTGATCAGCTAATTGGACTCCTTCAAAAGCATTAATAACTGATGGAGACTGGACGGAAAGATGAAAAGAGAGAAAAAGCTCTGCTGTTTGCATGTCTAGTCTTCAGTTCTTTTGTAAGATCAGTTTGCATAGTTTTTCCTATCGTTTCTCTCTCTTCCCTTGACTTTCTGACTTCCAGAAGTTATATTCAAAGAGGGAGAGAAGAAAATATGAGAAAGTACAGGAATGCAAAATACAGTTAATTATGATTCAAACTTAATAGAAAATTGAAGGCAATATTACAACCAAATTGGCAAATCTTTCTTCAAGCATTAAAAAGGATAAGGGTATTCTTTAAAAAGTCTAGTTCATACTATTTTCTGAAAGATGTATTTTTGAGGATTTAATCAATTAAAACAAATATTCAATAAAAACATATTATGCATGTCTGATGCCTATATATACAAAAATGTTTTTCCTCTTCAACATGACTTTCATTTTGAAACTTAAACTCAGTATGCACCATTTAAAACAGTCAAAATACATGTGAAGGGTTGAGAATCTACTAAAAGGAAATTTATTCACTCAGTTGAGATTTTTTCCTTTCTCTTTTGAATGCACGAAAGAGATTTTGACTTTTCATTCCAATTTTATATTTTGATTTTTTTATGAAACAAGAAAACTGTCTTTCACCTGTCATCTAGAAGCTCACAGCTGGAAGGATGAACAGCAGCTGCAGAAGAAATTTTGGAGGACATGCTTCCTACTCCCTAATCAAAATAAAGAGGTCAGAAGAGCCCTGAGAGAACAAATAGCATGGGAATGAGTAAAAGCACCAAGCAGTGGGAGTGGAGTTTCCCTTCTCTTACTAGTGATGTTATCACAACTGGATAAGTCAAAGAAATCAATTTCAGTGTTAGCCTTCATTTTCTAATTATGAACATGTTTGCTGGACTGAACACATCTACTACTCATGTAATCATTAAGATGTGGTTTTATCCCCCTCCCCCCTCTAAACCACATATTCACTAAACCATGAGAAGGTATTTCCTGTTATTTGGAAGGATCATATACTTTACAGCTAAACTATTTACAAACATAACAAAACTGCAATGTCTTTCCCCAAATGCGAAACCAAAACACATAACAAGGGCACTATAGGACACCTATAGGACTTATCCCTTCTATTAAAGAAAGGAAAACTTCAGAACTCATGTATCTCACTTTGAACCATAATAGAAAAAAAGGCAATAATTTTAATTTATACTCATCAAGACATGAGAAAGGTAATTTTGCTTTTCAACATTTCTTTTCATTTCTGTTGTAATATGTAAATACTCCAGGTAAGATTACTGGAAGTTTTCCTTGTTACCAAAAAGATGAGTTTTTGTTTCCTTCCTGGTTTCAAGTTAGGCAGATTTTCTTCTAGAGATTGTAGTCAGCTGTACTATATAAGTACACAATTTAATGATGTTGAAATTCCATCAACTTGTACTTCCTGAAGGACTTCACCAACATCTGTAACATTAATGTTATATTATGAAATAACATTTCACTATCTGAAGTGAAAGGAAAGCATCTCAAGTTAATCTGTGGTAAATTCAGATCTTCGTTCTTCATCAATTGTCCTAAATAGAATATCTTTTCAGCACTTTGAAAAATGACTGCTGATTTGTATGCACAACCTGAGACACCCAGCAGTGGTCACATCTTCAAGAAAGGCTAATCATTCTGGCTAGTGTGAAAGTAACCATAATCAGAAAATCTCAGCAGCACCCCCATGTCTAGAACTGATTGTTAAAAAAGTTTAAATGCTTCTGGTTTAAATTAAATTACTAATTAAAGCATTTTATGGAATTCAAAGAAAAAAATTCTTACTCTTTTTGGTTTTTTCTCTTTCTTTTCAAAACTGTTGAATACATAAAATCTAAATGTAAGACTAATAAAAATATTAACAGTGAAACTGTTAATAATGCTTTCCTTTAATGCAGCTATTTGGTAAAACACACACAAAGCTTCAGATGTTTTTTTCTTTTCCAAATGTCTTCTGAAATCTGTCAGTTCTGGAAATCAGCAGCGTGTGGTGCAGATTCAACGTGTTAGCCTGAATCCAAAGAAATCTTTATAAGATTTATAAAGATTATAAGATCACCAGAGATCCGCTGTAGCTTTCAATGTTCCTACATGCCTTGGCTCCCTGGCTACATATCTTTTAGTAAATTATGAAGTGACAGAAAATGTTCCTAGGCATGGGACTTTATTCTCCATATTTCCAATAGTTAGAGAAGTCCTTGCTGCAGTTTTGGCCTTGACCAAAATAACACTGCACTGTTTCCTGGGCACAGCTGAAGCACTACTGTGCCCCAGAGATGATTTCCAATAATTGGATGCAGTTACTCATTTCTGGGGTAAGAGAAAATAATGACATGAATGGAGACTTCTGTGCCATTTGCCTCAATATGAGGGATTGATCTCAGATACTTTCAATTTACCAGCCGTATTTGTGCCTCTGTATTGAATATCTGTCAGGCAGCATTTAGTGGAAATGTTTGGTAAGATTTTAGTGGCACAATTTTCATCCAAATAAAAACATTTTATGAGCTTTTGTGGAAAGCAGCGAAAGCAAAAGAGATACTGTGAAAATTATATTACAAAATTCTTTGGTTTTCATCTAAATTGACTTCATTAAAGGCTTCTGACTAAGGTCACAGTCTATGCTTGATCTTGCAAATTGTTTAAGACTGCATGCAGTCTCACTGAAGTTGCCAAAATCCTTGTTAACTTCTCAAAGTCAGCAACAAGTGCTTTGCTCATGAAGGATCACCACTAATAAAAATCTAATAAATCCACAGGCTCTCCACTGTTGTATTGCTTTGCAGCAAGTGGAGGTACCCAGTATTCCTATTAGTTAGCATTGCTACTTTCAGGCTCCACACCAAGTTCTCAGTGATGTTATTTTTTCATTTGATCAGGACCAGAACACTTGTGTTTCTTTGTTAATATGTTCCTCTTTTCTGTCTTTCCTCCTCACACCTTTCAAATGTACACATTGCTCACATAGTGGTACATCAAAGTACCAGAAAGACCTCAATAGTTTCCTGTCTCAGTGCTTATTACATCCCTAAATTGTCAAGCATTGCATTAAGGGCTGTTCTGGTGTTCTGGGGGGTTTGTTGTTTCGGGGGGTGGTGGGTGGTGGTGGTGTTCTGTTTGGTTTGTTGGGTGTGGGTTTGGGTTTTCTTAAGATATAAAATTCAGTTCTGGACAATGTAACTTTTATTTATTTTCTTTATGTATGCAGAGTTCATTTATTTAAAAGGATAGAATCTGCTGACTGAAATACAATTTGCAAAACTACTGAAAAAATAAATTGAAGTGTTTCAAACACAGACCCAGAATTGTCTGAAGGCTACTGTTTCCCTGGGACAGAAGCTCCCAAAAAAACACATGCACCCTTCACACTCTGAGTTGTCCAGGGGAGGGGGTCTAAGGTTGCCTGAGAATGACCTTGCAAACAGGAGAAAAATTAATCCTGAACACAATGGGACTCAAATCACACAAGTGAAGTCTTAATGATTTTATGTTTCTGATTAATGCTTTATCTGTAAAACATTAAAAAGGTTTCAGAGGACTATTTTTTTATGTATATAAGACCACAATGAAACTCAAATTTGTATGTACGGTAGTTTACAACCCAGCACCACCTAAACTTCATACCCAAACATTCAGCTTCTGTTCTCACAGAGAATGGCCCAGGTTAGTTTCAGACTTGCCTGCTGAGGTCCTCTGTGGTTTCTGGTTTACATACCACAGGCATGTTTGTCTGCATAGATATAGACCCATATAAAATTAGTGAGTCTGGAGATCATAGACCCCTCAGTGAGGTGAAGTGCCTGGCACTAGGAAGAATATTTCTTTAGTTTTGAATTTCAAGCTTACTTTTTTTATTGTGCTAGTATTCTGGGAGACAATTCAACATACCAAGATTAAAAACTTGATTTCTCTTTAATTTAGTTGTTCTAAATATTTATCTATATATAATATGATATATAATATAATAATATATAACAGGTACCAATACTTCTAAAGTGAACAACCAGTAAAAGTTTTTGAAGTAAAAGATGCCAACAGACAATTGCTAGTAAAACCAGATCAAAATCAGATTATTTAAAATCACTTCAGTCTTCAATTTTTGCTGTAGTATTGTTACTTTATCTGTGGTTAGATCCTTATTATTTTTCTGTTAAAGTTGTCATCAAGTATTTTATCTAGAGTTAGTTTTTCTTTATGTTTAAAATTACACGTGGGATTTTTCTGCTTGTACATTGTACTCCTTGAGAATTCCAATAGAATGTGAAACATGCTACAAGGAAGAAACTATTGCCATGAATTATTGAATGATTATCATCCTATGAAATTACGTAGTAAAATGACTGTTTTCTCCAATATGTACCATTTCCAAATGTCGAATATTTATTGTTGTCTATCATTTAATCCAGACTGGTGGACTCACAGATAATACTATTATTGCAGTAGTAATACTTAAGATATATTAGTGAAAACACAAATATAAATTGTCCCAGCTCCTCAGTTGGTATAAACCAAAACATGCAATTAACAGATCTCAATATATCTCCATTTCAGTCAATAGAGTTACGCTGATATCCACCAGCAGATGATTCTCATTGTTATTTCTAATTTATATGTATCTTATTACAAGTAACAATGATAATGATGCATCTAATTATCTTGGACAAAAGACTGTGACTTAAACTAGTTTGAGGATATACAATGCATATCATCTTCTCTTGTCAATCTCTGATATAATTGTTGACTCAGACATTTAACTGTTTTGGTTTGGTTTTTTAAGATAATGTAGGACAGCTCAGGTGAGGCACCTATATTAGATACTTAGACATTTCTGGCCACTTGAAAGCAATTATTTTATCTCTCTCTTGATAGTGGTAATTATTTTCAATGTTTTCTGATTTTTCTTTTTAATAGCTGAATTAGGAAATTGCAGTCAGTATCTTGCAAAAATATATTTTTTTTTTTAATCAGTGGAAAAGAATTCTTACTTCTTTCCCTCTCAAGGGAGAAAAAAGCCACATGAAACTACATTTCATTTGTACATTGTGTAGGGATAGGGGGGAAATAAATATTCCAGAAATAGTACAATGCATTGCTAGTGTTTAGAATTCTTTTCTGTAATATTTTTTCTGGTTTTCCACATTTTCAAATGCTTGCTTCAAAGAGTACCTATGCCTATTGTTTTTCACATATTCATTTCTAGTTTTTCACATATTCCATCCCAACATATTGTTTTCTTTTTAAAATTTAATTTTTAAATTGTTATTAAAGGTCAATTTTTTTAAAAAAAATAATCTTAAATTAATGTTACTGTTATGCTCAGCTGTTTCCTCCTATTATTTCTGTTGTAGAAAAATATGTTAGAGGAACAAATACCAAGCTGCATGATATGCTTACAACCATTTCAAATAACCACTGAAGAGGGAAAAAAATTCAGTTACATAAAGACAAACTTTTAGGATTCTGTAGTAAATTTAGAACAAAATGTTCCTGCAATATTTCTCTGTTTCTTCCATTTCATCTCCAATTAAAAAATTACATTCAAAATTTGACAGGTATGGGGCTGTCTTTTACTTCGGTCTTCTCTATGAAGGTTTCTCAGATTTAGGTACTTATTTCTGTTATGTGGTAGGTCAGTTGCTCTCTCTTAAATAAAAACCTCAGATTTTATCAAACATTTGGAGAACCTGATATTCTAAAACACTTAATCTCTGCTGCAAACCTCACTGTAATGTCTTTTGCATTATTTTTATAAGAATATAAAAGCAAATAGCTTTAATTTAACTAAAAATCCCCTTGGGTCAGCAGTCTGTCTCTATTAACAGCCAGTAGCTCAACAAATATCTTGGGAAAGAGCAGAACCATTTAGGCACATAGGGAAGTTCACTAGTTTGTAATACTGTGCTGCTCACAAACTTCCCTTAACAGTGGTGACAGCTTTTTCTTCTATCCATGTCTGGAATTGATTTTTGCACTTGTGCAAGCTTACAAATATTCATGTGTTCTGGAAATGCTTTTACTGTTCTTTGTTTTAAACCTGACAGATTTATATTTCATTTGGTTCCTTCACCATTTATGTTAGAGGTTCACTGTCAGACAACAAATGATTATTCCCAGTTTCCATTTTCTAAGGCTTTTAGGATTTAAAAAAAAAAAAGCCAACAAAGCCCTCAGACTTCTCTTTTACAGGCTGAATAACTCTAGTCTAATTAGTTATTTGTTATATGTGTCATACATGCAGATGTAGTAGAAAGATTATTCATGAGTAAAAAACTTTTTCTAAAGATGAAGAAGATCTAACTCCTAAATCAGGAGGAAAATATTAGGCAAAAATCTTACAGTGCCAGAGTTTTTGAATATACCTGTCTCATAGTTCCTAGAGGTTTTTAAATGAGCAAGTGCTGACTTATGCTGCATTTCAGAGCTTTACTTACACCTCTAGTACTGTAATTTACTTTCTGCAATTTGTCTACACACCTGTTTTTCTGCTTCAAAGTTAATAAGCAATTGAATAAAAAATTACAATTAGTCGGCTTCCTTCAGAAAAGTAGTTTAAAACAACCAATTGGATAATTTAAAGTCTTAGTAACAGAGACACATTTAGCCCTAGAATTATAAGAACTGCATCCATCTCCTAGAGGCATTAACCAGGAGATGTAATTACATCAGTATATTTTACACCTTTCTTTCTCTCTCACTGTCTCTTTCTCTTTTAAGCTTCATCACCAAATGAAGGAAAAGGGAATGAATTTTGTGGATATCTTATCATACCGGTGAACAATAGACTCAAATGTCCTGATTACTAGAGAAGAAACACTTCTTTACTGTCATAGTGACCCAGTCCTTTTAAGTCCTAGGAAAAATACAAAGTTGGTCATAGGTTACTTGGAAAAGCAGAAATATTGTTAATGAAGGAATTACATTTGACAAAGAAGGCTTATAACCAAGATTCAGGCCCTTGATTTTTGTCTTCTCTCATTATAAAATCAACCTTGGTGTCAATCATGTCAAAACTTTCAAAGGTTCCCTGCTACTGCAGTGTATTTACATAAAATAATAACAATATTGCAAATCAAAATACGATTTCAGAACAAAATAATATGCAATTCTAATTGCCTGACTCATTTTTAAAATCAATCCCAAGTAAAGGTCAGCCCCAAGGTCCTCAGTAAGTTTTCTTTTTCACACTCATGGCATAATAAAAAGAAAGCCTGGGTAGTCCTGCCAACAGCACACAGACAATGTTTAACCAGTTGCAATGTCTTCAAATGATTACCACTTTGTCATCTATAACAATAAAAAAGCAGAAATATATAGGATAAAATATATAAACTATAAAACTTTATATCTTAACTGCTACTGGCTATCTGTAAGGACCATGCTCCTCCATGTAAGTGCCTGGCAGTCTGCTATTTCTAACTGCAAAGGTCTTTAAAAATTGTTACTTTCCTTTCAGACGTAAAAGATAAAGTAGCAGTCTATAGAATGTCACTTCAGCTTGCTCTGCAGAGCACGTATTCACATCATGAGGACAACTGCCTTCAAAAGAGAATGAAAACCTCCACTGCCTGGAGAGCAGTTGCAGAAAGCACCAGGGCTTTGTTGCTACTTCAAAACCAGTTATATTACACACACAGGAATAAAAATGGAAAAACGGTCCAAAACTGAAAACTGGTCCTCCCACATCCTTCATAGAATACATACATACATATATATATATGTAAGAGATATATAAATTACATCCAAATATCAAGTAAATATTGAGTACATCAAGAGCCCTTTGTCTATGGTTCATGTTCTATCCAAGTAATGCTTTATTCATTGAGTGGTGGTAGTGATATCACTGGGATGATTCACAATGTAAATTACTGTTTGTTCTGAATAAAGGTGACAGAATCTGGCTCAAACAGGATAGAATGAAGAGTGAGAGTAAGAGAAATGTGAATCACTCACTTCAAATTACAACACTAGAATCAAATGCTGAACTAGCTCTATAAAACTATTTATGAGCTTCAGATGTTCTCATGCTGAGGACATAAACAATCCTTGTTTGCTGATGCTTGAATATCTGTAATAGAGAACTGTGACCACAAAATCTTTCCATGTAAACCAAAATCTCTAATTGCTCTCTGATCTATGGATAGTCTATTAATTTCCTTTATTAATGTATTTTGGCTGGAGTCCCCAGCAGACAACAGGCTAATTTAATAATACTCTGTAAAGAGCTCCACAACGTTTGTATCTGGTATGAGAATTTGACCATTCATTGACCTTTAATGACTAGTGTTCAGACAAAAAAAGCTTTATGTTTAAAATACAAGTTGCAGGATATACTCAATTCTGCAGTAAGCTGCCTTCATTGCCCAACATCTCAGAAGACAATTTTGCATTTCTGCTTCAGAAACATCCTGTGAGAGTGGTGGTATACTGTCTGCTTTCTAAGACTTTGAGAAGAGCCTGTCCACTGGTACAGATAGCTTTCTGCAGTTTCTTTAAACTCTTCTCTGCCACTTTCATTTACTTGTGGAGAAGCCCGTTTCAGACCCCTTTGATTAGGAATGCACAGTTGTAAAAGTGATTCTAGAAAACTGAGGTTCAGATTATCAGAAGATTGATTCTGGGAACGCAGCCTGAGATCTGTAGTTCATTGTGTATGTTAGTTGAGGTGTTATAGATCATGTTGTCAACCTTGTAGGTACTTTAAGGATGGAATTGGTCTCACCTTTATCTGATAAAACTAGGCATTTAGTTAAAGCTAGATGTTTAGCTAGCTGAAAACCAGCTCGCATATGATACCTAACTTAAAAAATAAAAAAAAGTGTAAAGGTTCCTCTGTTCCTCTGTTGAAATGTGTGGTTTTCTCCTCAAGGCACTGTGAAACGAGTTTATTTCTATGTCCCATCACATTCCAAATCACATCTAGAGTTGTCTACTTAAAAGCAGTACTATATATCTTTATGTCAAGTACTTTCAAATTTAACATAAAATATGATGCTAAAATAAAATGCAAATAAATGTAATTATTTGCAAACATACCAGTTAACTGTTAGAATCTAATAATACCATTGATAGTAAAATTTATACAAGTATCTTTTTCATTTCCTTTAATATATTTAGAAACATAGTCTCATTCAGTTACTTTTTAATTTTACATTTAAAGGTTTTTACCCATAATAAAATTCCATATGTTAAATAAAACTTTTTTTTTTTTTTTTTCTTACTTACAGGTTACACAGTACACCCTTTAGAAATGATTCCATAGCTGTTTAGTTTAGCTTCCACCTTTGGTTCTCCATTGTCAGCTGGAATCTGTAAGTCCATCTCCTGTTATTGCCCCGTACCAAGGCATTGTTCAGCCTTTATTATTCTTTCGAGATGCACCTCCTGAGGACATTCCTCTTCCTGAAATATTTTTAATTTTCAAATAAATGTATTGAAATTAAGATATGCTTTTAACAGAGCTCACTTCAGTTACTGTGGTGGATTGACCATGGCTGGATGCCTGGTGTCCACCAAAGTTGCTCTATCACTCTCCTCCTTAGATGGACAGGGAGAAAAAAAATATAACAAAGGGCTCATGGGTTGAGATAAGGACAGGTGGAGATCACTCACCAATTACTGTCACAGGCAAAACAGACTCAATGTGGGGAAAACTATGACATGAACTTCTCCACTATGGGTCCTTCCCACAGTCCGCAGTTCTTCACGACGTGCTCCAGCATGGGTCCCTTCCATGGGGTGCAGTCCTCCAGGAACAGACTGCTCCAGCATGTGGCCCCCACAGGGTTACAAGTCCTGCCAGCAAACCTGCTCCAGCGTGGGATCCTTTTTCCATGGGTCCATGTGGCTCTCCACAGGGTCACAGCCTCCTTTGGGTTGTCATGGTTTGACCCTGACTGGCAGCCAAGCACCACGCAGCCACTCACTCCTCCCTCACCAGTGGGATGGGGAGGAGAATCGTAAAGGAATATAAAACTTGAGGGTTGAGATAAGAAAAATTTAATAGGTAAAGCAAAAGCCATGCATGCAAGCAAAGCAAAATAAGGAATCCATTCACCACTTCCCATGGGCAGGCACGAGTTCAGCCATCCCCAGGAAAATGGGGCTCCGTCACACGTAACAGTTACCTGGGAAGACAAACACCATAATGCCAAATGTCACTCCCTTCCTTCTTCTTCCCCCAGTTTATATACTCAGCATGACGTCATATGGTGTGGAATATCTCTGTGGCTAGTTCAGGTCACCTGTCCTGGTTGTGTCCCCTCCCAGCTCCCTGTGCCCCTCCAGCCCTCTGGCTGGCAGGGCCCAAGGAACTGAAAAGTCCATGACTTGGTATAAACATCACCCAGCAACACCTAAAATCATCGGTGTGGTGTCTAGCTGCTAAGAAGAAAATTAACTCTATCCCAGCTGAAACCAGGGCAGGGCACATCCCCAAGCTCTGGCATGGGGTCCCTCATGGGCTGCAGGTGGAGATCTGCTTCACCATTAACCTCCACAGGCTGCAGGGCACAGCCTGCCTCACCGTGGGCTTCACCATGGGCTGCAGGGCAGTCTCTGCACATATTCTCACTCCTTTCTCCCAGCTGCTGTTCCACAGGGATTTTCTTTCCCCTTCTTAAATACATTATCCCAGAGGCACTACCACTGTCACTGATGGGCTTAGCCTTGGCCAGTGACGGGCCCATCTTGAAGCTGTCTGGCATTGGCTCCGTCAGACATAGGGCAAGTTTCTAGCAGCTTCTCACAGAAACTACCCAGGTAGCCCCCCCACTACCAAAACCTTGCCACACAAACCCAAAAGTTACCTTTGTGACATAACTGGGATTAATATTCTTATATACTTTTTGCCATTACTTACTTTTTAGTCCAGTCCCATTCTCACAGGTGTTAATGACACAAAGAATTGTGGCTTTATTAGAATAATATGTTTTCATAATATGTTTTTGCTTAAAAATTTTGAACTAAAAAATATTGGGAAATACTTTTTTTGACCATTTATGTAGTTGTTCCTGTTTCCCCAGTGTCAACTTGTTTTGAAGTATGAGGTAAAATAATTTTGTGGTTGAAAAGTCCCTGTCAGAACTTAATTAAGCAGTGAGACCTAGCAGTCCAATCCTGTGTCGATCATTTCTAGTTGTGATGTAAATCATAACAATGTTTTATAGTTACTGGCTTAAAATAAATGTTCAGACCACAAAATCTAACACTTTAGTGGAAGAAAAAAGTCTCACTGCTGGTTCAGATACTGTAGATAGCCAAAAGGAAACTTGGCATTTTTTTTTTTCTCATAGTGCAGACAGATAAAATCACATTTCAGTGCAAGCAAATGTGGATTCCAGTTTGAGAGTGTCATTGAAATTTAAACATTTTCTTTGATATAAGAAAAATTCACATTCACCCCTGTAATATTATGTGATGCATCACAATGAAAGATGAGTCAAAATTAAGTATATTTTTATTCTACCAATTTGTTTCACTAAAGAGATAAAATTGTTGTAAAACAAATAAGTATTGTTTATTTCTTTAAACAATTTTCAGTGTATGCAAGACACAAAGTACAAGCTCAGTCAAACTTTACGAACCCGTATTAGCATGACTATTAAACATCCCAGGTATATTTGACAAGATTCTAAAGTCACTGCAGTGGGTTTGGCTCGGGTAAAGTTAATTTTTGTCATAGTAGCTCGTATGGCGCTATGTTTTGGATTTGTCACCAAAACAGTGTTGTTAATACACCCATGTTTTAGTTATTGCTGAACAGCATGAAGGCCTTTTTTTCTGCTTCTCGTACTGTCCCACCAGTGAGCAGGCTGGGGTGTACAAGGAGCTGGGAGGAGACCCAGGTGGGACAGCTGACCCCATCTGGCCAAAGGGATGTCCCATACCATATGGCCTCATGCTCAGCAATAGAAACTGAAGGGAAGGAGGAGGAAGTTGAGGAGGATGTTTGGAGTGATGGTGTTTGTCTGCCCAAGTAATCTTTCCTGAGGGTGGCTCATGCCTGCCGATGGGAAGTAGTAAATAAAGTCTTTATTGTGATTTGCTTGTGCACACAGCTTTTGCTTTACTTATTAGGCTGTCTTTATCTTAGCCCATGAGTTTTCACACTTTTGCTTTTCCAGTTCTCTTCCCCATCCCACTGGTGGGAAGCGCATGAATGGTTTTGTGGGGCTTAGCTACCTACTGGGATTAAACTACAACAGTTACTTAATTTAGTTCAGGGGTCCTCAAACTACAGCCTGCAGGCTGAATATGCACCCCCAGGGTCCTCAATCCAGTCCCCTGGTATTTACAGAACCCCCCGTCCCCCCTGCCAGGAGTTGGGGGGGGTGGGGTGCTGCTGTTTGGAAATGGCACCCTGGAGGCAAGAGGAACAAGGACAAGGTTCAGGCCATTA